>JAHDVF020000330.1:0-361344 GCA_022606425.2 Lepidostoma basale | reverse complement strand
AGTGGTAAAAGAATAATCAGAAAGTTTTGAATTCGGTTCCCGGATGAGAAAACTTCTGATTATTTTTTCTCGGCTGATCCGGTCTAGTTTTTAATCAACGATCCAGCATCGCCTACTTAGGTCTTTCTAACATACTTGTATAAGGATTTAAAACTTATTTTTTAAGAAATAGTGGAAGTCTTTTTACACAAACTAATATTTATGTTTTTTAACTGATAACAAACGAACAAAATAAGCTTATTCTTCTACTTATATGACCCTACAACCCATATCGAGCCTTAGCCTCCATTAATCTTCGCCTACAACTGCTCCTGTCCTCTGTTTCGACCCTCTAAATCAATGATATTCAACCTTTTTTGTCTTCGGGCCACATACATCTATTTGTAAAGCTACGCGAGTCGCAACACTATATTGGTATGACGAAAAAATAATTTTGCACAAGCAAAATTATTTGCGCGCATACTTGCCTGTCAAATGTTTGTTTGTTCGGGAATAAATCTAGCGTGTGCAATAGCAACACTCTTATACCAGATCTGATGTTGACACGACAACGACAATCCTCTTCGGGTGTCACTATCTGTACGTCAAAGTCGAAATTAATCTCAAGAAATACGAAATATAGAATGCCAGATTTTGTGAATTATGTCCCTGATAATAAATGTGTTTAGGGCCGCACAAAAAAGCTTGGCGGGCCGCAGGTTGAGTATGGTTGCTCTAAATTGACACTCGTAAAAAAATCGCTGCATTTTTCTCATCTTCATCCTCCCATCGTAGTCTTGGTCGTAAAATTGGTTTTCTACCATCTGAGTGCCACCCCAGCATTCTTTTTGGGGTTTGTGATAAAGGACGAAATATAAAAATAAAATGTGATGGAATTTCAAAGAATCCACGAATTGAAATGGTTTTGGCAGAAACAAACAAACGGATTTAAAAAGCAAACCTGAATTTTGCAAATGGAGCGCAACATAGAAGAAAAACGAAGAAACTATGGTAGGATCAAGTTGAATTTGTATGTGTATAATATTTTACCTGTACTCAATAGATGCCCTAAACATTTATACGGTTTGTAGTGTCTTTTGAGTAAATAAACTGATTTGAATTGAAACAATTGAATTTCGCACGGAAAAAAATCATGGCGATCCATTCTCTCTTCATAAATCATATGAAGAATTTGCGTGTTATTTCGGTAAGCAACTATTATTTTTTATATTTACATTTTCTTTGTGTTTGCAACTAACAAAAACATTTATATAATATGTATTCAGAAGACAATTTTTTTATGGAATATTCAAACTTGTAATAATGAAGAACAATAGATATGAACAACGAAGACAATATATAAACATGAATGCTAAATAATTATTCGCAGATTATACGCTTTTACGAGAAGGCAAGAGTACTTACTCATCAAGTCATAAAAATATTTTTCCCATATAAGTACCTTGCGCGAGATACGAAAACAGTACTTGTACCTACTTTCACTTATTTAAGTAGGTAGGTGCATAAATATTTATAATTTGTAACCATAAACCTACGAAGCATCAAAACATAATTTTAAAATAAAAATTCTTAGGCGTATTTTAAAGATACTAATTCTAGATAATAAAATGTACACGGTTATTCCGAATTGTATGAAAAACTATTTGAAGTAAAGTAATCTAGGAAAAATCATGAAGTTTTTTTGTTTATTGTTAGAGCAATGCTTCCCAAAACAGTATGTGTACATATCAATAGTCGGAAAACTGTGACTCGCGAGTAAAATGCGTCTCTTTGGCTACTTAAGTGCGTCTCTTGCACGAAGTATTTGTTATACGTTTAAAATATTAGGTGTTGCGGAAAGTTCGGTCCGTTTTATAACAGAGGGTTCTGACTGCTTCATGTCTTCAAATCTGGCGTCCACTTTTTTTAGTAAGCCCGAGTATAGTGAGCATCTATCAATTAAGTTCAGTTTGCACATGTTTATCATTCTCACAACAAAATTTGTTTTATCGTTTCTTAAAATGTCGACTTTCGTGGTAAATAAGAAACATTTGCGAGAAGTTCTGCTGTTCTATTTTAATTGGAAGAAGAGTGCAGCTGAGGCCCATAAAATGCTTGGGGAAGTTTATGGCGATCATGTCCCATCGTAAAAAAAACATGCAGAGAATGGTATAGACGCTTCGAAGCTGGTGATTTTAGCGTTGACGACAAATATCACCCTGGAAGGCTGAAAAAGTTTAACCGAAAAATGAAAGGTCTAAAAGAAGAAAAATAAGAATAAGAATATTGCCAGAAAGATGGGAAAAAGTAGTGACTAACGATGGAAAATATTTTGGTTGATTTATTTTTTATTTTATCTTTAATATAAACAAAAATATTATAAAAAAACAACGGACCGAACTTTCCGAAACACCCAATACATATTTCTTTATTTTCATTTTATATTTCGTTTTCAGAACAAAATTCAGTCTTATTGATGAGAACTTGGAATGGTGCATGAAATTAAAAACCACAAGAAAAATCGGACATTCCTAAACATTTTAAGTAAATGTACAGAAATTGAACCATTAATATAAATGAGTCTGTTTTCTAGAGCTTTTATTATAATAATTTATGGTAATGACATGTTTCGCCTTTTTAAGACATTATTAAAGGGGGTACTACAATCCTGCAAAATCATACCCAAAGACAATTTTTAATGTCGTGCCCTTCATTTGTCAGATGATTTCACTGAGAAAATCTTAGTTACTAAAAAAATAAATCTAAATTTCAAAGAAGACAACACGTTACTGTATATGAAACATTACTATGCTTTCTTAACCGAGTAATTTCGTACATAAATGCTTTTTGAGCTTTATGCGGTGATTCGAATTAATTATTTCACTTTATAATATTATCACACGTTTGATTTTTATAACGTTATTAAACACCACCTACTTTCTAGATCTCAATTATCCTAATTAAGTTATATCCACACGTAGACATTTTCTCTTGGAAACATGCATATGATTATGCGCCGAGTACAATAGCATAGACACTACTACCAATTTATCATACTATATTATATACTCATATGCAAGCTAATGCAGTGAAAAATTATCGTTGTTTGTATTCGAATTTCGACTGAGTCATGGAAAGATAATTTTTTCATGGAAAAATATTTTTTTGAGTATTTCATAATGTCATTTAAAAATAAAGTTTATTTTTGAAAATTTCCGTTAGTGTCATTGGTGCAAATGTTTTTTTAAACAACACAATAACAAATCATCATGCCGTTTCTCCGAAAGGGTAGGCAGGGCATGGACCGCCACAATACAATCCCGACGACTGTCTTCGCCTCCAGTCGGACATTGATAATATTGTTAACTGGAGTCACAGTAATAAAATGCACTTCAATGTCTCTAAGTGCGCTATGCTATCGTTTACTAGAGCATTGAGAACTGTGTATTATAGATACACAATGAACAGCCAGCAACTAACACACGTATCTACGATGAAGGATCTTGGGATCATTTATGAGAGTAGGCTGACTTTTCGTGCACATATCGAGAGGATTTGTGACATTGCACTGAAGATGTTGGGCTTCATCGTTCGGACCGGAAGAGTTTTCAGAAATCTCAATGTGCTCAGAGTCCTATACAACGCGTTGGTTCGGATCAGACTCGAAAGTGGTTCTGTGATATGGAGTCCTCACGAGCCGAGATATTCCGTTATGCTGGAGAGAGTTCAGAAAAAATTTCTGAGGTATCTCTACATGAGGGAGTATGGTAGTTATCCGTGGCTCTATCCCACGGCATTTCTTTTAGGAATGCTCGGAACCAATTCTTTACAGCTTCGAAGAGATGGGCATCTCATAACCCATTTCTTTAAATTAATCAGGGGATATTTCGAGAACTCGGCCGTGCTAGAGGGTGTTGGTCTTTTTGTCCCTGATAGATTTCTCTGACAGCGACAGCACAGATTGTTTTACCAACCGGCCACCAGAACCAATCTGCCTCTGGTGACACCGGTGGGAAGAGCAATTTGTCTGCTGAATGTTAGTCTGCTGAATGCGGTCTCCTCGGAGATCGACGTCTTTTACATTAGTGAAGGTACGTTCAGGGGACAAATACTCTTGACTTTAGAAAGTATGTTGTCTTCCTAATGTCGAACCATCTCTAATGCGTTCCTGGTACTTTGTTGTATTTTTTATAATATTTTACCTGTACTCAATAGATGCCTTAAACATTTTCCTGTTTGTAATGTCTTTTGAGTTAATAAACTGATTTGATTTGATTTTTTGATTTGAAATACTTTATCCAGACACACCTCTCTAGCTTTCTCCACATTCATACAGCTAGTCGTACACTTCGATTCTTCCGACTTCTAAGATTTGATTGATTTAATCATGCTATATTTTCCTCGGTGTTCTTCGACTCCGTACTCCATTCACATCGTTTACGTATACTTTCCTAACCATTCATCCATGCGTTCCATGTGACCAAACCAACGCATCCTTTCATAATTTTGTTCATAACACTTTCATCCGCTCTACATTCCTTCCTAATATCAGCATTTGAAACTCTGTCGTATATCGTTTTTTAATAAACATACTTCTAAGGAATCTCATCTCAACCGCATTTATTCTGCCCTCATCCTTCTTCTGCCAGTTTTATGCTTCGGTTAGCGAGGCTTGGAACTAGTTGATTTATAAATTTATAAAGTTAATCAGAGCTCGATTCGTAACAAAAGTATTTCCAGAACAACCGCCGGTGTAGAATTAATAAAGGTTGAAAATTTAAGGTCGATCTGTCAGGTATTTACGGAGCAAAAGGGATACACAATAACACACTTTGTCTTTTATTTATATAGATAGATAACCCTTGCTTCGATTCCGTAGGTCATTATGGGCCTGATCGAAGTAAGAGCAGACACTGTCAGAACCAAACATTTTGTAAGAGTGCAGAAATGAGAAGATTGCGATCTATTGTGGGGAAGAACCTTTTAGAGATAGGATACTCAATGAATAAATTATCAAATTCTACAAAATTGAAGACATAGTGAGATGGAGTAGGCAGAGAAGACGATTCTGGAGGGACCACATCGAGAGAATGGATTCCTGAATTGGAATTCCTGGAATGGATGCACGAGACTCCAGAGGGCCGTCGACCACCAGGACGATCACCAAAGAAATGGAGAGAAGGCTGGTCGTCTTCATCACAGGATGAAAGTTGATATCCTGCATAAACAGATCGCGAGATCTCCAATCAGAAGAAGAAGAAGAAGATAACCCTTTTTGTGCGACTAACTACATTTGCAGTCCAATAAAAATGGTTTCAAATTGCGCACGCTACATTTGTTGCGCATATGTGAATCGCAGTCCGAGATATTTATTTTATATATTATATGTAAATGAAGCCTGCGCCACAATGAGGCCTAAAATCTTTTAATAAAATTAAAACGATCTATTTATTATTTCTTTAATAATGATGTCAAACTCCATATTGAATAATTAATACGAATGAAAACGCCCAATTTCAAGAAGTTTTATTATAAATTATGGGAAAGACATGTTTCGCCTTTGAAAGGCCATAAATTATAAGAAATCTTCTAGAAAACAGACGTTTTATTCGTATGAATTATTGAAACGATTTGTAGTTTTTAGGTTTAACTTCCTGCTATCCGTTTATGTTTATATATAGATAGCTTCAGGTGAGTTAATTATTGTTCTCAAATCTGTCAAGATATTTATAATGTTAAAAGGTATTGACGCTGCACGTCGTGAACTTCATCTATAGAAATAGATTCGTCTGATGTAGTTTTAAACAGCGTCGCTCATTTACGTTAGAAGCAAAAGAAACGAAATATTCTTCATGCAGAAAGTTTTGGCCGCAAAGCGATTTTGGTAATCTAATAAAAGCCAGGAAGGTGAGGGCGCGCAGGGAGCTGTTTAATATCAAGATCAGTTCTCAATTATCGAGACTTTCCTACACATTCGCTAAAATTTTTTAAAATTGAAACAAAATAAAAATTGTTTTACGTGTATCGACGCGAAACGCGGGAATAAGGAGGCCAGAGGGCGTGTCATGGACCAAGTGATGGTTGATATAGATACTGGATAAGCCACTGAACCACAGAATAACATCACCAAGAAAATTAAGGTTCTTCAATACTAACATGGTCTTCAAAAGTAATCTTCTTCGCTAGTTTCAATCCAAGAAATTGGTTTGCAGCGAAGTGTAAAATTTTTGCTGGTTCTTGGGATTCCACATGGACCTTATAATAATAATAATTAGGCTAATTTGTATTCTTCTCTCTACTACCAGCGCTTAAATCAAGAAACGTACATTGGGAAACCAAAATCACCTGTATAAAACAATCATCCGAACAGTAGTGACCTATGGATGTGAAGCGTGGACAATGACAGCGAAATCCGCAGAGCGACTGGATACTTTTGAGAGAAGGGTGCTGCGCAGAATTCTGGGACCTGTGAATGACGGTGAAGGCTGGAGAGTACGCATAATGACGAGCTGTACCATATTTACAAAGCTCCCAGTCTCTCCACACAGGTCAGACTGAATAGACTGTGATGGGCCGGTCACGTGCAGAGGATGCCGTCATCGCGAACGCCAAAAATATTGCTGGAGTGGCACCCAGGTGGTAGAAGACCAATTGGACGACCAAAGCTGCGATGGGAGGATGAAGTTGGGAGAGATGGGGCAAGATTGTTACGAGTGTCAGAGTGGAGGGTCGAAGCGGAGGACAGGAGGAGTTGGAGGCGAGGAATACTGGAGGCTAAGGCTCGATATGGGCTGTAGGGCCATCGAAGAAGAAGAATTTGTATAGTGCCGTTTTCGTGAATAGCTCACCTCAAGGGCGCGTTGACAATGTTTTTAGTCATGAGAGCTGTATGTGACACCAGCAATCAGATAACCGTTGTTTACATTTTATGCAATAATTCGAAAAGGTGGGTTTTTAGGAGAGATTTAAATTCTGTCGGATTGTCAATGCAACTGAGGCGTCCAAGAAGCATATTCCAGGCGGACGGATCTGCCACTGCGGAAACATGATCTCCGAAATTTGTCCGGGGCTTGCGCTTTGGCTCAACTAATCTGCCTATTACCGAAGAGTTTGCTGATCAAAGAGTAGATTGGCGCAAGTTAGGGCTATCAGCAACACAAAGTTCAGATATACAGGCTGGTGCCATTCCGTGAAGCGCTTAAAAACCGCCCAGCATAGTTTATACTGGATTTTTTCAGCACACTTGAACCAGTGAAGATCTTTTAGGTGTTGTGAAATATGCGAGTTTTTTGGAACACCTTTTATAAGTCGTGCTACTGCATTGAAAAATAGTGTTAGTTTCCCGTTGCTTTTTACATTTGTATACAGCAGGTTATTTGAATCCAATTACTGTATACAACCTATTTTAGCTATCGATTCTCACGACATGTGATAGATAGCTAATCTATCGCTATTTTATTGTCACGTGAATTTTACACCAGACCAAAGACAGTGTGACAATCACACTGCCATCGCCGGGAATCGAACTTGAGACCTTCGGTGCGGCAGCTATAGCTCTTGCCATTCTGCCACGAAGGTCGTCAATAATATGAATATATTACTTTTGAAGACCATACAGACGTAAAAAAAACTACGAAATCAATTACAAAGTTCTTACCCGTTTTATATAATAAATGAAATGATATGAAAATGATGAAGAAAGCAAGAGGAAACTTCCACGTTAAAGGCCCTAGAACCAGCAAAGATTTTGCTCCTAACCAATCTCTAGGACTGAAACGAAAAAAATAATTAAATGCTAACGCATAAATTCCATTAATTAAAACATAAAGAAAGGTTTGTTGTGAGTTTTTATTAATGTGTAGAAAATACCTTCATGGCCGTGTGGCAAGTACTACGACTGCCACACCGAAGGTCCCCGGATTGATTCCTGGCGATTGCAGTGTGATTATTCCACTGTCTTTGGTCTGGTGTAGAATTTACGTGACAATAAAATGGCGATAGATTAACTGTCTATCACATGTTATGAGAATCAATATGATAGCTTTACCCTTTTTATCAAATCATACCAAATCAAATCAAATCAAATCAAATCAAACCAAATCAAATCTAATCAAATAAATTAAATCAAATCAAATCAAACTAAATCAAATCAAATCAGTTTACTACCAGAAACGCATGAGAGATGGTTCGTCATTAAGAAGACAAGATACTCTCCAAAATCAAGAGTATTTATTTGCCTTCAGAACGTACTTTCACTAATATGAAAGACCTCGATCTCCGCGGAGAACGCGTTTAGCAGATTAATTGCTCTTCCCACCGGTGTACCCAGAGCCAGGTTAGTTCTGGCGACCGGTAGGTAAAACAATGCTGTCGCTGTCGGGGATATCTATCAGGGACAAAAAGCCGAACACTCGAAATATCCCCTGAGTAATATAAAGAAATGAATATTTTTTGGGAATGTATACTTATATATACTTGTACACGAATCCTGGATTTCACCCATGGTGGGTGATTAATTCATGAAATTTAATTGTAATGGGTGAAATCCAGGATTCGTGTACAAGTATAAGTATACATTCCCAAAAAATATTTGTAATCATTCTGGTCAATTCTTTGGCATATAGATAGGAGTGATATCTCCAGGCGGCTTCTAAACAATGCGCTGATGGCGGTAGCCTTCACATTATATTAATAAAGTAGTTTGCTAAATGCTAAAAATTAATCTCCATAGATGGCGTTAGTGTGTGGATTATATAGATTAATTTAAAAAAGATTAACATATGTAATCAAATCTACATAGATGGCGTATTGAAACTGACATGTGAAGATAAGTATAGATTTGTAGCATATATACAACCTCCAAAAATTTGTCTTACATGGTCATAAAGAAAATAGGTGGAATGGGGAATGTTGTAATTACACAAAGCGTGCGCTTAACCCAACCAATGACAGGTCATAAGTCCTGTAAACATCTTGATCAACCATATTCAGTTTCCAGTTTGCATCTTCGTCTCTATTGAGATACAATTAAATTTCATAAAGAAATGAGTTATGAGATGCCCATCACTTCGAAGCCGCAGATAGTTGGTCTCAAGCATGTCCAAAAGAAATGCCGTAGGATAGAGCCACGGATAGCAATATCGATTTGGCTTGCGCTGTAATGATGTAAAGATCGATTCAACTCAATAATTATAGTAAAAAGAGAGCAAGCATACGAATGTGCGGGGCAACTGTATGTTGAAAGATTCACGACTTCGACTACGACTTAAACGTGTTCGTTCAAATATTGGCACGCATATCTAGGATCAGCCGATCGCGAATATTGTTCTCGAGACACCTGGTGTGTGGCCGCACCCCGAGATAAGAGCCAGTGTAGCGAGATGCGGCCCATTGTCCAACGCGGAACTTTCATCCGTCTTGGGCTTTTTTCAATTCGCGGTTCACGATGTTTCATTGTCTCTGTCCGGCGGTGGGGAAGGATCGGGCAAAAACAAACAACGGTTTTAATTGAATCCGTCTTCGAACATTGCGTCAAGGCGTGACAGAATGGAAATATGTTCGGTTGTGAAACAAATCTGGGTTTTTTTACACGCGGGACAACTGAAGGACTTGTGTGGATGTGTTATCTCCGTGGCCCAGATACGCAGAGAACAATGTTATGGAAATTATTACTGAATGTACAATAATGCAACATTCCGTTGAAGTGGATTTTATTTATGGAGGTGTATTATTTGACTACGGATGTAAAACATACGGCCTTTTTTACGTAACACCAAGCTTCGATGAGTAATGTTTTATTACTCACTGTCTCGTAAAATTTCGATTTCTTTTATGATTAAAATTTCCGAGATAAAGAAAATGGCGTGGAATTTAATAGGAATGCTTAAGCTTCGTTATGAATCAAATTTTATTGCGATATCTATGTATCCTTATACAAACGTATGTATTAAAATTTTATTCGCATTACTATTTTTCTTAACACCGTTTTCGTATGAATGTTAACTAATATAATTATATAAATAATATTTATTGTGGCTTGAACCATGATGTAAAACTCGATTTTAATTAATTAATACGAAAGAAATCAACTATTTTCTATAGCAATATCAAATGTTAACATTTTCAAACTCAAATGCCTTAGAAAAGCACAACCTGTCTTTCCCATAAAAATAATATATTTTTTAGAAAACATAAATTTTTTGTCAAATTTATTATCTCTACTATACAGTATATATTAAGATGTCGAACGACGTCTTCCATAATTATATTCTAAGGTATTTTAAGAATTAGTTATTTAAGTCACGTTTCTAAATTTTGTAATAACCCGTTTTAAAAATACATAGGTTTCTAGAAAACTTCATTCGTAAATTGTTATTTCTGAGGATAGCCGTGTTCTTCTGGGTCAATTTTTTTGTGTGCAACAGGTCGTTTGAATCCAAGTACTGTAAACATTTTGTTTTAACAATTATATTAATTCTCATGATATGTGATATGTAGCCAATCTATCGCCATTTTATTGTCATGTAAATTCTATACCAGACCAGAGACAATGTGAGATTCATACTGCCATCACCGGGAACCGATCCTGGGACCTTTTTGTGGCCGTCATATCTCTTGCCACTGTGCCACGAAGGTCATCAAACTTATTTGTACAGCTTTCATTGGTCGTTGACGAACATTGGCCGTTGCATTTGAAACGACAAAGTTGATGTACGCGATTGAAATGATTGCAGTTTTTTTGACTAAATTGTGTTGCACGTATAGAGAACAATTGTGCAGCATTATGATCAGAATGTGAATAGCCCTTTCGATCTAATTTAGTCAGTTTTCTTTCATCTGTCACGTCCCCGGTCGCATGTATACGAGTAATGTAATGTCCCACGTACAGCCGCATGCGCTGCGCTTGCAGGCTCTCTCTCTGAACGGGAGTGAAGGCACCGCAGCTAGTCGCAGCATCCGTGGAATCCTAAAGCATTAACAATCGCCTTTTTTCTGTTTGTAGCTCTACTGACCTGCTTACAGGGCTAACAAACAGTAAGATATAACAATTATTCGATGCAATTGGAAAATATTATATTTTTACTGGGTTATGACAGTAAAAATATTCGAAAAGGGGATATAAAAACCAAATTGTCAAAATTATCTAATAACATGGCGCGAACTAACTAATATCGCGATTCGGTACAAATCTGCATTATTATTATAGATTTTAGCATTCATTCGACATGCTTTATTTTCATATTTTATTATTGACATGTTAAAGAAATCTCAATTGTAAACGTGAATTAAAAAAAAATACAAATTAAGTAGCACTTAGTTTACTTCAATTAAACTCATTGGTCGTCATTACTGTCACCAGTGACTGAAATTGATAAAAAAATAACATCATATAGGCGCCATGGCTGAAACCGGTGACAAACATGTATCAGAAGTAAAAAATCTCTATGTAACATAAAAATTATATAACTTAACTATAAATAATCTGCCCCTTTGAGGGGGTGCCGATTATCTTTCTGAGAGGAGGGGAGACAGATCCGCAATGCTGGGCCTAGTCCTCCTCTTCATTGGTTCAATTGCATTATTTTTCTTCTCTTAAATATATATAGTATAAAATTCCTATGCTACCTTCCCTATTCCACATATTAAATAAATTTTCTTCTTTCCCCCATCCTACATTTTATCTCCTCCCTCCCACCTGTGCCTCCTGCTGAGCATTATTTCTTTATATTCTTTCTCTAACATATTTATGTATAAATTATGCATTTTTGTTGTTGTTGTTGTATTGCTATGTGTGTACGGCGGGAAATCGGGGGAGAGTAGCGTAGCTTAAATGTGGTCTGTGTCCCCCTTGGTTGCAAATAAACATATATTTTTACTATTATTATTTTTTAACGTAAGTCCCGCATGGACGGGGGACGGGCCCAGGGAGCGCACGAGTGAAGCTGACGAAAGGCACCGCTGCGCCTATAACAGCTTCGGGTAAGCGAAGAGAGCCCTCTATGGCTCGGCCATATAAACTATAAATAGTCCTTTCTTGAAAGTCTTTAGCTCAAATTGAATGGCGATCTTCTGTTTTTCTTCTCTTGGTGTCATGTCAGGTCCCTCCGTTGTTGACTGTTACCTGAGAGTAGGCATCTAATCTCTGTCCCTGGCTGCTCGAAATAGCTCCTTAACGTTTTTATAAGATAGTACAGTTCCTTATATGTATGTCGATAAAAGTGTTAAACTCAGAAAACTAAGTTTAAACTTTGCGAGTGCGAATGGCTATATGGTATGCAGTAAAAAAAATGGTTTTCGAACTGCAACAAACTATAATTGCAGCTCACATTTGGATGTATCTTATAAACCTTGTACTTAAGTTCCTTATTACTAAATTAGTACTTTGACTTAAGTTCCTTACTAATCAGTCGCAGTTTGAGAGATTTTTTTTTTACTGCAAATGATGGCAGTCGCGCAATAAGGGTTAATCTGACTAAAAGTAGTCACCGCGGGCAAAGGGTTAAAGGGTTCTAAACATTATTGGGACTAACTCTCTGTCCGCCAAATAATACGTGATCTCGATTTGGTGCTTTGATAGCACAGCTTGCAGTCACGATCCTTGAGAGGTGATCCTGTACTCCACACGCACGGGTACGGCGCTTGTCATAAAAGGTATTTTAGCGATACAAGTACACCGCACCGAAATACAATGAAACTACTTTCTCGCCTTTTTATGCCCGATGTAAGTGTATAAATCTCTGCATTTACTCACCTTTGAACGTATGATGAATATGTATATGGATGCAAATCACGTATTTTAATAATTCGCTTTTCTATGCAACCGCGGAACAGCTATCCCGAAGTGAAATTAAAAGCATCACTTTCTTTTTCCCGCTGAGAAATTATGTAGTGTGAATTTCAGAATTTGATTAAATTTATTTCAGGCGTTTATACTTCTTAATGAGAATGAAAACAGTTTTATTGCCAGTATAATGGCGTCTACAATTATAATGTTATTGTTGAGTGTAAATCCGAAAGTGGACATCGCTCGGAAGATTATTTTCTTTATTATGCATAAGCGTACAAAGGATTTCTCATTAAAATCTTCTTTCTGGTTATGACTGTGTTTGATTGGTATCAGAGTGCAATGAAAGTTTAGAATACGAGTGTATATAGAAATAAGTAAACCACGTTGTTTTTTCCTAACTGTATAATATGAGTGTATTTAAACGCAGAAGAAATCACCTCTGTTTTGTTTTTAATTAATAAAGAAAATTAATTGTGAAAACTTGAGTTTGAGTGGTGATCATTTAGAAAAATTACGTTTTAAAATATCTTTTAACAAACTATTGCTGACATCTTAAACAGCAAAAAATGTGTCGTTTGCTTATCATTGTGTAATAGTCAAAATAATTAGATTGTTATTGAATTAGATATGGTTTTATCCCACCCTTACCTTATCGCTCAAACAGATCTTTACTCTGTTATTCGTTGTCATACGTCACTATTTACATTAAATTATGATACAAGTAAAACATAAAGATATTTAAATCTAGATGTCAACATAGGTTGATGAAACAGCTGTCGCGTAAAATAAAATACATTTGTGATACAAAAAACAAAGTAATTTAATTTAACAGTTTAAAACAAGCAATGTTTGATAGAATTATTATTAAAATATATAAAAGATAAGAGTTTATAATATTTTGAAGCCCAGGTTACTATGTATTAGAAAGTAAATCTAGTTTTTTTGTTCATACTTCGGAAACGAATTGTCCACACGAAATTCAATTAGATTCCTGGGAACACTAATTTATTTCTCGATCGATTCCTTCGCCTCTGAGTTCCGAGCGTCTTTGTTGAATCAGTTGGAACAAACAAATTGTGATCTCGGTCTGTAGGTGGTCCGGGGATGCTGGTGTTTAAAAAATCGGAAGATCGTGCGTTCAAAATAATCACAGTTGACCTGAATACGAACTTTCTGAAAGTTATTTTTTTATGTTTTAATCAATAAATTTTATTTAGCTTCGTTTTACAAATACATGAAATTGACAAACCCATTCATGAAGTCAAAAGAAAAATGTCTAAATAATTCATAAAAATTCTATGTCGGTAACATAAAATGATACTTATTTTGGGATTAATCTGGGGAAATCAACGTTATTTTAAATAATAATTAAATAAAACGATGTTTTTTAACTACTTCCACTTTTGTCTTTATTTAGACAGCGGCCGGTTTCGCCAGGCTCGCTGGCATCGACAGACTGTCTAAATAAAGACAAAAGTGGAAGTAGTTAAAAAATATCGTTTTATTTAATTATTATTTAAAATGAACTTCCATCAAGAGATTTCAGTAAAATCATTTGATTATCTTAACAACGTTATTTTGGTTATCTTCTTGGTGTAAAAGATTTAATTTAATACTTTAAATGGAAATATTTTGAAATTTCCTCTTTTATTACTACATAATATACGAGTGTAATTTTAAATATGTTGTATCTATGTTGTATCATTTGAAATAATTATATTATGCATTTAAAAACTCTGGTCTGGAAGAATAAGTACATGAGTATTGACAACAAGATCAGAATTTACAAGACATGCGTACGAACTATCATGACGTATACTGTAGAGACGCGGGTCGACACTTTACGAACCGAGGATCTGCTAAAAACATCTGAGATGAAGGTCCTACGATCTACTGGAAAATCTCTCCGAAATCGTGTCTGTAACGCAGATATAAGAAAAACGTGCGAAATATAGGTGGAGTAGATCCAGAAGAAGATACTGGAGGGACCATGTAGCCAGAATGGATAGTGATAGATTCGCCATATACAGCCGCTTACGAAATCCCCTCCAGACACTGCCCATCTGGAAAACCACCTTACAAATGGAGGGATAGTTGGACCTCATCATCCCAGGAGACATGATTTCTGTATTACAATTTGTCATATCGATTAAAAGAAAAAGAAGAAGATATTTGGCCCCCGAATCATGAATTACCATTAAATATTTGTTATTTATAACCAAAAGATCCACACAATGACCCAGCGGCCCCTTATAATGAGCACCGTGATAGGCGTTCGCCTAGAGCCAGAGCAATCAACACCCCACACGCGCCAAGACCAGCTGGAGTAAGAACTTTAAGAAGACCTAGACATGGCCTGATGGATAATATAACATTTTGAATGTATACAAATACTTGTAGACGAATACTGGATTTTACCCATTGCGGGTTATCATTTTTAAGGATTAATTGTATCTCAATAGAGACGAAGATGTAAATTGGAAACAGAATGTGGTGGTCGAGACGTTTACAGGACTTATACCTGTCATTGGTTGGGTTAAGCGCACGCTTTATGTAATACAACATTCCCCATTCCACCCTTCTTACGACCACCATGTCTGACAAATTTTTGGTAGATTTATATATGCTACAATGTTGATAAACACTTATGGTTGATGTAACTAAACTGGATGAATTGGACTGCTGAGAGCAAAAGGTGCAGGATCGAGAGGCTTGGAAAAACATCATAAAGAAGTCTTAAACTCTTCAAGATTGTACTACTACCGGAAGTAAGTGTTATGCGTTTATAATTTTTAATTATCAACTATTTTAGTTGCATAATGAGTTTTTATATTTAAATGAATGTATGAATATTTAAAGAAAAAAGTTTTTCTATATTCACCTTCACTTTGTGTTGTGGATTCAAGTTTGAATAGATAGAATTGCTTTTCGTATTTTCACAACTCTTTATTTTTGTTTTTACAGACAAGTTTCGATTATGACCAAATATATTTTGATAACAATAAAATGAAATTAAATCATCATTTATATAAAAAAAAATTATTTACTTAGGAATGATTATACTATAGGAATGAATATTAAAGACGATTCTGTTTCTTTTTATTGTTAAAATCGAAAAACGTTGGGATACAACTGAAAAAATAAGGTGTTGTGAAAATACAATATGCAATTCAATTTATTTAAAAATATATATTTTAAGTTAACTTTAAATCCATACATTTTTAGTAAAATGTAAATTGAAGCAACTCGTTTAAGGAAAAGGTCAACTGAAACATATATCATTGAAAGCACGACTTATCCTGAGCTTGTTATTACCACGGAACTGAGTCCTTAATGGATTTACCGAATTTCAAGGAACTGTCTCTTTAAGGAGGACAAGCAAGTCATAAAAATATCTTGCGATTATATGTTTGAGGTTTTTGTTGGCGACCAATAAAAAATATAACGTATTGAGAATACTTTGATGCTTTCTGCACCAACAATGGTTTTCCGAAGAAAAAATATTTTTTAGAGTTAAAAAAGTTATTACCGTTAAAATTTATAACACTGTTATAATTTCACAATTTCTTTTTATTCACTGAGAATGCCGCGACAGCTATTTCGCCTAAAGATGTTGGTTGGCGAAACAGCTGTTGCGACACTCTCAGTGAATAAAAATAAATCGTGATATTATAGCAGTGCTTTAAATTTTAACGGTAATAATGTTGAAGTATCATAGTGTTTCGGCCAAATCAATGGACTCTTTAATTTATTATTATTATTTTTTTACGATACCTTTAATTTTAATTTTGAATGATGAAAGAATGGTAAAGAAAGTATACATTTACTATGCGAAGAGAACTCGAACAATGTCCACAAAATAAATCTAAAAAAAATAATATGAAACACAATGAATTAAAATATAAGAACAAAATATAAATAACATAACACGTAATGTTCTTTTTTATGGTGTTGGACGATCGGAACTTTTCTTGATTTTATGAGTGGGTTAATTTGATATAAAACATTTTGGAATTAAAGTAGGTGATTTCTAATAGTTTTTTGAAATATGTTGGTAAATAAAAATAAAATAAAATAATCGGTGGTTATGATAAGTATCCTGACAAAACATGACTTTGCTGATGAATCCAAGCGTGTCAGCAAACCGATTCTCTCGGGTGTAATGTATGGCGCTGCATATTCATCTGTCGTATTAAAAGATGGAGCTAATTGGTAACTGGAGTGTGGGAGATCACAGAGCCTCAGCCGGCCGCCTTTGTCGGTCAGCGCTGTATATATTTGAGGGGATTTCGAGCGAACCATACACGTCCAGTGAAAAAAACCCAGCTTTCTGTTTTTGAAAATATGCTTATCTGGATTAGCCATTATGTGTGTGGTGGTGATACTCACTCCAATCTCTATTTATTAGATGAAGTACACTAACCAATTGGCAGAGAGGATGAACTGCTGGACATCCTTAGGTAAATATATCGTATTACGCACGATCGTCATTTGTTCCCAACACGATCATTTAAAAATGTTAGAATTTTTTTCATGCCATATTGTCTTCGATCTTTCCTTTTATTTTTCTTTTGTCTATTTAGGAGGTTTTTGTAATTACCAGATAAATAAACAAACAAAAAAAAGATATTTGTGTACTTTGTTTTTACACACATTTTTAATGTTTTATCGAACCAACCGGTTTCGCTCCCGCCGGAGCTTCGCCAGGTTTATAAAAATAAACTGATTGACCATTCAGTTTTTTTTGTAAAAATATTATTTTTAATAATGCGACATCACAAATGAAATGCTTTGCACGAAATTTATAAAAATATGTATTTTTGACTCCTTTTTAGTTGATATTCATTTTCTCTCTATTATTATTATTATTATTATTATTATTATTATTATTATTCTGATGACTTGTATTTTAAGTGCGCCGTTCTGTAAAATCAATTATTCCAAGGGCGCACTAGGAAATGACTGACCGAACAGTGCAGTCTTAAGAAGTTTCTTAAATTTAACGTCACTATCATCTCTAGTCGGAAGAATCGACGTGTGTGTATTACTCGCTATATGAATGTGGAGAAATCTGGAGAGTTTTGTCAGAATAGAGTAGTGTGGCGGTCTATTCTTGCTACCCAACCCTCTGGGAAAATGGCGTGATTGTTTGTTCACTAATTTATTTTTCCGCATTCAATTGATAATAGATTTTCCACATATTCATCTGAGGGATCACTATCTTACAGTATTTATTAATCTTTTATTCATTGTTTCATGCTTTATTACATAAATAAGTGTTGGCACGAGAACAACTCTGTGAACTTATTCGTTTTAATATCTTCACTTTTGTGTACAGGTTTTTGTTTACGATGAGAAGTTTAAGGGGAATATTTGCTTTATTATAACCAACCAAAACTAACCAACCATCACGCCGTCTCCCCGAAAGGGTAGGCAGAAAGAACGGAATGTCACACCTCCACTGATGCGGCACTCCATCCTTCTCCCTTCGCCCCGCAGGAGACGCGGTGCGACGGGTTGCGAACCTCATCGCCACAAAATTTATTATAGCATTAGCATTTTTTTTCATTCCATGTATGTACTAGTTTATCCGCTTATTCTAGAACTTCTGTAATTCGTAATGCATTAAAACACATCACAACTATTATAACGAGATATAATTCACATTTGCTAATTACATAATTGGACTTCGATTTTAAATGCATTAGAACCTCAGTAACTCTAAAGGTTAATAATTATTTTTCGTGAAATAAAAATAAACTATTTATTTGAATTACAGACAGAGGCTTCCAATGAATTATTTATTTCACTTGCATAATATTTACTTTATATAGCTCTATACTACTTGCAGACAACGACAATAAAATACAAGTCCTGGTGTGGTGAGGTATGCATTCAAACTGGGTTACGCTCTTTTCGAAAATTCGAATTTCTTCAGATAAATACTTATCGGCTGTAGCAATCTGTTAACCGCACCCTTATTGAAGGGTGGAGTATCTCCTTATCAGTAATATTTATATAAGTCTTTGATGTCAGATGTAAGTGAGATCATATCCAAGAGTCTAAATATCGACATCGACAGACCAGTCATCGATAATAAAGACAAAAGTGGAAGTTCTCCTATTTCTTCTATGTTCACCATAACTTTGTGATGTAGATGATTAATGTTTATTTTTTTATATACGAGTACTTTGTATACAACACTCACGTTTTTTATATTTTTTTATAATATATAGGTAAAACAAGGCGTAATTTTAAATATTTTTGTGAATGTATACTTATACTTGTATACGAAATCCTGGATTTTCACCAAAGGGTGGTTAATTCAAATTTTAATTGTATCTCAATAGAGACGAAGACGCAAACTGGAAACTGAATATGGATGATCAAGGAAACTGGAAACTGAATATGGTAATCTTGAAAAGATTCACAAGTGCAACCAAATCTACGTAGATGGACAATTAAAACTGACACGTGAAGATAGATATGGATTTGAAGTATATATACATCTTCCAAAAATTTGTCATGCATGATCATAATAACAAAGGTGGAATGGGGAATGTTGTAATCACATAAAGCGTGCGCTTTACCCAACCAATGACAGGTCATAAGTCACCTTGATCATCCATATTCAGTTTCCAGTTTGCGTCTTCGTCTCTAGCGTAATTTTAAATTAAGGATAAAAGAACGCATACACCATCTCATTGAAAAAGATCATTCATTTAATAAAGACAATGGCGTTAAAATTTTGCATGTTAATAATAGAAATATACCTTTGAACAATCTCGAAATTTTAAAAACTAAAAAAGCAATTTAAAATAAAGAAACTATTATAAATAATCAAATAAATATAACGTCAAGTCCAATCATTGATTTATTTCCTTTGTTGTAAGTTAATACCTGAACCCCAATAAGAACTTTAAATTATTTAATAAACGTGAGTGTTGTATACATAGTATATAAAAAAAGAAACATCAAAAGTGGAGGTATTTTAAAAAAACATCGTTTTATTTAATTATTATTTAAAATGAACATCAATTGAGAGATTTCAGTAAAATCATTCGATTATCTTAATCAGTGACAATACCTACAGTGACAATAGAGTGACAATCAGTGACAATACAATACTTTGTGACCTCTTATCATATAGAGATGTAACCGTCGAGCCCAGACAACATCATCCAAGCGAGGAGGTCCATGATACAATATTAAAAAAAAAAATCGTTACACAAATAACCTCTAGTTCGCAATTGGTAACCTCTCGATGATGCAATTGATAAAACATCTAATATCATGTTATTCAAGTTATTTGAAACTAGTCATGATATCCATCTTTAATCCGCTTAGTTCCACGTCCGCCGTCAGGGAACAGCGAGCTTACTATTTAGAATACTATTATTATAAACTCATTTGGTTTGACGTTAATTAAACTTTGCTTCCGATCTTAGACCCATAATCTGTTTACCGTTGTTGCTTGTTACTCACTTCAGAGAAGAGCACCCGGCGGTGCTAAAATACTTTAACCCCCATTTTGCTTATATTACAAACGAACAAACCATCACGCCGTTTCTCCGCAAGGGTAAGCAGAGAGAATGCCACACTACTCTATCCTGGCACACCTCTCTAGCTTCCTCCACATTCATACGGCGAGTCATACACGCACGTCGATTCTTCAGACTTCTAACATGACCAACCTTTAAAATTTGATTAATTTGGTCATGCCATGTTTTCCTCGATCTGCCTCGACTCCGTACTCCATTTATATCATTAACGTATACTTTATTAACCATTTTTTCTACATCCATGAGCTCCATATGTCCGAACCAACGCACCGATCCTTTCATAATTTTGTTCATAATACCTTCTTCCGCTCTACATTCCTTTCTTATATCAGCATTTGAGATTATGTCGCATATCGTACTACCACACATACGTCTTATATTATATTATGTAATACTTGTATATAAAAGAAATTGAAAGTTTTTTTTTCAATTCTATATTCTCCATACCTTTGTGTTGAAGATGTTAAATGTTAATTTTTTTAATATCCATAGTATACCACACTTACTTTATTAAAAAAAAAATTAAATACAAAAATTGTTTAGGACACACAAGCCCTTCATCAGTGATATTATATAAATATAAATATTAAAATAAAATCATAATCTTTTTCCACAAATGTGGTCAGTTTTGACAGATGAAAAAAAAATAAACATTTTTTTAACATCTGCTAAAATTGACCGCATTTGTGAATTTTTTTTTAAATTATTTTTAATATTTATATGTATATAATATGACTGATAAAGGGCTTGTGTGTCTGAACATTTTTGGTATCCAGTGTTGTATACTAAGTATATAAAAAGGGTAACATTAAAATATTGTAAAAATCATGTTCAGTAGAAGAGCTTAAGGAACTTCTTGTCCATCAATTGACGAATGATATTCATTGGATACATTTATCTTGTTCTTGGAATGGCGAGCCATTGTGGATAGTTTGCGGAATGGACACTACCCTCACCCATGAGGAACACGACTAAAGAAGAAGCGTTTGAGAATAATTAATATGTTAGACGTAAAAATTCAAATGGATCTCTCTTCCAGTATTGAAAATTCAATACTAAAACTGTTTTTCATTTCGGAGTTTAAGAATTTAGAAATTTAGAAAATTACTTATTGAGATACTTATTAGGTGTGTATGTGTGTATCGGTTGTATTTGGATTATCAGTTCAATTGGATAGATTAATCTAAAATAACTGTTTAAACTACCAATCGAAATCATTTCCAATATTCGATGATAATCTGCAACTTTTAATTAATAAGTAGAAACTAGCTTCTCTGAACGAGATTAAAAATGGCGAACTGTCATGTGTTGGACGTAAGCGTTAAAATTTCTTAACATTGTAGATAAACAGATAAAACACCTCATGTGGGTGAGTATTGGAATTGTGTTTCGAGGCTACACACGATTTATATTAATAATGTATGTAGGAATATTTATATTGGTACTAAACTGAGTATTATTAATGCGAGTGCATACCTCTGCATTGTATATAAAAACCCAGAAAGTCAGGAACGCATCGAGACATTAATGTAAAATGCTGTTTTAGTACTGACGGACGCCTTGGGTAATGTTTATTAAAGCATTGTGAAGATACAAGTCGTCGTTGCTTTGAAATTACAATCGCAATACTGCTGAAGAGCTTTTTGAAATTCATTGATTGGGAAAATACTCTATCAAACCACATCGTAGTACGGTATCATATTATATTTGTAATTAGAAATTTTCGTGACTCCGATTTCTTAAGAGGTTACGCCATCCTGAAATTTGAAAAAAATCAGAGGAGATCAAAAGGAATCAGAGGACATCACAGAAACAATAGAAGACCTCATGCACGGTTCAGGAATCGCAGACTAAAGGTTATTAAAAAAAAAGATTTAAAGACGCTGACGTCTTACTTTTTTTTCTATTGAGTACAGGTAAAATATAATATGCAACATTGAGTACAGGTAAAATATAATATGTACAATATTACTTTCGTACTTTCGTTAATATGAAAGACGTCGATCTCCGAGAATACTGTGTTTCCTAGCGGTGTCACTAAAAGCAGGTTGATTCTGGTGGCCGGTAGGTAAAACAACCTGTGCTGTCGCTGTCGGATATATCTATCAGGGACAAACAGACCAATATCCTCAAGCACGGCTGAGTTCTCAAAATATTCCCTGATTAATCTAAAGAAAAGGGTTATGAGATGCCGATCTCTTCGAAGCCACGGAGTGGTTGGCCAACAACATTCCCAAAAGAGCCACGCATAGTTAGCATACTCCCTCATTTATGTTAGAGATATTTTTCTGAACTTTTTTCTGAACCCTCTCACCTCCTTTTTGAAGAGATTAAAAAGGTTCAAGTGGCATCCTAAGAACCAGGAAAGATGTTAATAGACTTTGCTGCAAACTCATCACTAGATTGAAAGATTAAAAATAATGGAAAAAACAGGCACACTGTTGAATATATTCCGCGCATCACATAGTACCTACTTTACATTTGATGCTTTCGAAATGCATTTGATCTATTGGCATAACGTATGAGCAATCCGTTGATCTCCGGTGACTGATGTGAGTCCATTCCGGGTGTTCTGATTGTCTCAGATGAACCTTCAGCTGTATTTGACCTTGATTGTTAGTTGGCGACATCTGCAGTCGTCGGTAATCTTTATTAAAAAAAAAATATTATATATTATATAAAAAAAATAGGAAAAATATACAAAACTTTATTTAAAAGATATTACTTTCAGGTGAATCTAACCGTTCTTTTCCTGTTAATAAATAAAAAAAAGTTATATTAAATTTTTAAAAGAGTAGATCAAAGTAATCTTCTTCTTCGCGTGCCGTATCAGGTCCCCCTGACGTTGGCAATCACTCCGGGGAAGGCTTCTCTATCTTGTGCAGCCTGAAACAGCTCCCCCACATGTCTCATCCCGGTCCAGTCTCTTATGTTGCACAGCCAAGACGTTTACCTTCTACCAGGACCACGCTGCCCCTCTATTTTTTCCATCAGTATTAGTGTTTATCTCAATTATTTTAATTAGCAAACTTGAGCAAACTGTATTTATCTCAATCTAACAAGGTAATATGCAGTAATAAATAGGAGATAAAGCGTCTGTTTTCTAGAAAGTTTGTTTTATTTAATTGGAATGACACGATTCGCCTTGCTAAGGCATTAGCGAATTTCGATGCCACGCAAAATAAGCCATTCCCATAAAATAAAATAACAACAAACCAGCCAATCATTGACCAGCTGGGTATTAAAGCAAGACTCTCGCGGATGTGTTCTCAGATAGTGTTGAAATATTTTGGACACAGCCCAGAGAGATCAGGACAACCTTGAAAAGCTCATCATCATGGCCAAAGTAGAGGGAAGGCGACCACAAGGACGACCACCGAGCCGCTGGTCTGATCAATCCGGGATCTGACTGGTCTCTCATTAGCTGTAGCCTGGAGACTAACGGGTGACAGAAGCGCATGGCGTGCCATGTCCAATAGTTTACAGGATGGACACGACCCTCAATGATGAGGAATAAGAAGTTCAGGAATCAATAAATGATATAAAATGATTATTTTCTATTTAATTGTTTCTTGAACAATGACGAAATACTCCATATGAATACCATACCATACCAGTAATATCCATATTATACTATAAAGATGATATTAACATAAAATATAATTACTGTTAAAATTTAAAACACTGTTATAATATCACAATTTCTTTTATTCACTAAGAGTGTCGCGATAGCTGTTTCGCCAACCGATGTTGGCACCATCAGGTGTTAAAATAGTGTTTTAAATTTTAACAGTAATAATGTTGAAGTATTATAGTGTTTCGGCCAAAACAATGGACTATTTAATAAAATATAATAAAACTTTTAGAAAAGAGACGTTTTTGTTTGTATTAATTATTATTTTCTTTCAGATTAAAAATGACTTCAAGTAAAAAATGTTGCAGATGGATTAAATGTGAATATTGTTAAAATAAATGCATACAATTTTTGAAAAATTCATTTAAGCATCTGTCGAAACTGAACATATTTATGAAAAACATTTAAATTAGGTAATAATTAAATAAAACGATGTTTTTTTAACTACTCCCACTTTTATATTTATTTCGACAGCGACTGGTTTCGCCAGGCTCGCTGGCATCGACAGCGAGCCAGCGAGCCTGGCGAAACCGGTCGCTGTCGAAATAAAGACAAAAGTGGAAGTAGTTAAAAAAATATCGTTTTATTTAAAATAAACTTCCATCAAGAGATTTCAGTAAAATCATTTGATTACCTTTAAATTAGGTTATTTATTAGGAAATTGAAAAACTTTGTTTAATCCACTATTTAAATAGTGGATTAAACAAAGTTTTTCAATTTTTCAAGTATATAACTACGGAATTCCACAGCGTTAATGTCTTAGCGTTCAATAAGTTTCTTATTTATTATACATATATCGCCTCTTTGCAAGAATAACGTGACATTTCAAAAATCAAATGCGCCGTATTCAACTTTACTCTCCACAAAAACATGGTATTTTTAAAGTGAAAAACAGAGAATTTATGAGGGAAAGAGACAACATAACAATGGTATATTGTGTTGTCACGTTGTCTCTTTCAGACGGGTATCTTGTTTCTTTTTTCAATTTTTAAATTTTTCGTGATAACACGTTATTCTCGCAAAGAGGCGATATGTAAAAATTTTGGCAATATTTACAGTGATGATGGGCTTCTGTGTCCCGAAATATGATTAAATTATACAACTCGTATAATAAAGTGTTGTGATAATACAAAGTTTTAAAAACGATTATTCAATTATGAATCCACAACACAAAGTGATGGTTCTCTGGTATATTCATACCATAGAAGAAATATAGGTTCGTTCCCCGTTCAATAAGTAAAATTGATTTACGTCTCTCCGGGTGACTACCTTTGACCAGGAAGCGTGTGCAATGTTTGCATTGCATCAGATATAATTGATTAATGGATGCCATTTTAAGACGGTGACTGCCATTAGTTGTAACGAGATTTGAACGGAATATGAAAGGTTCGAAATCCAAAAAGTCGGCGCCACTACACACTCGAATGATTCAAATATCCGATAGCAGTTGGTACTTACTCTGAAGATTCACAGATAGAAATAATTGACGTAAAGAAATACGGAATATAATGCATGGCCAATGTCACAAATAAATAACCGAAATTTGTCTTCGACGCTATTAATAGGCAAACATATCTTTTTAAAGACCCGAATTAAAAGAAGCTTTTCGTTGTTACGAAACTTAAATACTTCATAAAAATAGGTCAACAAATAACATTATTAAGCAAGACTGTTCATCGAAAAAAAAAAATCTTTTACTACGCAGATAGTCTTCGGCGATTTTTAGTATAATATATAAAACACTCATATAGAAGGCGAATGTTTGAAATGTTGTCCCGATGAAAGGATTGAAAATCCTTTTTTAGAAAATTGTTCCTTGAACAGTGATGTAAAAATCGATACTCATTAATTAATATTAATGAAAATGTCAGTTTTCTAGCAATTTAATTGTATTTTATAGGAACGACACATTTCACTAAGGCAGTGATTCCTATAGTGGTCTATATAGACCCCCAGGGGTCTACGACAACTTGCAGGGGGTCCACGACAGTTGCAAAAAAAATTGGGGGTCAACGAGATGTAAATAGGGGTCCACGAGATGGTTAAACTATATTGAAGCCGAATATTGAAACGAATATCGAAATCGTTGGCGATGAGTTTTTTTTAGATTTTTTTAGGTCATTTGGGGAAAATTAGATGATCGAAATCGTTAGCGAACTTTTTCTTTAGCTTAACAGTGACATCCGGTTAGTAGGTACAGAACTCGGTGGCGACCTTTTTTTTAGTAATGGATTCGAAAAATCAATTAGAAAAGCAGGGGGTCTACACGAGAAAAAATCGGTAAGGGGTCTACGGGACAAAAAAGTTTGGGAACCTCTGCACTAAGGTTTTACCAGTTTATCAAAGTTTTTGTGTTACATTCTTTTTCTGAGAATATTTAATTATTAATTTACCTGATACAGATGATATAATAAAAATAAATCTTTTTACAATAGTTAGTACAGAATATATGTAAGTAATAAATGAAGCATTTATTTTTTTTAACACAAACTCTTGTCGTGTTATTTAATATAACATATATTTTTTTAATAATTAATGGATTAAACAAGGTTATTTTTAATTTCGTAAGTATTTTACTATGGAATTCCACAGCGTTAATGCCTTAGCGTTCAATAAGTTAAAATATCTTTGTTACCCTGAAAATGTTCCGCTTGGAGCGAAGGTTAGGTTGGTAAAAAAAAAAGATTAAATATTATGTGGGAACCAGACTCTGTCAACAAGCTGCCGAAACTGATCGAAGCCACAAACCTAAGTGGAATGTAACTAAATACATATTTAAAAAAAATTACATTTATTTTGTTATCATTGTTTATAATGAAATTTCGTTTAACATTTTTTTTCTAAACTGATCGGCTGAAACAAAATATGCATCGGAAAAAATACAGTTATATTCACTCATTATCCACAAATAAGTCTTAGGTAGGCACAATAACAAAACAGTACGGGATTCTGCTTGTTGAGAGAAGTACAAAATGAAAAAAAAGGTAATTGAATAACTGTGCTGAAATGCAAATCTCATCCGACAGAATGCGGTATGCAGTTGTATTAATCAAATTTCTGCATTCTTCCGCAGCTGATATTGGAAACGTGATATCGGGCCGAACCTTGGGTCAAGTCTCTGCTTGCTCTCTACGAGTATACCTAAATTACCATGACTCTGTTTCTACCTGCCAGCATGTCATGAACGTTATTTAAATTATATCGTATTTTTTTTTACCTTTTTTCAAACATAAGTTCTTCTTTTTCGAAAAACATTAAGTTTTTACAATACTTTTCACAAACATGTTCCGGATTGCAGACGCCCTTCCTCAGTGTATAAATTTAATCAATTATTGAAATTTTGATTTTTTCTTCAATATAATTTTAAAGTTCTTGCTGGTTATTTGCGTAATTACAGCTAATTTAAAAAACGGTGGATACGTGTAACATAAATTAAATAAACACAAAAGTCCGGATCGTCCATGCCAACATGTGCAACATCGAAAAAAAACGGTGGATACGTGGAACATAAATTAAATAGACAATATGTGCACCATCTAAAAAGAACATTTTGTGTTAAATTATTTTTATTTTGTTATTTTATTTTATATCGTTGTATTTTATATAATTTGTTTTAGATTTATTTTGTGGGTGTTCGACGATCGAAGTGTGCGCGGGAGATGCCTTTTGGTGGCGATGAGGTTCGCAACCCATCACACCGCATCTCGCTCGGGGCGAAAAGAGAAGGATGGAGTGCCGCATCAGTAAAAGTGTGACAGTCCATTCATTCTGCCTACCCTTTCGGGGAGACGGTGTGATGGTTAGTTAGTTAGTTAGTTTAAAATTTTGACGTTATGGTCCGAAACATGAGTGTGAAAAGTGCAATAAAGTGTCGTGAAAATACATATTTTTTAAATTTATTCAAATGTGAATCCACAACACAAAATCATGACGAATATAGAAGACGTTATCTCATGATTTGACTTTACATGTTCAATATGTCATGTCCCTAGATGAGTTACTACAAATTAAGGGAATACAATCTAAATATTATAAAAAAAAAAAAAATCTTAGTTAATCAAGTTTATAAAATCGCGATAAAAACAGGCCATGGTTTCGAAACTCATAAAAACATCGTAGAAGTACGTTAATAGTAGTGTAAGATGCCCGTAATATACAGAAAACAGAAAACAAGTATGTGGTAAGGACAGGTTAGGTTGGGTGGCGTTACTTATTGATGCGTGGATTTTCACTGATGCACTTCTTGCTTCGTTTTCAAGAAAGCAGACACGGGGACAAAACCGAACTGAAAGTCAGGCGAACTTTCTCGGAAGCTATTAGGCAGCTTGTCAACTAAAAGCGTCCCCGTAGACTACACATCCATGAACATAAATTAACGGATATATTTGACAAGGAAATAATTATAAATAAAATAATCATTTTATTTATTACCGTTAAACGACCCCCCGAACACTAATTTAGATTAATTCTTATTTTGAAAGCACTACATACAAGTACAATCTAATTTAATTGTAGTTATCTATTAAGAAAATGATTTAAATCAAACAAATCATGAAACTGTCAAAAGAAGAACGAATTTCGAAACCAACCCTCAAAAGTGACCACATAAACAAATTAAAATAATGTTTACTAATTATGCAGAATATGGCAATACCAATCTATAATTAATAACATCTTTGACAGCACAACAGATACTCTGTTTTATGTGTAGTTATCTCTTAAGAATGTGAATTTAATCAAACAAGGCTAATTGTAGTATACTCGTAAAACTGTTAAAAGAAGAATGAAATGCGAGACCAAGCGTCATAAGCGGCACATAGACAAATGAAAATAATGATGAGTAAAGTATACACAATGGGGTGAATATTGAAAGTCGAACGTTTTGGTAAAATCAAGGTACGTGTATGTAATTTTTTAAATGTTGCGTTTTGGCTGAAACACTATGATACTTTAACATTATAAACTGTTAAATTAAGAATCTTTGTTTTATGTATCACAATTGCATTTTTATTTTTCGCGACAGCTGTTTCGTCAACCTATGTTGCCACATCAAGTTACAATAATATATCAACTGTAAAATTTTCGTGATTTTTCTAATCTTTATTTGTATTTGTTCCTATGTCAATTTTAATAATTTCTTTGACATAATTTTGAAGTTCTTGCTGGAGTTGAGATAGGTACCTAATTATTTTAATTAAAAGAACGTTTAGTTACTATTTATAGGAGAACATTAAAGGTGAAAAAATAAACAATAGTAATAATAATAATTATAATAATAATAATAGTAATAATAATAAAACAATAATAAAAACAGTACACAAATACACGTAAAGGTTCGAAAAATCACGAATATTTGACAGATGATAAATTATTGTAACATCTGATGATGTCAACATAGGTTGACGAAACAGCTGTCGCGAAAAATAAAAATACAATTGTGATACACAAAACAAAGTTTTATAATTTAACAGTTCATATATTATATATTTTTTAATTTTGAGGACACTTGGATTTCCACACCAGTGGAAATCCAAGGGAATATGTTTCATGTTCTCGGCAGAAAAACGGCGTAGTGATTAGTTAGTTTGTATACAAAACATCGTTAGATTTAACAAGACTTGATGCCGAAGGAAAGTTCTTAGCAACTTGGACGGACGGAAGCAATTGAAGGTTTAGAGAGATAACAAGATTTATATTATTCCGGTGAGTAGTTTTTGTTTTCCGTTCATTTATCTACATATTCACAAGAAAAGTGATACACATCCCAGTCTGTAACTCGTTAATACGAGTTTGTTTAATGTGTTTTATTCGCGGTGGCTTTCTCTCCGGACTATCAACAGGCTGACTGGCTGGCAAGATGGATGATCCGCGTTGTTTCGACTGGTTCACATATTGTGTTCTCTGCTGCTCAAGTTTCATTTTTAACGATTCCGTATCACGCAAACGAAATAGAATTTCTTCATTAGTTCATGCATAATAAACTAATGGTACATTTTTTATGATACGAAGCAATGTTTAAATTGATTGTTGATTATTTTATTTTGTTTTCGAAAATTATCATTCAAACACGTTTCCAAGTTTCCAAAACAAACATCGATTTTAATTAATACGAATGAAAACACCTGTTTTCTAGAAGTTTTATTTCACTTTAGAATAACATGTTTCAGCATGCTAAGAAATCAAATAATGAAAAAAAAACTGTATAATATGTATTTAGATTTATTCCACTTGTGTTTTAGTATAGACCGGATTTGGCAGCTCGCCGCCTTCTTTTAATTAACTTTAAGTGAAATTAAACTAAATACATTTTATAGACTTAATATTTTTTATGAAACTTTTTCATTATTTAAAATGAACTTCTATTAATTTCAATTAACAACATTAGCATTATTAAATGTCATAATTCTAAAAATTCAAACGATTGCAGAAGGAATACAAAATGTTAAATTACATATAATAATGCCTTAGCAAGGCGAAACATGTCATTCTCATAAAATATAATAAAAGTTATGGAAAACAGACGTTTTATACCAGTTTCTTGATTCACTTGCCGAATATAAATATTTAAAGAGTCAACGTGGAACGATACATGAAACCCAGGAAACAAGTAAATTGGATAGATAGAAGATTGAATACTTATTTATTTAAGTATTTATGTATTAAAATCTGCTTTATTAATATAAAACATATAATCTTACTTAGTTTATTTGGAGATAATATAAAACATATTATCTCTAAATCGATCTGCTCTCTCTATTAGCATCACCAAAGGCATGTAATGTCTACGTGTAGATGTAGATATTAAAAAAAGTATTTTTTGCTTTCACGAATTAACTTTCAAATATTGTTTTTTTTTTAGAAATAATATTTCTAACGAATACGTTAAATCTTTATATGAGAGAGTCAAATTTGTTTATAGCAATTGAATGTTCTGCGAATGGCGAAATTTAAGGCGTTGACAGTGTTGAATTCCATTGCTAATTTAAAAGAAGAGCTTTGTAACACGGTTTTTTCCACTTTATTAATAAGTGGATAAAATTGTGAATCAAATTCTTCTTCCAGAAAATAATGTAAAGTTCATTACGATTGTTTTGACTCATGGAAAGAAAAAATGTCAAAGAAAGTTTACGAACGATATAAATGGTGAAAGAAATAGAGAAAAATGAGGAAAACGTGACACGATAAAAAAAAATGAAAATTCAAATATTAGGCTCCCGAGGAGTCAGAAGTTTGAATGTTGAGGAGACGACCGAAAGAAACAGTTCATTCAATCATTACAGCACGAGGAAAATTGATGTAAAGAGTTTAAATATTATATTGATTCTCATGACATGTGATGGATAGTCTGTTGTTATTTTGTTGTCACATGAATTCTACACCAGACCAAAGGATTAAGATAATTACACTGTGATTGTCTGGAATCGAACCCGGAACCTTCGATGTGGTAGTTATATCTGTTGCCACTCTGCTACGAAGGTTGTGAGCCTACCCCTTCGTGTAAACGGTGTGATGGTTAGCTAGTTACGAATTAAATAATTTTAAATTTGTATTTCGAATTTCGAATTTCCGGGAATCGAACTGAAGTAGATACAGCGTCATTAGGCTCCGTTATCGATCCCCAGTTGACCTAATCCGTCTACCCCGCCATCATGATACATCATGGCTGGTAAAAGTTGGTATTAAAATTTCGTAAAATAATTAACGTTCACATTATTAATGTTTTGTACTTTCAGATGTCAAGAAGCGCCAGTTACATCAAATTAATTACTATTCTGTAATTGATATGAAAAGCTACGGATATGCCAATCAAAATATAGGTACCTACTTGTAGAAATATAAAATATGTATGTATAACGCGCGTATACCACTCTGTTACTGATCGTTATTTGATTATTTTTATTATTATTTTGTTAAATCGCTTTTTACATCATTACAGTGCGAGTAAAATCGATGTAAATGGTATAGCTATCATGTTGATACCCGAGACATGTGTTAGGTAGCTAATATATCACCATTTTATTTTCACGTGAATTTTACACCAGACTAAAGACAGAGTGACAATCACACTGCCATCGCTTTTCTGTATTATAAGAGTGTGACACGTTTTGTCTTGATAAGGGTTTATCAATTGTGTCTGGTAGCATTGTATTATAGTTTTCCATCGCACATGATAATGTCATATCAGCAATGCAATAAGTATAAATATATAACTAACAAATTAATACGAATGAAAATGTACGTTTTCTAGAAATTTTTATTAAATATTATATTATCGTTCAAGCAATAATCAGTTTATTAATTCAAAAGACATTACAAACAGCAAAATGTTTTAGGCATCTATTGAGTACAGGTAATATATTATTAAAATACAACATAGTACCAGGAACGCATTAGAGATGGTTCGACATTAGGAAGACAAGATACTTTCTAAAGCCAAGAGTATTTGTCTCCTGAACGTACCTTCACTAATATGAAAGACGTCGATCTCCGAGGAGACCGCGTTCAGCAGACTAAATGCTCTTCCCACCGGTGTCACCAGAGGCAGATTGGTTCTGGTGGCTGGTAGGTAAAACAATCTGTGCCGTCGCTGTTGGAGAAATCTATCAGGGACAAAAATACCAACACCCTCTAGCTCGGCCGAGTTCTCGAAATATCCCCTGATTAATTTAAAGAAATGGGTAATGAGATGCCCATCTCTTCGAAGCTGTGAATAATTGGTTCCAAGCATTCCTAAAAGAAATGCTGTGGGATAGAGCCACGGATAACTACCATACTCCCTCATGTAGAGATACCTCAGAATTTTTTTCTGAACCCTCTCCAGCATAACGGAATATCCCGCATCGCGAGGACTCCATATCCAAGAACCACATTCGAGTCTAATAATGAATATCTACACCAAATTGAATATTAATAACAATATGAGAATAAGATACGATTTGTGTTAAATAAATCAATTAATCCTGAAGATAAAGTCTGCAACAATCTACGAAACGTCGGTCGAAAGGGATTTTATGAGACATGGATTAACCCGATTTTTTAAAAGTACTTTTTTTGAGCCAAATTATCAAATGAATATTAACCTTAGCACTTAATTTGATAGTGATGGTCTGTGGGAATGGTCCCTTTCTGTTGTTTTTCGATTTCGTTTCTTAATTAGGAGAAAGTACGCGGCCCTTGCGATGGGAGACGCGAACCCGATCCGAAACAATATCGTGACATATTTCTGATTGATACGTCCATTTTCGCTCTCAATGGCGGCCGTTAATGTTCCCGGTAAGTGTTGGCGTGAGATCGTATCGGCTAATAAAACGCTTTTTACTTTCTTTTGCTTTGTTGATATTTTTGATATACCGTACCTCAAGCTCACGTGGTCTGCCTTAATATAATACAAGTACGCGGGCATATTCTCATTCGATCCCGGTAAATGATACCTTTCTCCATTATTATCGCCACTATTACCAACATAATAGCGTTTTATTTTATCCGGTTCAATTAATGTAGGTAGGTCCCGGGACCCCGCACTTGCTCCCAAAGTTAACGTCCACCTCGACTTTCTTGTGTGATGTTTTTTCTTCACAATATTAATAGACTTGCGGCCGGTATAAATTTTAAACATACGTTATTATCTTTGTGATTTATACATCAAGTAATGTAGATATTGTGCTGAAAGGAATACGAAGGTAATTGCATGCCCATTCTTAAGACAATTACTGCCCTTTTCATTAAAGAAAATTGTATCGCTGTTTTCACTTTGCCTATACTTATTATCATAGTACGAGTAGAATAGAACGTTCACCGCTTTAATGCGAACTTTACCTTTAAGTTTTCTCACAATTATTATTAACGTAAAAAACGTCTGTTTTCTGGAAATATTTTTATATTTTATGGAATACATTGTTTCGCCTTGCCAAGGCATTTGATAATGCCTTAGCAAGGTTACACATGTTATTCCCACTAAATATAATAAGACTTCTAGAAAATAAACTTTTTTATGCGTACTTATTAGTAAATATAAAGTTTAATATCATTGTATTAAAAAAATTTGATCCCAGGTTGACTTTTTCTGATCACGTGTTAATGTTGGCATCGACTGGTTATAAACTTCTAGGTTTTGTCTTAAGAACTTGCAAACAGTTCCGAAATTCCGAAGCAATGACATCAATGTTTAACGGCATCGTTAGATCAAAACTAGAAAACACGAGTGGTGTATGGTCTCCATACCAGCACAAGTATTTGGAGGTATTAGAACAAATCCAGAAAAAAATATCTGAGATACCTCTACATGCGGATGAATGGGGTATATCCGAGATTTATGCACCACAATGATCTATTGATTAACACAGAGTACCGCAGTCCCGAATCAAGAAGAAAAGGTACATTGATGATATTCGGATTTAAAATACTCCGTAATCTCATTGATAACCTCTTAGGAGTGTTATGGCTTCAATCCACCGGACAAATATGCTCGCGCTAGAAGACACGATCTGTTGTGCATACCGCATAGCAGAACAAATGTCATGGCGCAGCATACAATGACCCGGGGTATGTGTTCTTCGCAGTCAATGTGGACAGTCTCCAAATGACCTATGCGCCCTTTAAGGATCCTATAGGTACATACCACAATTGCTGATATATGTGTATTAATTTAACATGTAAGTCTGTGTTATTTTTGTAAAATGTATGTATTTTAAATTGTATAAAGCAGCTACAAATTAACCAAAAATTCAGACATACACAGACACTGGACTAGGAACTGTGACAGACATCACTTGCCGAATGCACGAACTAAGACAGGACAATCAAGGATATTGAACAATGGACTGAAACTTTACAATGAACTAGCAAAAGACACAAGGAGTCCAACTACAACTCAATTAAAAAAAAAAAACCTAAAACATTACATAATTAAAAGTAAGATCTAAAAATGTATACATATAACCCAATTGGGTTCTTTAAAAAAAAAAAGTATACAGTAATTGGGTTCTAAAGACCTGTTGTATACAATAATAAAAAAATGATATGGAATAGGAAGTGCACACTTTATATTTTACTTCATTGAAAAAACAGTATAAAAGAGTTTTAAAATGCTTCCGTGGAGCAATTTGGAGCAGAAAATGTTGTATATTATAATTTACTCTTTTGTTATTAACTTCTACCAGTTGCAAAAACATGTTGTTTTTTTTTCTCTTCTCTCACTGCATATCCATTAATGGATGTTTGCGACCACTTGCTCTGTTTTATTTCTGTCTCTCGAAACGTGTGTGAGGCTGAACACGGTCAGCAATCCACTCCACTGACTGATATTTCCCAGCCATGACATTTTTCTGCGTCCCACGCATCTTCTTCCTTCAATCTTCCCCTCAATTATTAGCTGCAATAAACGATACTTTGGTTCGCGCATAATATACCCTAGGTATGCAGTTGTTCTTCTTTTTATTGAGGTGAGCAGATGGTGATCCGTTCTCATGCGTCTCAGTACTTCTTCGTTTGTTGCTCTTGCTATGTATGGTATCATGAGAATTTTCCTATAAATCCATATTTTTATTTTGTTTCAAATGGTATTATTTAAACATCTTGTTTTTTGTTTCTTAAACAATGATGTAAAACTCCATTATAAATTTATAATAGTAAACAATATTGTTTAATGGTTTTACTTGGATTTAATTTATATAATGAATTATACAAATTGTAAGGACATTAAACAATTGTGTCTACAATTATAAATTAATAATGTAGTTTAACAAAACCTCAACCATTAATTAATATTAAATAATTAATACGAATTAAAACCTTTGTTTTATTCAAGTTTCATAATTATTTATGGGAATGACTTGTTTCGCCTTTCTAAGATAACGTTCGTGAGAGACAGACGTGGGAGAGTGGTAAGAGCTATGACTGCTACAGCGAAGGTCCTGGGTTTGATTCCAGGCGATGGTAGTGTGAATGTCACACTGTCTTTGGTCTTCATATGACAATAAAATGGCAATATATTTGCTACATATCACATGTCATGAAAATCAATAGCTAAAAAGCTAGAAACAGCAATTGGGTTCAAATAACCTGCCGTATACACTGGAAAGCAACGGAATACTAACATATTAAAAATATATCTCGAGAACCAACAAAAATATTATACTTTGCTGCAAACTAATCTCTTTGATTGAAACTAGATCATTATCACTTGATAATGCCTTAGAACAGTACGTGGGTATACTGGCAAAAAACGTTAAGTCGAAAATTGGCAGTTTTGACTTAGTGATGCAGTATTGTAAAGTTTACAATGCTCTACAAATTGGCAAAATACACGAAGTCGAATGAAACAGATTTTTTCTCTAGTTTTAAAAATAAATTAAACGTTAAATCGTACAAAGGGTATTTCATACAGGCTAAAAGCTTCAAAAAACTTAATATTTTTCGAAGAGTCTTGTTGAACATTTTTGTACTGGAAAAAAACGTTAACTCTACTTATTGTCTTCGGCTGAAAAAAATTCCTTCGATTGACTTTTGACAACGACACTTATATGTTTCAAATTTAAAGAAAACTTAAATGTTCGATTTCTCAAAACAGCGATTTTAGACTTAACGTTTTTTGCCAGTATACCCACGAGTAGTTCCTAATTAGTTTTTCCTGCGTACCATTTCAAGAAAGATCTCAAACTCGCGTTCCCCTTATTGCCATCAAAAAAAGGTTCTAATGATGGTGAAAATCACTTTAATATGACAAATGTGCACGTTTTTCTTTGGACAAATCTGATTGCTTTTTGGTCAGCTTTAGTCCAAAGTTGTGCCGCGCGTACCCCTTGATGCAACGCGACGCGTACCACTAATTGAGAAACACTGCCTTAGAAAGGCGAAACATGTCATTCCCATAAACTGTACTAAAAATTCTAGAAAACAGACATTTTAATTTCTTTTAATTATAAAACATTTTGTATTGAAATAAAATACATTGATATACTCGTACATACTAATACCAGTTCGTAGCTCGTAAAAAAAATCGTTTTATTTACATAGGTACTGACTTGGACGTAGCTAAGTGCATTGAGATAGTTGTTGACTCAATTATTCCGAAATTTTCCTTTGTATTATTCATACAATAATATTACGGCGGAGTTACCTTGGCCGAAATTTGTCCCCAGCAGGTGGTGTGTGGGATATGGGATATGAAATGACACCGTTGCGCTGTGTCAATCTGCATTTGTTCTAATTGCGGTTATTTAATTATCATTATTATTAATTCAACAGAAAAAACGTATTTTTTGCAGAACCGGATCGGACAAAAGAACGAGGTAAAAACCATTTATTTTAATGCGATAAATAGACATTAATTTTAGATAAACTTAAGGCGTTATCACTGAAATTCCGTAACGATGATTTTTTATGAATTAAAACACAGTTTTTTCCACTTTTCAAAAGTGGAAAAAGCAGTGTTTTAATTCATAAAAAATTGTCATACTGACTATTCGCAACCAGACATTCCCATACTAAAATTAAACTAATAATTAAATAAAATGATGTTTTTTTATAACTACTTCCACGTTTGTCTTTATTTCGACAGCGACCGGTTTCGCCAGGCTCGCCGGCATCGACAGACTGGTGACAGTATTGCAAAACGAGTCCTTTATATACATACAAATCAGGAGTAGTAAACATGATTCTATACAAAAACATCTTCAAATATTTATGTAAAATTTACTGAATTTAATTATAGGTATTTAAGATTCAATACAATTAATTTATAATTCATTGGTTCTGATTTTGAAAATTTGGTTTGGTTCATATGGTGCTCCCGTCAATTTGGAGATATTTCGTGTATAAGTGGATTGTTTTGGTCAATTTGATTTTTGCCGATCTTTATGATAGTTATTTGTGACAAAAAATACGTTTTTACTGTTTTGGTGTTAAAATTATATAAGTTTTTTCGTTTATAAAAAGAATTTTGACAAGTGTAAAAATAAATTTTTCATTTGTTCCAATGACAATTTGAATAAATTCTTTGATAATATTTAAGTTCTTGCTGGTGTTGGATTGCTTTAAGTGCTTAATTACAGTAAATAAAATAAGAACAGTGGATAACGTGGAATAAAAATTTAATAAACACAAATGTCCGGATCGTCCAGCTGAAGGCAAGTGCACCATCTAAAAGAACATTATGTGATAAATTATTTTTCTTTGTTATTTTATTTTATATCATTGTATTTCAGATAATTTGTTTTAGATTTATTATGTAGACGTTGAACGATCGAAGTGTTCGCGGGAGATGCCTGTTGGTGGCGATGAGGTTCCCCATCACACCGCGTCTCTCGCGATGGCGAAAAGAGAAGGATGGAGTGCCGCAGCGATTAAAGTGTGGCAGTCCATTCTTTCTGCCTACCCTTTCGGGGAGACGGCGTGATGGTTAGTTAGTTAGTTAGATTCAATACAATGGATTATAAATTTTATTAAAGCTGACATATTTATACAATACGTTTGAAAAAGTAGTACTTTTGTTTTTATTATTATTCAATTTAAATATAAAATGTTATAGCTCTCGGTCCATAAGGTTGGCATTGCCTTATTCGGTTTTTTCCATCCATATAGCTGTTAAGGTCTGGAATCAAACAATTTTTTCTTTGAAAAGTAATTGTTTCTGCGGTCCTCCAATTTATTAAATTATCGGGATTGTATCTGGTTTGGACAGCTTTATTTTAGATACATAAAATATTTTAAACTTCCTTATATAAAATGAAACTTCTAGAAAACGAACGTTTTGTCATTGGTGTTATATTTCCATTTAGAATTAATAAGTAAAATGGCTTCGCGGCCTTTGAATCCGATCCTGTTCATTACGGAATAGCGCGAATTGCATAACACCAAGACATATGCTAATGCCACGCGGTAGACAGTTAATTTGATGTCCTGCTAAGGAAATTATGTCACAGCGGTAACAGTGACGCACGCGGTTCACAGAATATACGAAAGGAGGACAATTCGTCAGACGAGGTGGCTGGTGTGCCTGTTATATCAGGATGCATATTAATTTATTCATTATCTTAGAATGTTTTAACACAATAACGAAAGCATTATATAAATGAAATCTATGGCAAATTAAAGAGGTAAGTTTGAAAACTCATCATTTCGTACATAGTTAAATGTTGTTTCCCAGAAAACTTATGATCGAATGCACTCGTGGACATGTCTGCCATATTACATATTTTATATCCATTGTTTCTTAAACAATGATGTACAACTCCATATTAAATGATTAAAACATTAAGAAGTTTTATTATAATTTTTGTGAATGAAATGTTTCGCCTGGTAAGCCAAAGTGTTGCCCCAGTACACATTTCGGGGATCGAGCGTTTTGCTATAGCCGGTCCATCAGCTTGGAACAATCTTCCTTCACACCTTAGATGCATAAATAATCCGACAAACTTCAGATCTAAGCTGAAAACCGATCTTTTCATATTTCATACCCAAATTAAAACGTGCATATTTTGTTCTATTGTACTTTCTAATCGATCGCGAATATCAATCAGATGCAGCATTCACATTTAGATTTAAAACACGTCTTAAGGCGCCCTTAAGGTGATTACATCACAAAAACCTCGCTTTAAAAGTTAGCATATTATTATTATTATTTTTATTAAGGCAACATCAAATGTTTATGTTGAATATGATGTTAAAACCAAATTAATTAATTTATATGAAAAAAAAAAGTTTCCTTGTTTTGTGTAAAAACAAAAAAGCTTTTTTAAACGTAAATTTCACAATATATCGTTTTGTAGTTTTAATCCATTGCCTAGGTTAGGCAAGAGTAAATATATTGCTATACCTACACCTGTGTTAGCAATCGTTGGTCGGTTTACGCATTCATCAAATTTTTGTAAATTCTTCATATTTGTTGATTTCAACAACTTGTTTCTGAATACACGTACGAGTATACACGTGCTACATATTGAATTTCCATTATACCAATGCGTTGACATTGACTTTGATCAAATTGGATACGGAGGTCTAGCTTTAGTGACAATTTCTTTAAACGATAGTGAAAAATATCGTGAATTTTTTTATTATTCTTATAAAGTGTCCGTTTTACTTCTGCGCATCGTTTATTAACTCCCCCTACGGTGATTTTATTATAGTATTTGATAAATTAATGTTATTATTTGAAATTTCATGGTAGAAGCACTGTAAACAATGAAAACTTTTTTTTTGTAAAAAATCTTTTTAATATGTATAATTAGTTAAAATCCTTCTACTTAGTTAAAAGATGGCAGCGAGCTGCCGAAACCGGTCGAAGACATAAACATCAGTGGATTTTAACTAAATATACATCTTTAATAGGATTTTTAAATTTTTTATTTTATTTTCATTATAGCATTTGAGATAACGAATCGCCGTGGTTCATGGCTATGTCGGTGCCGTTACGGTGTCGTAACGTTCACTGTCCAGTGTAAATGGACCTTAAGTCTGTTAGAAACATTGTTAGAAAGGTAATTTAGTTTTGGCTAGATCGGTCAGTTTGTTTGAAAGATGATGAATGATATTTGAAATTTTAGGGATATTTTATTTGATTATCGGAATTCCCTATTATAGGAATTCCCTATACAGGATTAAATAATAAAATGAATTAAGAATATTATGATACGTATACAACATGTCGTTTTAAGCTATCATATTAATTCTCGTGACGTGTGATAGGTAGCAAATCTTTCGCCATTTTATTATCACGTGAATTCTACATCAGACTAATAACAGTGTGAAAATCATACTGCCATCGCCGGGAATCGAACCCTGGATCGGTATGGCAATCAGAGCTCTGAACAATCTACCACGAAGGTCGTCAATTCTTTCATTCTTTATGCCCTTTTTTATTTTTTCCTTTTTCATTCTTCATTTCATTCTTTATGCCCTTTTTTCTTTCTTCATTTCATTCTTCATGCCCTTTTTTCTTTTTCCCTATTTTTCTTCATTTCATTCTTCATGCCCTTTTTTCTTTTTCCCCTTTTCTTTCTTCATTTCATTCTTTATGCCCTTTTTCTTTTTCCCCTTTTCCTTTCTTTATGCCCTTTTTTCTGTCTCCCTTTTTCTTTCTTCATTTCATTCTTTATGCCCTTTTTCCATTTCCCTTTTTCTTTCTTCATTTTGTTCTTCATGCCATTTTTTATTTTCCCTTTTTCTTTCTTCATCTCATTCTTTATGCCCTTTTTTCTTTTTCCCTTTTTCCTTCTTCATTTCATTCTTTAAGCCCTTTTTTCTCTAAGTGACCTCCGGAATGTGAGAATATTAATTAATTTAATTTGAAATCATAGTTGAATGCTCATTGAAACATAATATGAGGAGGTCCTTCGTTATTCGGGTCACGCGACCGGGTCCGATAGTGTCGAGTGCACGCCCGCACGGACAGCGGTGTATTTGTTCTTGACAAATATTTGACGTCCTTTGTGCTACTCCTGCAGCGCCAAACATCACACACATTTACCGCAACAATTACGTTACTGCAAAGCATTCACAAATAAATACCAACAATAATAACATTACCGTTTAAATGTATGTGTCTGCCCACCCATATTTTCGGGTAGGTATGTGTTTACCTTTTACGGATACCAAAATAATCTGTTCTCTCAATAGTCTGCAAAAATCTAAGGGAATTATCTAATTAATCAATTAAATTTAATATTTTTTTGTGAATGCGCTAATGGCGGCAGCCTTTCACATTGTGTAAAAAAGATATTCTGCTTAATGCTTAATAAATATAAATCTCCATAGATGGCATTAGTATGTAGATTATATATAGAGTAATCTTAAAAAGATATGTAATCAAAATCTTCATACAAGGCACATTGAAACTGACATGTGAAATCTGACATAGGACTTTAACATATATACAACTTCCAAAAATTTGTCATACATGGTCATAAACAAAGGTGGAATGGGAAATGTTGTAATTACATAAAGCGTGCGCTTAACCCAACCAAGGACAGGTCATAAGTCCTGTAAACACCTTGATCAACCATATTCAGTTTCCAATTTGCATCTTCGTCTCTATTGAGATACAATTAAATCATGAATTAAATTTAAATTATTGTATGAGTATTGTAAGTTAAAAAAAATAATTCCAATAAAAATCGAGGGCTAACACAAATAGAACCAAAGCACTATTACGAACCGCCGAAATGAAGACACTCCGCGCTATTTTGGGCAAAACACTGAGGGACAGAATCAGAAACGCGGTAATACGTGAGACCTGCGATACCGAAGATGTTGTCAGATGGGGCAGGAAAAGAAGACGCTTCTGGCGCGACCACGTAGAACGAATGAGCGACGATAGACTCCCCCAAGCAGCCGTAAACAACGTGCCAATGGTAAATCGGGTGGTGGTCTAGGAGATAGAACGCTTGGCTCCTGATCCAGGGACATGGGTTCAAGCCTGGACACGACCAGATTCCTTCTTCATAATAATGAGCTATTTTCTGCTCACATTGAAGATTGTAATAATAAATTCTAATATCATTGATTTAAATCCTTGGTATTAGTCTTTAAAAAAAAAAAAAAAAAACTCGCCACCCCGGAAGACCTGCGAAGAGATGGCGAAACAGTTGGAGTTCTGTGTCCCAGGAGACCTCGACGCCATAAAAACAGATCCACAGATCTATTAAAAGAGGAAGAAGAAGAAGACCAATGAAAATATTTATTGTTTCTTCTTTCTTTCTTCTGGCTCGAGAATATCAAGTAATGGGCCGGAGTTCGGGGGGTGTGGGAGTTTTTCCGGTTGGCACAGGACAAAGAGGCCTACGTTAGGGTGGTACCGACGTCGGGGGGACCTGACATGGCACTCAAAGAAGAAGAAGAACAATGGTGTAAAGTTCCATATTAAAATATTAAAACTAACTAACTAACTAACCATCACGCCGTTTCGCCGGAGGGGTAGGTAGAGAGGATGGACCGCCATACCGTTGTGTCCTGACACCTCTCTAGATTCCTCCACATTATTACATCGTAATATGCACGCTCGTCGATTTTTCCGACTTCGAATATGGCCGACTTTCAGTATTTGTTTAATTTGGTCATGCCATGTTTTCCTTGGTCTTCAAAGGCTTCTGTTTTAACTCACACTACTTGTATACAAAATTTCAACCGTTCTTTTCTTGTCAATTCTTTCCATATGTGCAAACCATCTCAATCATCTGCTTTACATTTCATAAATAATAAATACAAATGAAAACATCCGTTTTCTAGAAGTTTTATTATAATTCGTGGGATTGACATCTTTCGGCTTTCTATGGCATTATCATATGATATTTATCAACTAACTAACAAACTAACCATCACGCCGTCTCTCTGAAGGAGTACGCAGAAATAATGGACTGCACCACTGTTCTTTCCTTACATATTTCTCTTGATTTCTCAACATTTATACATTGTGTCATGCAAGCACGTCGATTTCTCCGACTCTTCACGTGACTGATATTCAGTATTTGATTTATTTGATCGTGCCACGTTTGACTTTCTCTGTTTATAGTTCCATATACATCGTTAACATTTACTTTTTGTATCATTATTTTTTCATTCATTATTTCCATGTGTCCAAACCAGCTTAATGATCCTTTCAATATTTTATTCATAAGGCTTTCATTCGCATAGCATTCACTTATTATATTTTCATTCGATACTTTATCATACACAGATTTTCACACATTCGTCTACGAGATTTCAAACATTTGATAATGCCTTAGAAAAACGAAACATGTCATTCCATAAAATTTATTGCACTTTCTTGAAAACAGACCCAATTAATTAACCAATAAAAACATTTATTATTTATTTATTTTTTCTTGAACGATGATGCAAAACTCCATATTTAAAAAAATCGTATGTTTTCCTGATGTTTTACTTCATTTTATGGAAATTGCATGTTCTGTCTTGCTATATCATTTATTAACAAGGCCTTAACAAGGAGAAACGTTTTTTCTTATTTTTCATCCTCTTGATCTAGGTCGTATTATTTGTTTTTGTGACGGTTTTGCTTAGCTTAGCTTAGTTTAGCTTAGCTTAGTGTGTGTGTGTGTCTGTCTGTCTGTGTCTGTCTGTCTGTGTCTGTCTGTGTGTGTGTGTGTCTGTGTGTCTGTCTGTGTGTGTGCCTGTGTGTCTGTGCCTGTCTGTCTTAGCTTAGCTTAGCTTAGTGTGTGTGTGTGTCTGTCTGTGTGTGTCTGTGTCTGTCAGTCTGTCTGTCTGTGTGTGTGTGTCTGTCTGTCTGTCTGTGTGTGTGTGTGTATGTGTGTCTGTGTGTGAGTATGTCTGTCTGTCTGTCTCTGTGTGTGTGTGTATGTCTGTCTGTGTGTGTGTGTCTATCTGTGTGTGTGTCTGTCTGTGTGTGTATGTGTGTGTGTCTGTGTCTGTCTGTCTTAGCTTAGCTTAGCTTAGTGTGTGTGTGTGTGTGTGTGTGTGTGTGTGTGTGTGTGTGTCTGTCTTTGTGTGTGTATGTGTCTGTGTGTCTGTGTCTGTCTGTCTGTCTGTCTGTCTGTCTGTGTGTGTGTGTGTGTGTGTCTGTGTGTCTGTGTGTGTGTGTCTGTCTGTCTGTCTGTTTCTGTGTGTGTGTGTGTATGTCTGCTGTGTGTGTGTGTCTGTCTGTGTGTGTGTCTGTCTGTGTGTGTGTGTAAGTGTGTGTGTAATGTGAAGTCGAAACATGTCATTCCCAAACATAAAATGAAGTTTCTAAAAAACAGACGTTTTCATTCACATTAATTATAAAATGGCAATAATTAATTGGAAATAATTAATCAGAATATTAAATTGTGTATTCAGTTAGTCATAGTTTTACGGTATTAAATTTATCTTTACTTTCTTACACCGCAATACGGTGTCTAATGATTAGGAATGTTCTCAAGGATCTTACACAAGACGTGAATCACAGGCCGGTGTGCGGTCGGAGTTTCCCAATGTCAACATTAGACTTTCTTTCACTTTTGTTCCGATATGAAAAGTGGCCTCATGTACCGATGATTTAATTCACAAAATCTTTCCAGTTATTGTAGTTTCAGTCAAACATCCAGGGTTGCCATTCAAAACGAGTTTTGAAATTTCCATAATTATTTAGTAAAACATTTGGACTGTGCAAGTAGGCGACTAATTAAAGTTTACCAATTAGTTACAGTTGTCCTGGTTTGACGAAATAATAAGCATAAGGCTAGTCACAAAACTAATAAACTAACGAAATAACCATCAAGCCGATTTCGCGGAAGGGTAGGCAGAGAGGATGGACCGCCACACTGCTCTGTTCTGACATACTCTCAAGCTTGATCTTCATTCATTCATTGTAAAACACACGCTCGTCGATTTTTATGTTTTGGAATGTGGCTTCTTTAATTATTGATTTTGGTCATGCCATGTTTTCCTCGGCCGTCCCCGGCGTCTTTTTCCATTCAGACTGCCTGTGAAGAAAGAATGGTTAAAAAAGTATACGTTAACGATGTAAATGGAGTACGAAGTGGAAGTAGATCGACAAAACATGGCATGACCAAATTATTCAAATTTTAAAGGTTGGTCATGTCAGAAGCCGGAAGAATCGACGTGCGTGTATGACTCGCTGTATGAATGTGGAGGAAGCTAGAGAGTATATCATGATAGAGTAGTGTGGCGGTCCATTCTCTCTGCCTACGGAAACGGCGTGATGGTTTGTTGTTGTTGTTGTAGGGAGGCCTATGTCCAGCACTAGACAACTAAAGGCTGATGATGATGAAGACGACATATATAACGACATTTGTCCCATTGAAGTAATTTTTATTTATTTATGAGTTTTTATTGGAATATGTGTATTTTTTAAAGTTAATATATAAACATAATGTATATTTATAGATGTTTCTCGCGGTATGGACATAACATATTTCTTAAAATTATGCATAAAGGGATTCGCCTTTCAATATCCTGCTATTATAAATTGATAGTCAGAGGTGAGAAAAGATACACGATGTGCACCCGAGGTTGAAATGAAATGAATTCGGACTCGCGGAGTCATTCATCTGGAAGACGTGATGGGTAATCCAGATATACCGCGATAACAATTTGATATCCATTGTGGATCTGACTATGACGAATCCGCGAATGCGTTTGTAATAACAAACCGGACAAAAAAGATTTACTGCAATAATTCACACGAGCGTAATAACATATAAAGATTCGTACCGTTATATCGCCACTGACAAAAAGCTAACAGTAATAGCTATGCGGAGGAAAACAATCAAAATTCTCGAGACAGTACTTAAATGTGAATAATGGAGAAATCCTAAATGTGTCAACAATGAAATTGATGGAATTCAAACAACTGAAACAAGAGTGCAACGCACAATGACAAGAGGACCTAATCAGATGTAATAAACGACTTGTGAACGTAACAAGCACACTTTGTGTAGGTACCTACTTAACTACATATAATTTGAATAGGTACTCCATTTGCTCTCGCGAGTATACACATTTAAATGAAGGCTTATTACAAAGGTGTAAGTGGTTTAAACTTAGAACAAAGAAAAAAACTGTTTTTTGTTACACATGTCAAGCGCCGCGGGTGGCATCTTTAGGGTGACGCTCGAACTACACTATATTATTCAATCAATCGGCACGTTTGTACAGTTTTGATCTTTATGTTTTAACAACAATTGGGATCAAAAGCTCTATTACATTGATAATAAAAATATGCTCATAATTATTTACTTTCGCATATTGCCAGAATGGAAATATTTGATAATGCGATAACGGGAAGAGTTTGAAAATTTTAAGTCTGATTATTAAAAAAAACATAAAAAATGCTTTTCATATTTTTGAAGAATGACGTAAAATTTTGTAATAAATATTTGATGTTAATTAAAACGTCATATTCCTGCCATCACAAACATAACAATTTTGAATTGGAATTCGAAACACAACACTGTAAAAGCTTTAACTTTCAATTAGTAACAATTATAGATTTCAAACGCTTTCATCAATATTAAATACAAATGCAACCTTACAATGATTAATATTTTTGTTTTGGGAAGTACGAATTATTTTGGAAAAAAAAGGATAAAAGAAAAATTAATGCAGCAGAAATAAAATTTATCAGATTAATGTGATAATTTTTGTGTGATTATGTAATGAACTGATATAATAATGCAGGGAGAGTGAAAGTGTAATGAACATGAATAATGAAAGGGTTAGTCCAAGGTGAATGTGATAAAAAATTGAGTTGTAGAATATTTCTAATTATGGGATTTCAGCACGAGATTGCAGAGGACAAAGCTTAGTATGACTTAATCAATAAATATTTAAATACTCAGAAATATGCGTGTAAGTGTGTGATTGCTGTACGAGTGTAGAAAAGTCTGGAAAAGTATGTCCGGATAGAAGAGTGTGGATGATCAATTATTTCTGGCTGTTAATTCGAGAAAACAGTCTTGATTTAAGAACACCGGAACAAAAACCTATCCAAAAATGCTAAAATGGCAGTGCGAAATGGTGTTCTTGTACCGACCATTATGTATGGAAGTAAAGCATGTAACTTTCAAAAGAAGGATGAAAGTAGAATAAATGCAGTAGAAATGAGACCTTTTAAATCAATAAGAAGAAAATCTGTGTACGATAGAGTGTCGAATGAAAATATAAAAGTGAATGCAGCGCGAATGAAAGTGTTATGAACAAAATAACGAGATGATCATTAAGATGTTTGAACACATGGAAAGAATAAATTCAGAAATAAAACAAATATTTGTTAATGATGTAAATGGAACTAGAAATAGAGAAAGATCGAGGACAACGTGTCACGATCAAATAAATCAAATATTGAATGTCGGCCACGTAAGGAGTCAGAGAAATCGACGCGCACGCACGATACGATATATGAATGTTGAGGAAGCTAGAGAAATATGTCGGGAAAGAAAAGTGTGGCAGTCCATTCTTTCTGCTCACCCCTTCGGAGAGACGGCGTGATGGTTAGTTAGTTAATTAATATTGTTTCAAATGTCGGAAAGGTGAGGAGTCAGGGAAATTGACGCACGTGAATTTCTCCAGTGCAGGATGTATGAATGTTAAAAAGAATCAGAAGGTTTTTTTTAGTTGAAAAACCATCACGCTGAGATTAGGTTTGTTTTGTTTTTTTAACTAATAAACTAACTGAATACTAATGTTATTTCCTGACACATACCTGACATAGGAGTCGGAGAAATCGACGTGCATGGCACGATGTATGAATGTTGAGAATCGAGAGTAGAATGTCAGGAAATAACAGTATGGCGATGTATTCTTCCTGTTTACGCCTTCGGGGAGACGGCGTGATGGTTAGATAGTTAGTTAACTTATTATTTATGATATTTTTAGAATAAATTCTGCCTATGTCATTTTTTACATTCTAAGATATATTCCACATTTTCAAGGCATCCGGTTTTTTTTGTTGATAAATAATTGGATGGAATAAATTATTATTTTTTGTTTTAATGTGCGATCATAGAGTGAACGCTAATAACGTAAAATAATTGAAAACTTGTTTGATTGAAGACATTGTCAAGACTGTAAATTTAGGAAACTGTAATACTTGGGGCACATTATGAGAAACGAAAAGTATAGGGTGTTTTTTTAGAGGTATACAATACATATTAAAAAAAAACGCATTGAAATAATGTTAATGTCTAAGATATTGGCTAAATTTTTAATAGATAATTTTATGCCATTATTGTAAAAATATGATTTCGGGCATATGAGTGCCACGGCTAGCTCGAATGAAGCGTAATCGTGAAATCCAATTTTCGACAATTGTCGTCTTTGTGGATGCGTATTATCCACTAGAGTGTACGTGATGCAAAAACGATCCATGGTCTTCCGAATACTTGCTCGGATGGACTATTATGTCGACCGTAAAATGGACGTAGTGCACGATAAGTTTGACGAACCGAACCATGATTTTGAAATAAATTTGCACAATTTGCAAGCGCTGTTCTAACGTCAGTCTATTCATTGTAAAATGGCAAAACTTACTAACAACAAATCAACTGTCAAATTGACAGAAATTATGTTGTCAGTTTAAAAACTAAACCTCTAAAAAAACACCCTATACAAAGTGTGGCATCTGATTATCCAAGGCAAAATTATTATTACCGAAAACCAAGTGCCGGGAGATGTAGAAATTCCTGGCAAGGAATCCTTCGAGAATGGTTCAGATGCAGTATAACATCCCTGTTTGGAGCTGCTGTATTAAGGGTAGAAATTGCCATGATGTTGTCCAACCTCCGATAGCAGAGAAACAACAAGAATAAGAAATAATATCGAAAACATAGCGTCTAATTACAATAAAAGTGTTTTTCATTAACCCATTCGCATCGGTAGCCGACATATCTTGTGTAAGATTTTCTAACCGTTAACATCGGTAGCCGTGATGTATCGTTTTGCGACTTTGTAGTACTCGTAGTGACACTTATTGTAAGAATTTGGAACCACAAATTACTACAATACTTACCTACATCTATCATTTACAAAAATCTTTGATGATAATAAATAAAATGTGTTTTACTTCGTCATAATTACGGTTTACATGCGCGCTGTCGGTAAATCACATCCGTGAAGTATCCCATCGGCCGCCATTATATTTGTTTGTCCTGCGTTGCGCGCGCATTTTATTTTCGACATTTCGTTGTATTATCTGTTATTTATTATAAATTGTGATAAATTCTACTCTGAATATTTTTTATCAATTTCTATTATTTTTGTGTGGTACAGAAAACAAACAGTGAATTATGAATGTGTGTTAATATATAAAGTACTTTTCTATTTATCATCTGATAGATAAAGGATAACCAAACAAATATAATATGCGAAAATATCCCTGGTAAGTATATTTATCATTCAAATATAAGTTTTCACTAAAAAAAAATGTTAGAAATATTCGCGCCGCATTTGGCGGTACGATTCGTATTTGACTGAGCCGTAATGAAAGGGTTAAACAAGCACCTCTTGCAAGTCGACCAGCGGAGGATGTTGCAACTCCTAAAAGGACTTGCAGAAATCCACTCGCGATAGATTTTTTGCTCGGGGTCGCATTGGTTAAGGATGTTCTTATGAAGTAGTCAATTAGAAGTATGTGGGTATTTCTACGATGTATGATCGAGAGGGGGTATTCTTATTATTGTGTAATAAATTATTAGTGCCTATTTGAAAAAATGTATCCTGGATCAAAGAACCGTATATTGGTGAACCGGAGCTTTTAAATGAAACTTTTAGGAGTAGTCACACGAAATAAATCAATATTAAATTCTCTATAATATTATAATAATTCAACGTTTTTTTTTCTTTCGTATAACGTGTTACATTACAAATATTTTTATATTAACAGCTAAAATAAGATTTATAAATTTCAAAATAACACTTAATGTGCAAATAACCGTTCAATATTTGCAAGATCTTTGTTCGTATTCGGCTGGTAGTTATAGTGATTCATTTTAGAGTACAGATATCTAAAACATCTGTAAAACAATAATTATAAAATGCTCTTTCTATTAGAAGATTTGATATGAGAAACAAAGAAAACTTCATGAGTATGCATAAGTAGGCACTAAGTTCTTTGATTAAATTCGACTACTTAAATGTATCCATGTACATTTAAGAATATCGCAAATGGATCTTAGTGGGTATAGAGTGATTATAAATTAATCTACTTATTTTTACAGTGACGGATGGTGGGAATTTATAATACGAGTATTTGAAAAAATAATAAAACATATTTGAAAAATGATGCTTTTTCATCATATCAAAACTTGTAACATGATTGAAAAGCACGACAAACCGATTTACAAAATATATTAGCATATTTTTAATTAATTTCTTTTAATATTGAAATATATCGATGTCTCAATTAGAATAAAGCTAAAATGAAATCAATCAAAAGTATGCAAATGTTTATAATTAATCTGGAAATAAAAAAAACGGACTACTTATAATGTTATACGAGTACTAACGGAAATGATTTTGAGGAAATTGATGGTATTGAAATTAGTTTGCCTGTAGTAATTAATCTGGATAAAGACAATCATGCAGCAAATTTAACTACTTAAGTTATTATATTTCATATTAAATAAATTATTAAATTTTTTAATATATTAACAAAAATGTAATCAATATGTTGATTACAAAGAAAGACAGACAACAAAATATTTCAATTTATAGAAGGTTAAGGCGTTGATACTGTGGAATTCCATCGTAATTTGGAGTAGAATTATAAACACTGTTTAATCCCTTTTTATACAATAAGATAAAAGTGGATTAAAAAAAGATAACATCAATTAAAAAAATCGATACTGTAATTGAAATTTATATTATAGGAATTTTAATACAAGTAGAAATAAGGAAGCGAGTAGTTTTCAGAGTTAAAGTAATCTGAATCAAGGGTCAAACGTTTTGTTCCATAGTCTACCGGGTATATTGATGAGGCTAGAAACGTATGTCAGGATAGAACAGTATTGCAGTATATTCTATCTGTCAACCCTTTAGGAAAATGGCATGAATATTAATTCATCAATTGGAAATATGTGTTGGAATTATTTTAAATTAACTTGATTTTTAGTTTCGACCAGTTTCGGCAGTTCGTTATTATTTTCTAGACAGCGAGCTGCCGAAACCACTCGAAATTAATAATCATATGAAATAAAACTAAATGTGTATTACGAAAGAAATTTTGTTTTATTTTCCTTATTTACTAATTAAAATGATAATTATTATTTTAAAAGCCAAATTTGTTATGGTAAGTATAATAAGCCTAAGAGACAGAGTCAGAAACGATACGGTGAGAGAAAGAACAAGGGTCACTCACATCATCCACCGGGCGGTGAATAAAAATGAACAGACACGTCGGAATAACCTGGATGCAGTCTGCACAGGACAGAGTGACATGGAAGCGAATGGAGGAGGCCTTTGTCTAGGAGTGGACGGGAATCGGCTGAGGAAGAAAAAGAAGAAGAAGTATAATAAAAAATCACATGTCGCCCGTGATAAAGTACACACGTGTAGTACCTGCAAGTGATCTAAAAGTATTACTCTAAGGCCCGCTTCAGATAAGGTCTGACCCACAACTGACCCGCCGGTAATAATAGGTGTGTAGAACTGACCTGTCAAAACGGCATACCACTTGATAGCGTAATTGCATTTGATTGGCAACCATGTTACTGAACCACCGCCAGTGAAATCGGCCCAGCGCCAACGGTGAAATGCAGCCCGGAGCCGCTGCTCGGGCAAGAGAGCGCGGCAGGCCGGGATTAGAGAACTCGTGCGCCCGTTTCTATTTAAAACTAACTAATTTACCATCCCTCTCAGAAATAATGAACCACCACACCATTCTTTCCTGATATACTTCTGTTGATTTCCCAACATTCATATAACGTGCCACCTACGAAATTCGAATTCTCCGACCTGCCGACAGTTGATATACCTGCCTACAGTTGATATTGGATTAATTCGATCATGCCATGTTATCCCTGGTGTCACTCATTAAGACTTTTATTAAATCACTTTTTTTTTTAAATTAAAACACCGTGTTTTCCACTTTCCACCACGAAATTACACCGTTCTCCTGATGACGAAGATGTAAAGCATTCGAAACATGTCTAGAAAAATAAACAAAAAAGTGGAAAAAACGGTATTTTCATTCATTCATTCATAAAAAATTCGTCATCGTGGAATCCCATAGTGTTAACGCCTTAAGTTTATCTAAAATCTTACAAAATAGTTGACGTATACCTGTTTTACCATTCGATACATGTATAAACTAACGCCGTATACTTTATTCATTCATTCATTCTATATTTCCAAACCAAATATGTGTATGCTGTTACACAAATAAATTTATTAATGATCTATGAGGGCATATAATTAATGAAATATATAATTATTGCACCCGGCGCCTCTGAATACGACACCAAAGCTCCCATCCCAATGCCAAGAGAATAGAAGAGATCATCCTACAAAACCTTTTTGCCATTCACCCGAAAACAAATAAAAACTAACTACCAAGCTGTTTTCCCGGAGGGGTGAATAATATAATGAACCATTTCACTTAACTATTCTAACATCGATTTTTCGACAATTATTTCGACTTCGATTTTACTCGCTTTAGTAAACTTGTTTCAATTTACACTATTTGTATACAACTTTTCTTACATCCTTCACTCATTCATTCTCAAGAAGAGGTATTATTATTATTTTGTTGAATCGCTCTTTATACCACACTTTACACACAGCGCGAACAAATGCGTGAGCGCAGAACAGCCAAATCGATGTAAAGGGTATTGAGCTATCAAATTGATTCTCGTAACATGTGATAGATAGATAATCTATCGCTACTTTATTGTTACGTGAATCCTACACCACACCAAAAGCAGTGTGACAATCACACTGCCATCGCCGGAAATCGAAGCCGTGACCTTCAGGGTGGCAAAACACTCACCACTCGGCCTCGAAGGTCGTCATATTATAATAAATAAAATGATAATAAAGTAAATGAACAAAATATAAAAGCGATGTCAGGATACAAAAGTTTGACGGTCTATCCTCTCTTCCTAGCCTTTTCCAATTACTATTTTATTTTAAGATCCTGATCATCATTTAGAAGCTGTTTTGAGATGCCTACAATCAAGTGATCGTTAACGACAGGGCGACCTGAAATGACACAAGGAGTGGAATAAGAACATCATTTAAAATCTTTAAGAATAATCTATTACAAATGTTACGAATTTTGTATTTTAAGTTTAATTTATGTGGACATTTCTTCCGTAAGATTAATTCTTCACGAAAATTGCTTAAACTTTAACGAACGGGTAAGACAGAAACTTATACTCTGTTTATTTATTACTAATCTTTCCACAAGAATAAAAAACAAAATAATACGAATGAATACTGTCGAAGTTCATGAAAACATTGTAAATATGTTAATATTACATATATTAGTTTTTTAGATACCATAAGAATCTAATTGGCTTCCAATGAGCTTTTTATTTGTGTAATTTATTAAAATATTTTTATGTATTTTTGAATTCAAAAATAATATTTTTATTGTGCAGTAAGTGCATGGTTTAAGGTGGTGTTGTATATCCTAGGGGCGGCCCTGCAGGGAGGGCAGCCCAGCGCCCGCCGCCGCCCAGCCTCTCAGCCGAGTCCGATCAGATGGTTGACAGCACACACGCGACCGTCGAGGAAGTCAGTCAGGCCGCAGCCTTGCACCAGAGCGGTTGTCTCGTGCGGTCCATCCAGCAACTGCCGAACGCACGTGAGCTCTTTCACTCACGTACGAAAGATCGCGAGTGGTAACGCGAAGTACGAACCGAATAAAAAAAATGTTTTGGATTTAAGTGTTCCTTGTTTTATTGGAAATTGTGGTTTAGAATTTAGAATACAGTGGTAACGAATTTAGTTGGTGGTATTGGGTTGTTCTTGGCCCGGTACCGTATAAGGAGAAGAGTGGTGTTCTTATTGGTTTCTTGGGCCATGGGTTTACTGGCATTCTCATGCGAATCTGCGTAAAAGGTAAGACACCCCAATTAATCGATTTAATTTTTTTTCACATCTAAAAAATATTTCTTCAATGGATCGGAAAAATCTATTATACAAAAAAAGAAAATGTGTTTTCTTGCAAATTAAATCATTGGAGTACACTATTGCACTGTAGTGCCAAACCTTAAGTATAAAAGTGAAATATAAAGCTAGTAGAAATAAAATATAAATGCGATTATTTTATCGGTTTAAGACATTTTTATTTATTTATGTTTAAAAATATAAATACTTGTTATAAATTAGTTTCGTCTTGGCATTCTCAAAATCTTTAATTATTACCTTAGTAGCACAAAAACTTTTCAAATGAGCTTCCAACAAATAATGGCGGGAAGACGATATATGACAAAATATCAAATATATAAATTCGGTTTCAATAGTAAAGCAGCTAAATGCTTTTAATAAAATATAATCTTAAAAATGCATGTTATTACATCTTCTTTGCATATTCAATCGAGTATAAGACGTGATAATTTAGTTACAATTTCGTTTTTTTAAAATGAATTAAAACAATATTTTTTCCATCTTTGAGTAGACTTTCATGGACATTTTTAGGCTTTACACCTTCATCATCGGGAGAACGATTTAAACTGTTTATAGCGTATGTAGACAATTAATATTGTTCTGGATATGATGAAGACGTAAAGCCTTTGAAACACGTCGAAAAGAAAACTCAAAAATGGAAAAAAATAGTCTTTAAATTCATAAAAAAAAATTGTCATTATTCAATTCCACATTAAGATTATCTAAAATTAGTTTATACGTTCAAAGACATTAAATTCCTGTTAAAATGTTACAAAAGCTTCATAAAGCTTAACTTATCTCGTGGCCAGGGAGATAAAACAGTTTTAAATGTCTATTAAGTTTATCTTTTCCTTGCAAAAATTACATCTCTGCCGGACATAATAATGTGCTGCGGAGTAGGTACTTAAGGCGGTTCACCCGGTATTGAAGATTGTCCACCGGACTAGGGTCAGTTGAGGTTTCCGCATGTTGTTATTACTAATAATTTATTTCCAACTGGGATTGGGCTTACGTAAAATACTACTAGTTAATATTGAGAAATAATGAAGTTAAAAAAAATGAAAATCTCACTATAGTACGAGTATATGTTCTCCACTTCGGATTATGCTTTTCGATTTCATGACTAGAAGATCAGCGAGTTACCAAAACCGGTCGAAGGCATGAATCTAAATGGCATTAAACTAATTTTAGATAAACTTAAGGCTTTAACACTGTGGGATTCCATAATGACGAATCGTTTATATCGTTCTACCGATGATGAAGGTGTAAGCCTTCGAAACATGTCAAGAAAAATATACTCATAAGTGGAAAAAATAGTGTTTTAATTCATAAAAAAAATCCGAATTAAACTGGTGTATGATAGAGTGTCGAATGAAAATATAATATAAGAAGTGAAAGAACGAAATTTTTATGAACAAAATAACGAAAGGATCATTATGATGGTTTGGAGACATGGAAATAATAAATAAAGAAAGAATGGTAAAGAAAATATACGTTAACGATATAAACGGAACTAGAAAAATAGGAAGACAGAGGAACACGTGACACGATAAAATAAATCGATCAATGAATGTCGGCCACGTGAGGAGTCAGAGAAATCGACGTGCTTGCATGACACGATGTATGAATTTTGAGGATGTGTAACAGGAAAGAACAATGTTGCGGTAATGCTTTAATAACAAGAATTCTATGTTTCAGAATATTTATGAATTCAAATTTATAGATATATGAAATACAATGGATTAAATTCAAAAGTGTTGATTCTTGAGCTAATTAAAATATATACATCCTTTGTTTTAATTAAAGAAAAATATTGACTATAAAAAATTCAATTGTAAATTTCCATATGATACTTTTGACAATTATTTGAAATAATGTATTTATTTGCTTAGATTTTCACGGCAAGTAGCAATATGTATTTAGGGATCATGGGTACAGGTATTCGTGTAACTTATTACACGGATAAATAATACAATTACACGAATATACGAGTACCCAATATACCAAAAACATATTTATTTAAGATGATTGAAACAGTTTCTAAATGAATTTATGAAATGTTGAATTTCATTAAAATTAAACTTGTACGTACTTTATATAAACCAAACATCTGCTATAAAATATGTTATTAAAGTAATTAGATACTCTAATAATAATGGATAGCAAAAAAGTACCTACTTAAATTAAAATTGGCGAGATAGAAACACATGTATATAGGTACCACGTATATCTTTCCATTTACGTACGTAGGTACTTGTATCATTGAATTAAAAGACCGGTTCAATTACCTTCGTCGCTCTTTTATTTTTCGACCTTTTACTTCCCCGAGAGACGGCCGTAAATCTAGTTTCGCTCAGTTAGCCCGAGATAGGGTTACGATGATTACGGCGAGTTGATGAAGAGCGCATTACCTTATTCTCGCGACAACGGCCGGTGTTTGCAACCTCAATAACCAAATAAAGAACAGCTCTTGGCTATTTCTCTTCCGAGCATCTCGCCGGCGTTTATTACCTTAGAGCCAATATATTCTCGTCCGGTCTGCGGCCCGGAGCGCGGGTAACAGATTCATGACTGGTCACAGATACGTCACCTGCTGCTCCAGACGGCAGGAATCTTCTGAGACCGGGATTATAGTTATGCTGAATTTTTATGGAACAAAACACTATTATGAGATATTATTTCTTTCTATCGAATCGAGATATTGATGACAATAATGAATATGAATGAAAAAGTCTGTCTTCTAGGAGTTTTATTATATTTGAGATAGAATGACACGTTTCACCCTTCTATCAAATCAATGAATCAATCAAATCAATATAGAGTAATCTATAGAGTAATATAGAGTAATCTTAAAAATATTAACATATGTAATCAAAATCTTCATAGATGGCACATTGAAACTGACATGTGAAATCTGGCATAGGACTTTAACATATATACAACATCCAAAAATTTCATAAAGAAATGTGGAATGGGGAATGTTGTAATTACATAAAGCGTGCGCTTAACCCAACCAATGACAGGTCCTGTAAACATCTTGATCAACCATATTCAGTTTCCAATTTGCATCTTCGTCTCTATAGAGATACAATTCAATCAAATCAGTCTATTTCATTAATAGACATTACAAAATTAATTTTTAAGGCATCTACTGAGAACAGGTAAAATAATATATTGTGTATAGTATACTACCAGAAACGCATGAGTGATGGTTTGACATTTGGAAGACACTATATTCTCCAGAATTAAGAGACTAGTCCATTGCAAGGGACCCACAACCCTGAAAGCACTATCGTAGAAACTTGCTCTATTAGCTCTTATTGGAATTGAAATGTTCGCATTGGTTTCTATTACATAATACAAGAAAATAAATGTATGAACATATATTATACCAGAATACAAAGGTGTGATTTTGATTGAATATAAAAACGATTATGATATCAGCGTTATGAAGCCTTATTTTTATTCTATATTTCATAAATTTGATTTGATTTTTGAAATAACTTTTATGTTTGAAATAGAGTAATATCATGTAAACCTTAATTTGTAAAACTTCTTATTAAATAATTACTATGAATGAAAACGTCTGTCTTCTAAAAGCTTTTTATTTCATGGAAATGACATGCTTCGCCTTGCTAAGGCTTTATTAAGTATTTGATAATGATATTACATTTGATAATACCGTAACAAAATGAAACACGTTACTGCGATAAAATAAAATAAAACTTCTATAAAACAGACAGTTTCATTCGTATATAATATTAAACACCTTTTTCCTTTGTATTAATCACTTTATTTTAAGTAAGTTGGGCCGACCGGTTTCAATCTGTAGCGAGAATCTTCAGGGCTATACACAAACTGATGTTTGTGTATAGCCTTGAAGAAGCTCGCTACACAGTGAAACCGGTTGGACCAACTTACTCAATATAAAATGGTTAATACAAAGGAAAAAAAGTGTTTAATTTTATTTAAAAAAATGTCAAATCACCAAGTAATGGCTTCGCATCAAAGGTTTTATTCGTATTTATTAAACAGCTCTTCTTATTAAACGGGTAATATAATCAATATACATGTTTTTAAGGATTAATTGTATCTCAATAGAGACGAAGATGTAAATTATTTGGAATCAGAATATGGTAGTCGAGGCGTTTACAGGACTTATGACCTGTCATTGGTTGGGTTAAGCGATCACTTTATGTTTAACAACATTCACCATTCCGCCCTTCTTACGACACCACGTCTGTAAAATTTTTGTAACATGTATATATGTTAATATTTTTTAATAACTTCACTGTTGGTAGGTCCATCTACACTAGCACCATCTATTAAGATAATTTATAAATGGGTAGAAATCCAGTGTTTGTATGTAAGTATTTGTATACAAAAAAAAAACAAATTCAATATACCTACATGCTTTAAAATTAATAAATATCTACCAGAAAAAAAGAACGCCGTAAAAACAATTACAACGAACTACAAATTAATATTGATTTACTGGTTTTTCAATATAAATTTAAATTACAAAAAATTCTACGTTTGTTATTAATAATTTGAAATTCGAATTGTGGAGAGTGTTTAAATTATCATATACATACTTAGGATCAAGTTATTTATTGTGACGGTTATCTGTTTACATTTGAATATACGTATCGTAGTTAAAGTAAGCCCAGTTTAATATAAGGTAATAATCTTAGCCCCTGAATATCACTGTGACAAGATGATTACTTTAATATATCATTTGAAACTGATTACGGCTAAAGCAAATTTTCAATTGCGAATGCCACTTTACAGATGGCGTAAAGGGGGAAGAGTGGACCCGTGCGAGATGAGACCGCCGTTAGATCCTGATAAACAGCACTAGATACTATCTTGTTGATGTTGCGAGCCATCCAGCCTTGGCGCCATCTCCATTCTTCAAGCACGCCCGCGTATTACGTCTATAAATACCTGGAACTGGCTGCAAATTGCACTCAGCGCACAGATTACTTCCTCCGTTGTCTGCCAGGGCAAGAACATATCGAGCCACAGAGAATGTTAACCTTAAAATGAATTTGATATAAATCTCTCTAACTAATCATCACGTCGTTTTTTAGAAGAGATAGGCGGAAATAATGGACCACTATTATTTTCATACATCGTTTCATGCACGCACGTCGATTTCTCTGACTCTCTACATGTGTTGATTGTTTTGTCGTGCCACGTTTTCTTCAGTACTCCTTTTTCGTTTACATCGTTAACAAATACATTATTCATTATTCTTCCATTATTTTTTTCCATGTGTCCAAGCCAAAATAATGAACCTTTCATTAATTGGTTCATAACGCTTTCATTTGGTATATGCATTTGGCAGTCTATAATGATTTGAAACACGTTTTATTTTTTTATATTTTTTTCATGTTTTTACCAAAAAGTCTATGCTTTACTTAAATACATTAGTTTTTATGTTAGCCATTTATTTTGATGCGTGCCCCAACCCGTATTTGCATTTCGTCATCCATCCGCCCATCCTTTGTAAACATGATTACTAAATATATGAAAATGTCAGGAGAGAAGGTTTTGGCGGTCCATTTTTTCTGTAACCCGCGAAATATTCACATATGTAATGATTTTCTACCATTTAAAACTTGGTTCACTGAACAATCGTAATCAATAATAAATTTAAACTTTTAATGTACATCGTTTTTTTTCATACACGTTAAAAATGTCCCAATTAACAAAGCCAAATTGTTATATTTTTGATTTCTACACTACTGTTATACAACAATAGTCAGAACAAAATTCAAAATAACCCAGAAACATTCTCGGGCGTGCGCAACGTGTGCAATTCGAATTACTTCTGGAGAGAATGAAAGTATTCCTCTCTAGCTCTCTTGTATTCAAAATATTTTTGACGACATGTGGGTGCTTAGTTATACTATGATGCGTATTTTTATATTTTCAATAAGTAATGTATCTCCAATATTAGAAATATTTTGTGAGAGTGTTTATGTGGTACATTTTTTGTATTAAAAAAATGCTGACGATGCAAAGATGTAAAAAGTGATATTTAAACGATACTTTCGTATTATTTTTATTAAGTTCATGACACGTATCAAACAAAAAAGCCAAATAATTACAAAATACACGTAATGTACTGGGACTCTGTTTGTGAATCGGTGCAGAAAGCATCAGCGGCGCTTGTAATTAAACACAGTTGGCTTTACTGTTAGAATTAGGGAACTAAGTACAATCATGTGTACACATGTTATCCGACGACTCTGGGTGATGTGGCCAAGTAGACATTAGTCAAAGATGCTGGAACAAAACAAGCGTACGAGTATGTATGCTTTTGCACAATTACAATTCGTCGACTTGACCACGATCGGTTCCGGCAAATAGTTCGTAAGTCGATCTGGAAAATGCAATTGTTTGCATTTGTTACAAGTAAGTTAATTATACTACAGTAAAATGATTTAATATTATATTCATAAAACATAAAAATATGAAAATAAAGGTGTTATGCTTAGATTTTTTTATTGGTCGCTTAGATTTTTATTGCATAAACACATTAACTCTGTGGAATTCCATAGTAATATACCTACTTAGGAAGTTGAAAATAACTTTGTTTAATCCACTAATTATTTAAAAATATATATTAAAAAACACGACATGTTTCGGAGGATACCTCCATCTTCAGGTGTATAAATATAATAAAAACTAAACGAAGAAAGACTAATACAAAAAGGCATTTAAAATTCGATACAATAATTCAAATTTAAAAATTAACCTGGGCTATTTGTTACTAATAAAGCACTAATATTTTACTTTCTAATATTTTAAAATTAGGTACTAATATTTTTTTTAAATATTTTTTTATGAGATGTTTATTATTTATTATTTTTAGTTCTTACTGTTAAAAAAAAAATTATTAGTACTCATAATAAATAGTCCAGGTTACTTTTTAAATTCGATTTATTGTATCGAATTTTAAATGCGTTTTTATATTAGTCTTTCTGTGTTTAATTTTTATTAATAATATTTTTACACCTGAAGGTATCCTCCGAAACGTGTCGTGTTTTTAAATAATTAGTGGATTAAACAAAGTTATTTTAAATTTCCTCAGCATATAGTGATCTTTGTCTGGATCGTTTGTATTTGGCGAATGTTTTGATGTTTGGGTCCATTTCTTCAAAATATGCCAAAAGTTTATTCAAAAGATATAAACCTTCAGATTGTCCCTTGACGAAAAATTTCGGATTGTGGCCGTAAAGTCAAACAGTCATAAGGCGCATAGCTCGTAAGTCGACGGATGACGGAATATGAATTATGAGATAAAGTTATTCTTCCAATTTCTTGGATTGATATCTAATAAATCTTACTTAATTTGTAAATGTACAATAATAAATACGTTGTTTTGACCGTCACATTTTGATACCTCAAGATTATTAAGTGTTTCATTTTGAAACGTATCAAAAAATACGTATCACAATTTATTTATTAGCTAGCTCTTTCGAAAACCTATTTTGGCATCATCAGATGTTACAAACAACATTTTGGAGTTGTGTTGCAAAATAATTTCGATGATACACTGGAAAGACATGTGAATTTTCATATTTCCAATGAGTAATGTTATTTCCATAAACTCTTTAAAGATAAACATTTCTCGAGAGTGTTAATGTGGTACATAATTTATATAAACATTTCTTTAAGTAAACCCTTCATGTATTTCTTAGGTCTCCATGTAGGCCAAAAGAGAATTAAAAATAATATGTTTATGGTGCGGAGAGTAAAGAAGAAATACGCTTATCTTGTTCGACCTTGTTGGGCGCCACGTAAGAAGAAATGAAGGAACGTTGACAAAGTGTATGTGCATGGAATCAGAATCACGAGAAGTTGGAGAAAAACTTGCTTTCGTGATCAGATACAAGATGAATTTATAAATAATTGCATAAATTTTGGTTTAACTATAATAAGTCAAAATTCAGTAAAAAAAAATCTTATTAGTGTGTGGAACAATTCATGAACGCTACAAAGATATAGGAAGGAAATATTAGAATGAACAATATAAAAGGGATTTTTTGGTGCATTTATATATTTGAAAACTTGTGTTTTTGTTGTTCAGAATAAATTTTCATTTGGGTGCACAGAATTGAAATTTAGCTAAACGCTTAAAAGCTGTCTTTTTATATTAATGAAATTTATATTAATAAATAAAGACAAAAGTGGAAGTAGTTAAAAAACATCGTTTTATTTAATTATTATTTAAAATGAACTTCCATCAAGAGATTTCAGTAAAATCATTTGATTATATTAATGAAATCGTTCATATTTAAGAACTTGTATATTATATTGAAGTGAGACTTCTTGCTTTTCTAGCAATGTCATGATAATTTGGAAAGTGACGGTAAATTATCACATTAAAGGTGCTAGTCACACCCTAAGAACCATAAAATATATTAGACTTTGCTGCAAACCGGAGTTTCGTCAGGGTTACAAAAATTAAATTGTTTGTTTTGCAACCCTTACGAAGCTCCGGCGGGAGAGAAACCGGTTGGTCCGATAAAAATAGTGGTGTAAAAACCAAACATATTATTTTTAATAATGCTATACCATAAATTAAGTGCTTCATATGAGAGTATATAGAATAAGAAATTAACATCATTGTTTAAAACCACCAATAAACCATAAATAAGTTTTTTAACCTTTAAAAATTCAAATCTATTGGTATTAAAGTGTAGGCCAAATGAATGGCCTTAGATTTTAAAATTTATATGCATCATCAATTCGTCGTATGATTGAAAAATATTATTAAGATTCCATAAGCAATTTCTTCTCATTTCGTCTATCCATCTCGCTATCATTTCACTCTGGGTACCTCTACCGCAATAGGTGCGCTGGTAACTGTGGGTATGCGTGTAACGGTGTTAGCCTTATCATTTCGTGTTCGGTCCCCCGGTATGGGCAGCGTGTTAGCCGGTAGCCGGGAATTGGTGCTGGCAGCGATAGACTATCAGGACCTGTGCGCCGCAACAATCCGGCGGCAGAACTCGCCCAGGTGTTATCTCATAGATAAGCTGACCTCTCTCGGCGCAGACTCCCGGGTACATGTAACGTATGCGGAAAGCACACATTATTTAGTATGCTGTAGCTAAGATGAAACAGAATTATCATTTGAACAAGTTTATCATGCTTTTCTCAAGTGGACCGAAGTGTGCATTTTAAATTAGATTCCTTACCCAGTTTTCAATAAAATAGACCATTAATTATAAGTAATGAAAATAAATTTCTTTTTTTGAAATCTTTTAAAAATGTATATTAAGTTAAAATCCACTTATGTTTGTGTCTTCGACCGGTTTAGGCAGCTCGTTGCTATCTTCTGGTCTAAGACCATCTATTGATATAAATGGCATTACCGAATCAATCAAATGTTCAATGTCGCTCACGTGAGGAGTCGCAGAAATCGAAGTGCGTTCATGGCACGATGTATGAACGTTGATAAATCTAAATAAGGAAAGAACAGCGTAGTACGAGTAGTAATATATATTTATTCTGTTAACCCGAAGGGTAAGCAGTGTTTTTACCCCACTTTATTTTGTTTTATCGAACCAACCGGTTTCGCTCATACCGGAGCTTCGTCTGTCTTCGTCATCATTTTGAAATAAACCATTTAATTAAACTTATGTCTGTAATGTAAAATTGATCACGGAAAAAAAATGAAATTTCACGTAGTTTATTTTTGTTTGACTTTTAAGTTTTTTAAAAGTATTTACTCTTGTTTTAATAGACGATATAATCGTATATTAAAAACGACAATTAAAAATAATACAATATATTAATTAAAATTTCTTTTAACGAAACGAGGTTCAATATATCTGAAGTATTATATCAAATACGCTCTAAATGCTGTATCAAATACGTTTCAAATACGTTCTAAATTCTGATTTGTCCGTCAAAGTAAATACTAGAAAAATAATGTTCCAATTTTGAATGCTGTAACAGTTACAGACCCATAGAAATTTTTTTTTTTCCATTTCATTGTACAGATTAAGTTGAAGTCAAATAAAGTGTTCCATTGAGGGCCGCGTGCGTGGCTGAACTCCGGTCATGTGTCCCTAAAGAGCACAATAGAACAACTTAAGATCAAATAGCTAGCAGGTAGGTAGGGAGTCATGAAGTAATTTGATACACTTTCCTGTCGCTTCGTGGGCATACTGACCGACGCGTGATCCAAGAAACTCCCGATCAAAATAATGGAACCTATTCAAGACTAAAGATATGTTTTTGTGTTGGAAAATAAAATGAATAAATGATCATATTATGATTATTTTTGTTGAATCGCTCTTTACATCATTACTGCGCATGCCAAATCAATGTATCATATTTTATTGTCACGTGAATTCTACACCAGACTAATGACAGTATGACAATCATACTGTCATCGCCGGGATTCGAACCTGGAACCTTCGGTGTGGCTGTCGTAGCATTAACCCCTCGGGTACGAAGGTCGTCGATATAACCACATTCTACTAGCTTATAATATTGTATAAATATTTCGCATATTCATTATTATTAGCGTTAATTTTGTGAAAACACATTATACATGTATTTTGATTTTAAATCTGTTAGCGCAAATCATCAGAAGAAAAATGTGTTTAAAAATATTTCGATCGGAGTTTTAGTGCCAACCCTTATGCTATAGAAATAAAATCACTAAGATGAAAGTGCAAAAAGACAAAATTTAACGAAAAATGATAGGATACCGAACGATAATACGAGGAAGAAATATCAAAATGGTTTAGACATATGAAAGAATTGGATGAGAAAGGAATGGTTAAAAAGTTTTATGATAAAAAAAACTTATTATACCTTCAATTAAAAAGTAATTAGACTAGAAAAATTAAATGAGGGAGACTGAAGATAACATGGCCTGTTTAAATTAATCATTAGTACGAATGAAAACGTCTGTATTCTGGAAATTGTATTATTGTATAATTTATGGAAATGACATATTTCGCCATTCTAAGGTATAAATGACATTCTAAGGTATTAAAAATAGAGGTTTTCATTGCTATTATTAAAAAAAGAGTTTTACATCATTGTTCAAGAAACAATAAACCATCATAATCAATTTCTAAAATGTAATCATGTTACAATAGAAGTCGGATAAATCTCGAGAAGTATCTCAGAATAGAATAGTATGGCGGTCCATACTCTCTGCCTATCCCTCTGTAGAAACAGATTGATGATTAGTAAGTTAGTTAATTAGTTAGTTATGGGTGGAGGATTAGAAAATAAATCGTTGGGCATATAATCCATGTGAATGCGTGTTTGATATTTAATTAAAAAGCAACACTAAAGTGTATGATTAACTATTTTGAATGAGCCTACACAATCCATAAATAGTAAATATGTTAATAATAGTTCTCTAGTATAATAATAGTTCTCTTGTATAATTTGTCAATTTTAATACAAATTTTCCGGCATCACAAATTCAAGTTACCTGTGTAAAGGATTTTAGAAAAATGAAAAACTGATTTTTGATCTTACTTAAAATTATGAAAAGTTCTATTCATTTTAGAACCTTTCTTATTGGAATAATACCGTCCTTTTTGCGTATGATGAAAAAACCCTGTCATCTGATAACGTTACATACTACTTTTAGCCCTTAGTTAATTGCCAATTAACAAGCCCTTGGTTGATATCCTGAAGCCTCGCATATGAAATCAGTGTTAAGGGATCATATACATTTCTTTTGACCACTTATTCTTCAGCCTATCCACTCCTGGACAAAGGCCTCATCCATTTGTTTCCACGTAACTCTGTCTTGGGCAGACTGCATCCAGGTTATTCCGACATGTCTGTTCAGGTCATCTTTCCACCATAGATGCGGTCGCCCAGCATTTATCTTTGCCGTCCACGGTCTCCAAGTCCGCAGTATTCTTGTGCATTTTTCGTACGAGCTTCTGGCTAAGTGACCTGCCCATTGCCACTTTAGAGCCGCTACCCGGTGAATGATGTCAGTGACCTTTGTTTTTTCTCTCACCGTATCGTTTCTAACTCTGTCTTTTAGGCTTATTCCTAACATCCCTTTCCATGGCTTTTTGGGAACCCTCGGCACTTTGTTTGGACAATGTTATAGTTTTGAGGCCATAAGTAGCAACTGGCAGAACACGAAAGGGATAAGATATCAGTTTAATCAATTATTGTCATATAATGGCGCTATTTAAATGTGGCGAGTGCAGTATTTTTACTTCAGGTGAGAAATACGAAATCTTTCTCGTTACGATTTACAATCGTATTATATGGGATAATTCCAGAAACATGCAGCGCTGTTAAATGTTCACATTTCCTGGTTTATTAACCCGAGAATTTAGTATATTTTCCAGTGCTTGCTGTTTCAGGTAGCTACCTCCGAGTTGTAAATAGCCATCTTGATTTCTAATCTCCATAGGGAAGAGAAACGATAAGAGAACAATAAAATAATTTATCAAGACAATTCAATGTACGAGAAAAGGGCGATGAAATAAATACATATTCTGTTGAGAATCCCATTTACGATATCATAAGAGTTTTGTTATTTTAATGTATTTTAGTTAATTGGAAAAGTACTGTTTTGATTTTCATGTATATTTAATAATATTCTAGCAAAACAAAACACCCTTCTCTGAAAATATAGTTAAAATGCTAATATTTAAATAAAACGGTGGTATAATTTTCATGGTATAGAACGAGGTTCCCAAAGTGGAACCTCTGGCCCCCCAGGGGGTCCTGGAGGGAGGTGAGGGGGTAATTCTGGCCCTGGAAAGCAAAAAAGGGCCATGAGGTGCTAAAATGTATAGCCTTATAGACTTTATAAAATCCGTTATTACACGATATACATACATATATAATTTGTTACACACTAAAAGTTTTTGATAGAATCACCTAAAAAAAAATAACTATAATTTTGTGATGTTTCAAATAATCATATACGTACACATGTATAAGTTTTACATTTTCATTGATATTATTCACTAATAATAATTACCTTTATAATAAATCTTTTCGAATTGTTCTCTTTCCAAAATACCTTTCTAAAATAAAAATAAAATACTCTGGTAGTTGAATATATTTTTTTATGATTTCACACCAGGTTCATTATTGACAGTATAAACAAAATATTAATTACTTAACAATTTAAGTATCGGCGTATATTATTTATAACACTATAAGTACGTTATTTATTGTTTCTTGAACAATGATATAAAACTCCATATTAAATTATTAATATGTATGAAAAAACGATAGTTTTCAAGGTGTTTTATAATGTTTATGTTTGACATGCCTTTCTAATGCATAATCAAATGTTAAATAATGCCTTAGAAGGGCGAAATATGTCATACATAAACATTACAATAAAACTCCTTCAAAACTAACGTTTTTTCACACATATTAATACTATAAGTGAGTAAATAAAAATAGGTTCACTAAATTTTTCTGTTTTCTTTAATATAAAAAAGCAAATTCCCAGGAAGACCTTGTGTAATTTTATGTCTGAAAGGGGGGCCATGGGTCAAAAAAGTTTGGGAACCTATGGTATAGAATGTTCTATTGGAAAAAAATACGCGTTATGAAATTGATATCAGAGGTGATATATTAAAACAGACAATAATTTTATTATATTTTCATAAACTCTGATTCCCGGTTTCATCTTTCTAGTCAATATCTAAAAATTTGAGGATGAAAAATTAGAGGTTATATTATATCTAGGACATTAGATTCCACTATAATTTCTACTCACATTTTATCATATTATATCAAATATATATTGGGTTATAGTGAAGATGGACCTCAGCTGTGGAGATGTGCCAAATCTCTTTTTTGTTTTGATATTAATAAGTTACGTATTTTTATATTCGTTTACATTACAACATTTATTGATTGCGTGAGGCTCTCCGAAATAATTACATAAATAACACTTTGTAAAAAACGCACGTGAATTTAAACATAAATTGTAGTATCTTTATTTCGGTTATAAGATACGTTATTTACGGGACGGGTCCGCTTTACCGAAATAAGGATCTTCGGCTTTCTTTGTACTAAAATAACTGTTAATTAGTTTCTGAGTTCAAAAGTTCAATGCGTTGGAATAATGTTTCCAAGTTTCAATCTCACGGGAATTTCGGTCCTTTGAACGTTTAATCGGAAACGAATTGTCTGAATATATTTTTATCAAAAGTAATATAAAAAATATTCTATAGATATAAACATAAAATTACCGTTTTTAATATCTGTATATATTTTTATGGCTGTTCAAATATATTTTTTTTCTAGCGGTATTGTTACATAAGAATTGCTTCGTAATATAAAAACGAATTAATACAAAAATGCCTCATATTACAGACATTCGTTTTTGACATTATAAGTATTCGCTGTGCTATTTTGTATAGTATAGTGAGACATTAAAGCACTCTGGTTTAAACATTGTTATGGCTACTCCGACCTAACCTTATCCCCTTTTAACAGGTTTCCATAGTAGTGTAAAATTATTTAAAAAAATGTTCGAGATTTATTATTGTGACGAAATTATTTAAATTAAAAAGTTTCACAAACATCCCATATTCTAGTGTGTAGAATAATACAATTTGAATACGATAGATCATTAAAATTTTTGTCGTTTCTTACATGCAATTATTTAAAAAAGTGGTTAGTATTAAAGATGGCAGTCAGCTGCCGAAATCAGTAAAACCTAAAAGGAAACCTAGAATAAAACAATAATTGTATTCTCTTTTTCTTGCCATCTTCTGGAAGATGGCAAGACGCCAAAAGATGGCAGCGAGCTGCTGAAACCAGTCGAAGATATAAACATCGGTGGATTTTAACTAAATATAATTAAAAATTTTTTTTTACATTTTATTATATTCATATTTACATTTTTTTATTATTTTCAATATTATATAACAATAAAATGAATGCATAGCAAGAAATTTCAATTACTATGCGCGTGAATCAAAATAAATATTACATTTTCACATGAAGCACTCACTGTGTGGTTATATATTATAAATTACTAAATACATTTAATAAAATTAACACTTTGTGTTATATATCAATCATAATAAAAAAATAAAAATATGTAATATATTTAGGCTAATTTGTATAACGCCGTTTTCGTGAACAGCTCATGCAAGGGCGCTTTGACAATGTTTTTAGTCATGACTGACAATCAGATAACCGTTATGTAAATTTTATGCGATATTTTGAAAAAGTGGGTTTTTAGGTAAGATTTAAAATCTGACGAATTGTCAATGCATCTGAGGCGTGCAGGAAGCATATTCCAGGCGGACGGGCCTGCCAGTGCGAAAGCCCGATCTCCGAAATCAGTCCGGGGGTTGCGCTTTGACTAAACTAATCTGCCTATTGCCGAGGAGTTTGCTGATCGAAGCGTAGATGTAATACAAAGTTCAGATATATAGGCTGGTGCCGTTCCATGAAGCGCTTTAAAAAATCAACGGAATTGTAACTATAATTGACGCTAACTAGTTTCACTTGGACCTAAGCTTAATCAGGGTGATAAAAAAAATGAATTCTTGTATTGCCCTGATTAAGTTTTAATACAAACAAACCTGGTAAATATACAAAGTGTTTATTTTATTTCATATATTTCGTAATTTAAAATAAACATTGACTGTTTGACGAGATTATTAAATATCAGATACCGCGATGCCAAAGATACGAGTAGAGCTCAAAAATATTTTGGAGTATGCTCTATAAAACTTAACTACTTTTGGTGAATACTAGAATACTTCACTTTCACACAATACCATCAATTTGGGAACATTGTGTGGATACGCTCGCGGCTATATCGAGCAGTTTTTATTTAACGATGTAAGCGATTCAGAAAAGTATGCTTTTGAGAATATTTTAACAAGGTCACCGTCCGAATCGTGATAAAGTAAATGATAATCTAAACATCCCAAATTCTTAATCGATTCGTGATCAGTTCGCGCCAAAACATTAGTCTATGGTAAAATATAAATGGGACCACACAAAGTCTGTCAAGTATCACACTCGAGAAGCCCATACACGGGAAGGCGTGGCACACGAAATGACTTATTATATGTACTTAGTGTCACGTGTTTGGTTCATACAATATATTGAAATATATTTTGAAACGCATTTTACTACCTAAATTATGACGTTTTTAATTCAAATAAATACATGGAAATAATTATAATTTTATATACATAGAAATAACTATATGAATTTAATACCAATATAGTGCTCTAGGGTAAAACACCACAAATACCACAAATTATATCCAGATGGGCGCCTCGCAAAAAGAAACCAAGAGGCAGATCGAGGAAAAGATGGGCGGATTGCGTGGAAGAAGATTGGGAGAAAATGGAAGGAGCTGGGGAATGGAGAGAGATGGCCAGAGACAGAAGTCAGTGGAGGACCGTTGTGGAGGAGGCCAAGTCCCACACCGGGATGTAGCGCCGAGAAATGAATGAATGAAATGAATATTGCTCTATAAATATAGGGTTCTAATCTGTATTTAAAATACTCACACCTAGGACGCTCTTTACAATATTACAGCGCGAGCCAAATCGATGCCTAGGGTATAGGTATCATATTGATTCTCGTGATATGTGATAGGTAGCTAATCTATCGCTATTTTATGATTACATGAATTCTACACCAGATCAATGATAGTGTGACAATCACACTGCCATCACCGAGAATCGAACTCGGGACCTTTGGTGAGGCAGTCAAAGTACTTACCACTTGACCACGAAGGTCGTCAATTGTAGTAAGGCGAATCATGTCAAATCAATGTAATAAATTTATAGATTTTTGAAATGTGAATTTGTAAATATTTTATTGAATAGGGAATTTGACACAATTTCTCAAGCAACTGTTATTAGTATTCAAGCACTTTGATTATAAAGGCGCAAAACTTAGAAATTATTTATAAAAATATATATATTTTATTTTAATCCACATTCTGGTAGATCCAGAAGATGGCCAGAAATTTCACCTCATAATATTAATATACTCCCACGAAGTAAATACCTGAAAGAGGCGTGCGATGACATACCCGCGGCTCATGTGTTGAGTTGAACAGGGTTGCAGAAGTCCGAGAGCAGTGTAAGACTGAAGACTTTTGTTGCGAACCAATCCTCAGGATTGAAACTGCGAAGAAAAAGCCATGACCTGTAAAAACGTAAATTCGAATAATTTTGGATACAATTATTGTATTACAAAGTTGTATTGTAACTCGTATAATACAAATGTAATTTGCAATTATTTTTGGTTTAGCGGTTAGAAGTTTGCATAATTTGATATTACCGGCCGAGGTAAATGGGCTAACTGTGTGAATGGAGTATTATTTATTGTATACCTCGGCCTGCGCATCGCTCTGCTTTCATTGCCAATGTTTTCTTGCGTTTTGTATTGTGTTCGATCCCCATTTCCAAACACGACCGCGTTTCTAATTTTATTCCCCGGGTCTAATATTTACTACTTTTGCTATCTCGCGAATCGTGAAAGTAATTAATCTCAACAGAAGGCCAAAAATAGGTTAGTCTACAGAGAAAACATTTTACAAGGAAATGGCTTAAGTATGCTTGATAACACTATATAATAATTTTATTTAAAAACATGGAAAGTATGTAGGAAGAAAAAATTGTAAAAAAGTATCACAGATGATAACGATCTAAACGGAACTATAAAAAGAGGAAGACCGAGGAAAACGTGGCACGACGTATAAATCAAATATTGAATGTTGGCCACGTGAGAAGTCTGAATTTTGAGGAAGCAAAAAAAGTATGTCAGGAAAGATAGGTGTGGCGGTCAATTCTTTCTGTCTACCCCTTCGGAGAGATGGCGGCATGGTTAGTTAGTTAGTTAAAAAATACTAAATTATTTTCCGCAATGATTGTTAATATTCTACATGTTCGTAAAGCTATGGTTATTTTCCTTATCTCTAATATCCTTATTTTCATTAATATTTTTTTTGTGTTTTGAATGCATACAAATATTTGTAGACAAATACTGGATTTTACCCATTGCGGGTTAATCATTTTTAAGGATTAATTGTATCTCAATAAAGCCGAAGATGCAAATTGTTTTTTTTTTGGAAACAGAATATGGTGGCCGAGGCGTTTACAGGACTTATGACCTGTCATTGGTTGGGTTAAGCGATCGCTTTATGTTAACATCATTCCCCATTCTGCACTTCTTACGACCACCACGTCTGACAAATTTTTGAAAGATGTATATATGCTACTATGTTGAGACACACTTCATAATTTTTAGGTCAATCTACACTAGCGCCATCTTTTAAGAATATATGTAATATAGGTATGTAAATATACATAATAAAATTAATAATTTTTACAATGTATTAACCACGGATTTGCTAATGTATTTGACGCCAACTAGTTTCGCTTGTACCCAAGCTTTATTAGGGCAATACAAAAAACTTGTTACTTACTTTATATTGCTCTAATGATGCTTGGGTATGAGCAAAACGAGTTGACGTTAAATATAATTACAATTTTATGGTTCTGAAATATGAATGAAATATATTTACATATATGAAGATTGGTTAATGCCTCATTATAATCACAACAGTTTTGAAAACGAATGGAGTAGACAATTATAGAAGACGTGAAGGTTTATCTATGCAAACACGACTACATATAAAACAACGCATCGCACAATGCGACAAAAATGAAAAATGACAGTAGAAGGTGGAATATAGGGCGCGGCTTGCGCAGTATTAATTCTCGTTGGTACACTTCACATTTCTTTGATTAAATTATACTATATAAGTTATAGTATATACAGTTAGTTCGCAAGAAATATTTAAAATATAATTTGTCTTGCTTATACTATTTATAGCCTCTACTTGTGATGTGCTATTTCATTTATGGGATACAATTAATCACGAATTAAAATTGTGTTAATATCTTGTTAAATACAAAATTGATTGCATCGTTTGCTCGTAATTAATGCGTGGTGCCACACACTTTCATCTCGGGAACAGATGCCAAGAGTAACACAGTTTAAGACGAGAATGTGCTCTACCAAATTCATTTACTGATGGTCTTAATAATATGAAAGTCATGATCGATGCTGTATCCGATTTCTTCATCATCTTCCCCGCAGCATCGCACAGTGTGCTATATAAGCCAGGGTTAAAAAAAAACAAAAAAAGAAGTAAATATGTTGCTATTAAAAATGTCAACTAAATCATTTGTGCATACATGAATATATAAGATATTACAATTATACTGCCAGATTAATACGAATACACCAATATGATTTTCTTTTAATTAAATAAAAATTTCTCAAATTTCTGAAGTTAAATTAAAAAAGGATCCCTGAGATGGTTTGGACATTTAGAATGAATGGACGAGAAAAGAATGGTCAAAATGTTGTATACAAGCAGTGTGAGTGGAAAGCAAAGCCGTGGCAGACCAAGAAAAGCATGGCATGACCAAATTAATCAAATACTGAAGGGCGGCCACATTCGAAGTCGGAAAAAACGACGAGAGTGCATGTTACGATGAATTAATGTGGAGGAATCTAGAGCGGTATGTCAGGACACAACGGTATGTCGGCCAATTCTATTTGCCTACCCTTCCGGGAAACGGCGTGATGGTTAGTTAGTTAGTTAGTTTGATTCTTGCATTCATTTTATAATAATTGGAAAATGGTTTGATTATATCGTTCTTTCGATGATGAATGTGTAAAGCCATCGAAACATCTCAAGAAAAATAAAATCAAAAGTGGCAAAAACAGTGTTTTTATTCATTAAAAACTCCAGATCAATGGATATATTTTGGAGGATTTTATGAATGGAAGTTTTGGGTAGAGGGTGATTTATTACTCTAAAGCTATTGAACACAAAATTTCATACAAAAACAGAAACATCTTTTCGGAAATGGCCAATCATTGTGTGAATTTTGACCATCATTGCGAGATCAAAAACACAATTTTTTTACATATAGCAATAATCCTAAAAAAATAGAGAAATTAGAAAACTTTGAAATTAAGGCCAAAAAATATAAACTAAATAACCAAATTCCTTCTTATTCCCAATTAGTATTTAGTACGTTAAAAACTTTTCCCCTGTACAATCTAGCTAAAAAATAATAATACTACCTTCAACTTTTGTCACCTTTCCTATTAATGTAATCTATGTACTTCCTGTTATTGTTTATGGTTTTTAATTTATTACGTTTCATCGTTTTTGACTCTATACTATGTGTAATTGTTCCTTCTTCTCTTCTCTGGTTTCAATCCTGGGATTGGTTTGCAGCAATTTCCTCCATTATTCTCTTCCATTTTTCCCTGTCTTGTGCGGCTCTTTTGAGATCTGCATATGATGAGCAGCGTACGTCCACCAACAGGTCCTCCAGGTACTCTCGGCGTGGGCGTCCCCTAGAGTTTGTCCCCTCGATCATACCCTCCATTATGGCATGCAAGAGACCTTCTTGACGTATTACATGGCCGATCCATCTTGCACGCCTTTCGGACAAGGTCCTGAGCAGGTGCCTTCCTCCTTCGATTCCTTGAAGAACTTCCTCATTCGTGATGTGGTCTCTCCAGGAAATTCCTAATAGTCTTCTATAGGACCACATCTCAAAAGCCTCTAGTCTCCGCTTATCCCTTTCGGATAGGCACCATGTCTCGCAGCCGTACATCAAGATACTCCATACATAGGTCTTGATGAGGAGTATTCTCAGTTTTAGGTCTATATTATTTGATTATATTATTTTCGACCTTTTATTAAATGCAAGCCTAGCCTGATGTATACGGCTGTCGACCTCGCTCTTAGACCGACCGTCCCATGTTATTTTGCTCCCGAGGTAGACAAACTCCTTGGTGTTCTTTAGTGGAACTCCTGACATCACTACTCTCATCTGATGTTGCGTTCGGCCTACAGTCAGCAGCTTTGTTTTGTCCTTATTTATCTTCATGTTGTAGCTATCTTGAAGAATGTCTTGCAAAGTATCTAAGGCCTCCTGCAGTTCCTCCTCACTTTCAGCAACCATAGCAATATCGTCAGCAAACCTTATCATGTCTATCTTTTGCCCGTGTATCCTTACACCTTCTCTGTGACTCATTCTCTCTCTCAAGTCGTCAATCGCATTCTGTATGTAAACGTTAAAAAGAGCAGGTGACAGAGAGCATCCCTGTCTTACCCCTTGTCTTATACTATGTTCCTTCTAATTACTGTTTTATTATTATTATTTTTTTTTTATTATTATATTTTCCACCTTTAATATATTCTCCTTCAAATAGTAACTAACCGTTCTTTTAATTAAAATATTTAGGCACTTAACTCAATTTCAGCAAGAGCTTCAAAATTATATCAAAGAAATTATTCAAATTGACATAGGAACAAATACACATAAAGATTAAAAACATCACGAAAAATTGACATTTGATATATTATTGTAACACCTGATCATGTCATTATAGGATAATGAAACAGCTGTTGCGTAAAATAAAATAAAATTGTGATACAAAAATAAAAGTTATTTAATTTATCAGTTTTAAGCTATTGATTTAGTAAAGGGACATATCATTACTAAATACAGAGAGTATAACAACTGTAATCGACTTTCAAAATCTTTTGAAAGTTTGTAGAATCTTTTTACGAATTTAAAAGTTAAACTTATTGAATCGAGCCACCGTGCACCGCGGCAAGACTGGAAGCGTTTGCTATTCTGGAGTCGTGACCGAACAATAAAACGCAGAGATTAGGAGAACACACTCGCATCTCATAAGATGACGTCTGCAACGGTGTCGCGTTCGGTTAAATCGAATTTAGTTATCGTTTTTATTATCCCCTGATTGATATATAGGAATATTAAACGCATAAAGTAATAAAGCTTAATACAATATTTGATTTTGAGGTATAAAGGGATAGCCGATTGATATTTTAATTGTGCCATAAATTAGTTAATGATTTCACCGGTTGATATAACACAATACTTTCACCAATCTGCTGGGTTTACTTGAGCAATTTTGAATGTTTATAATATGTTGTGTATGTAATTATATTAATAAGTATTATCTTCGTCTTCTGTTAGTATCGTGTCAGGTCCCTTGACGTTGTCATATGTCATGGACCTCCTCATTTGGATGATATTGTGTGGGTCGATGATGGTTATGCCTCTCTCGGGATGATTAGAGGTCAAATCATATTATATTGTCACTGATAATTTTCTCCTGTCGTACATTTAATATGTAATGATTTAACTGAAATCTCTTGATGAAAGTTCATTTTAAATGCAGCGACCAGTTTCGCCAGGCTCGCTGGCATCGACAGACTGGTCTGTACAGTAGTTGTAAATGTTTTATTTGTCTTTTTCTTTTTTATATACTTTTTATGTACAACACTAACTTTAAATTTTTTTAAAATTACTTATCAGACATGTTTCGGACAACCGGTCCTTTCTCAGTGATATTATAATGATACATATTTAAAATATTATAAAATTGTTTAACTAAATAATTTTATAATATTTTAAATATGTATCTTTATAATATCACTGAGGAAGGACCTGTTGTCCGAAACATGTCTGATATGTAATTTTTTTTAAAAGTTAGTGTTGTATATACAAAGTACATAAAAAAGAAAAATACAAATAAAAGTGGAAGTAGTTAAAAAAAACATCGTTTCATTTAATTATTAATTAATATGTATTTTATTAGACTCTTGGAGATGACTCCCGATTCTCTGATTGGGAGGGGCTATATAAAAAACTACTGACAAGAATACTCTGTGCTTGAATAAGGGTGCGGTAAATAAAATCCTTGCCGCCGATATGCTTTTATCATAAGAATTCAAATATTAGAAAAAGGCGTGGTTCAAAGTTAGATAAGTTCCATCCGCGTTTAGGACACCAATGATGAGCGAAAGTACATTATAAGTGATTCCCTGAGAAGTATTAATGGAGTGGTTTCCAGTTGCCTTCTCCAGGAATTTTATGTAGGGGTAACCTTCCCTTAGCTATTGAGTCTTGGTTTTGTAATGCCGAAGATACGCTATAGGCTCTCTCCCTGTCTGTTACTACCCTGATGGCAATGTCAGTGATAACATTGCCCGGGACTCGCGAGATCAGGAGTACCACTCTAGGATGCCAGGGAATCGGATTTACTGGAAATCTCGCTGTTCGTACCTTCCAGCAAGGGTATGTTCCACCGTAGTAGCATTTCTAGTCATTCGAGGATCTCGGGGTCTACATTTAAAATGTGATAAATTTAATTATGTCATTGTGTCCTTGTTTTATCACGATTCTACCCTATATTCACATCGTTAACGTATTATTATTTTATTGAACCTTCTTCTCTTCTTCTTCTCCTTAGTGTAGATCTTAAAGGGTATCAAAATTATTCGTGTGATGAACACGTGCAGCTTTTTCTTCATCTCTTGGATTTTCGTTCTGGTGGTTAGCGAGCCTTTGGAATCTTGCTCATCACGATCTTGAGAATCCTTGCTGGGTCCATCCTCTCGATATGGTCCCTCCAGAATCATCATCTCTGCGTACTCCATCTCGCTATGCTAACAATTTTTCAGGATTTACGAATCACTTCGTTGGGTATCCGATGATAGGTCGCAATGTTTTCATTTCTGCCGCTCTTAGGAGATGTTTGGTTCTGACAGTGTCTGTTTTTGCTTCGATTCTGTAAGTCATTATCGGCCTGATGCATGCATTGAACATGACTGTTATAAATCATTAATATACGTTCATTGAAATTTTAAATCAAAAATCTTTTCTATGAAAATAAAATATTAGCATATTGGCTTATACTAATATCAATATTTTATATTATGTCTATTTTTAATCACGACATATAATATTATTTGGCTCATGTATTGTGGTTATTTTTTGTTTTGTTTATGTCGTTTATTATAAAAATATAATAACTTCAAAATATGTTGTTTGTCTGAAATAGTACTGGTAATTATGTTGGACTTAAAATTGTTGGTAATATCATAAAAAAATATTATTCTGATTTCATTTGCTATATAGGGTTTTGACGAAAAGTAAAAAAATAATTAATTACCTAATTATAAGAATGTGATTACCGTTTTACGAGTGCTAATTGCTGGAACAATTGTAGCGTTTTATTAATAATCAAATGCGCAACACCAACTATACGAAGATAATGTTTGTGTTAAATCGTTAGGTTGGTAGTGTGATTTTATTCAAATTACCGTTGGTGTTGTTAGTCATAGCCGAAGTAACTGTCTGAAGTATTAAAATAATGTTCCTTTTGTTATCGAATAAGTGGCGAGTACTGCTTGGAACTGGTTAATTATGTATCGAAGATAAGCAAAGTGTTACTTTCAAATGTGTTCTACACGTGGTATAGAAAACGATAGGCGCACGCTTGGTTATCTGTCAGGAGGTCCATCCAAATGCGCACGTGTGGTGATACACACTTTTTATGGATTTCAAGGTGACAAAATGCACGTGCCCGTGAAATACTGGATTCGTTAAATAACTTATTAACATATAACAAATTCTTATTTATTGTTTCTTGAACAATGATATAAAACTCCACATTAAATACTTTACCAATTAATAATATCTGTTATCTAGAAGTTTTATTAAATTTTATGGGAATGACTTGTGTCGTCTTACTAAGGCATTATGAAATGTCTATAATATAACATATAAAATAATTATTTTACTAAGTAACTGAAGAATTAAATACATTTTTGATTTCGTTTAAGTTTCATAAATATTGTTTTTTCATGGTTTACTATTTGTGGGAAGGCAAAAATGGAAATTAAACCCTTAACATATTTAAAATTAAAACTACCATGAATATGGAGAATGCAACGATAGTTATATAATTACTCTGAAGATGGAGACTGCAACGGTCTCCGAAACGACGGTCGTGGAAGACAATTAACACGGATATACCTTTTGCCAGTATACAGAGGATGTTTTCATACAACCAATTTATGTTTATTTTTAGGTAGATCATTTATATTCGGAAACCTTGAATTTGTACTTAAACACAAACATACGAGGTGTTTTGTACTTATGTAAATTGTGGGATTACCTACGACCTTAATTCCCCACACACACGAAAAGCACACATTTCCCTAGACGCCGGAGATGTGAGTGTTTTCTAATCATTAAGACTACGCTTTTTATAAGATAGAAACTTCTGCTTCCCGCGACTTTGGAACAAGGGAAAGTTCGCCAATAAAATTCAATTAGCGTAGAAAAATTAACAAAAAATCTGCTAAATTGGATAACAAGCATTCACACCGCGCTCGGAACACAATCGGTGATCCGATTCACACAAGAGCAGCTTCTTGTAGATTGAGACAGCCGTGGCGGCGGCCTTGAGTGGTAGGAATTGTGTCATAATTGAGGGAACATCTCGGTAGGAAAGAGCGCGGGTTGAAAGTTCAACTTTGTCTTATAATCTCGGAGGGCAGGCCATTGTCTTCTCTTATCTGCGCCATAATGGTTTACACTCTGTAAGTGATTTGTATTTTCTCTTTTGTGCATTTTACATTGCGCCGAAGGTGCGTTTATTAAATTAAGTTCTAAAATAAACTTTTTAATTTAAAAGAATAACATTCCACGAATTTCAAATAAAATAAAATAATACAGATTTTTTTTTTCTTAAATAATGATGTATTATTAAATAATACAATATTAATATTGTGTTATTACATTATGTGCTAAATTTAAAAAAAACGGTGGATTCGTGGAACATAAATTAAATAGACAATTGTGCACCATCTAAAAATGCATTAAATTATTTTTATTTTGTTATTTTATTTTATATCATTGTATTTTATATTATTTGTATTAGATTTATTTTGTGGATGTTGGAAGATCGAAGTGTGCGCGGGAGATGCCTATTGGTGGCGATGAGGTTCGCAACCCATCACACCGCGTCTCCCGCGGGGCGAAAAGAGAAGGATGGAGTGCCGCATCGGTTAAAGTGTGACAGTCCATTCTTTCTGCCTACCCTTTCGGGGAGACGGCGTGATGGTTAGTTAGTTAGTTTAGTTTATTAAATAATAAATACGAATGAAAACGTATGTTTTCTGGAAGTTTTATTATATTTTATGTGAATGATATGTTTCGAAGCAAGAGCAGACACTGTCAGAACCAAACATCTCTTAAGAGTAGCAAAAATGAGAACATTGCCATCTATTGTGGGGAGAACCCAGGATACCGAATGAAGAAATTCGCAGATCCTGCAAAATTGAAGACATAGTGAGATGGAGTAGGCAGAAAAGATGATTATGGAATTCTTCTGTGTATAGTTGATGAAATTTTAACAATTAAATGACGCGGAGCTATTACTTATATACTCTATAACGAATGGAAAAGTGGGGGGAGGGGGTAGGGGGAGGGGGAGAATATGGAATTTACCGGCTAGTAATGGTTATTGTTAACATTATGTGACAGGGGGAATAAATCTAATATCGGACTAGGTGATAATACAAAGTTATCAACAAGTTGTTCTAATGTGAATACACAACACAAAGTCATGGCCAATATAGTAGAAGAAAAAATAAATATTACTTTAATGAATAAATTTCCAGTTTTATTATTTATTGTACATTGAACTTCGATGAAATTTAAATTAACAACATTATTATATTATTTAATCAATCGTACGAATTTCTGACCTAGGAAAACATGGCACGACCAAATTAATCAAATTTTAAAGGTTGGACATGTTAGAAATTGGAAGAATAAACGTGCGTGTATGACTCGTTGTATGAATGTGGAGGAATCTAGAAAGGTGTACGAGTGAGGTGTACGGGTGAGGTGTAGGGAGGATACGGCATGATGGTTTGTTTGTTTACAAATTTTGTGGAATTCCACAACAGTTCACACCTTAGAAGGTGCAAAGTTATGTGGCAGTTTGGTAAAAAGAACAACAGCAAACCATTGCGCCATTTCGCCGTGGGGCTGTGTAGAAATAATGGACCACTAAACTACTCTAGCAAGACGAAATATGTCATTTCCAAAATATATTTTAATTTTTATAGAAAAAACAGATGCAATCGTGTAAAGACAATGCACGAAAAACTAAACATTGTTAACTGTAGGAATAAGCGTGAGTTAAGCAGGCATATTGCCAGTTTTATCTGTGGTAAGGTGTCACTGTTACCACTTAGGGAAGTGAAGACATTAGAATCCCGCTACAGGCGAGGCGCTGATCTAGGGTGAGAATGATAAGCCGTCAGAAGAACAAAGGGTGAAATCCATACGCGGAATCCAATAACCCGCTGACTGTTGACACTAGCAGTCTGTCAAATGTTGCACTCACTTTCTAGCTCAGAGATTCTCAAACTAGGTGAGGCATCTCTTTTGGAGGATCTGAAAGTACTTATCGCAAATTGAATAAGACGCAATCTTTAAACACATATTATCTTTATTATCTATTATATTTACACATATTAAACTTTCAAAAAATAATTGTCAGACGTGGTGTTCCTAAGAAGGGCGGAATAGGGATGTTGTATTACATAAAGCGATCGCTTAACCCAATCAATGACCATATTATGTTTCCAAATAATTTACATCTTCGTCTCTATTGAGATACAATTAATTCTTAACGATTATCCCGTATTGGGTGAAATTCAGTATTTGTCTACAAGTATTTGAATACATTCAAAAAACAAAAACATATTATGTATTTATTGTTCTATAGAGCACCGAGAGAAAATTTATTTTTAATATTAAATGTTGATAAAAACGACCGTTTTAAAGATATTTGAATATATTTTATGAAAGTGAAATATTTTTCTGTGGCGTTATCAACTGATAATATCCTAGCAGGGCAAAACATGCCACTCTATTAAAATTATTAAAATAAATCAGATATAAAAGTTCAATATCAAACACAAAAATTATAGTCTTCCGGGTAGCCTTCGTGGCAGAGTAGCAACAGTTATTACTGTCATACCCAAGCCGGACCTTCGAATCCCGGTGATGATAGTATGAAAAAAAAAACTCCCACTGTCATTGATTTGGGAGAATTTATGTGTCTAAGAAAATAACGATAGACTGGCTACCTATCACATGTCATGAGAAGACCTCCTACCTGAGACAGATGTCCTGGCTGCCAAACGTGAGGGTGCGGACCGGCATCCGAAGTGTGGAGGAGCTGTTCCGAGCGGCGCAGGACAGGGACAGGTTCGCCGAGGTGATCGCCAACGTTGGGGAGACTCGACAGGGTACTGAAATAAGAAGAAGATGATAATCAATAGCTTAATAATTATTGGGTTCAAAGGTTCAGGAGAGATGAGGACGCTGAGGATGATAGCAGGAAGAACTATTCGAGATAGATAAGAGAGGTCAGCCTGATTTCAGGAACAGACCAAAGGTCTATAAGGAAAAGAAGAAGAAGAAGAAGGGTTTAAATATCTTGTTTAATACAAAAACGCGGAAAGCAATGGAAACTACTATATTAAAAAGGCCCAAGTGGCATCCCAAGAACCAGAAAAAAATTAACACTTTGCTGCAAAACAATCTATAGGTCACGTGCAGAGGATGCCATCATCGCGAATCCCAAAAAAATTGCTGGAGTGGCACCCAGGTGGTAAAAGACCAATTGGACAACCAAGGCTGCGATGGGAGGATGAAGTTGGGAGAGATGGGGCGAAATTGTTACTAGTGACAGATTGGAGGGTCGAAGCGAGGACAGGAGTGTTGAAGGCGAAGAATACTGAAGGCTAATGGGCTGTAGGGCCATCGAAGAAGAAGAAGAAGAAGTTTGTTTTATATAAAGGCTAAGGCTTTCAAATAAAAAAAATAATGGTGGAGTTAGGCTGTAAAAGTTTTAGAACCTCTGGCTCGTATGACAGACAATTACTGGAACTTGCGGCCTTATTCCGAGCTGAAATATTAGTTAATACATCACCCATTTGAATACACAAATCGAAACATTGCATCTGCTTGCACGCGCGCAAAAAAAAAACAAGTATACGTGTTGTGACTAGAAAGCTGGTTGATTGCAACGGCTTCATCTCACATACGTGTATTCCTTAGAAATACATGTAAGATCCATTGAAATGATCATTAATTTTTATTTTGATCATATCATCGAATTTAATTTTTTTCAATAAATTTTAAATAAGAGAGTTAATGGTACAATACAAAAATGTAAAATAAATGTTAGTTTTGAATAATTTTCAATTACATATTTTTACTCAATCAAATCATAAACAAACAAACCATCACGCCGTTTCCCCGCAGGGGTAGGCAGAGAGAATGGACAGCCACACTACTCTATCCTGGCAAACCTCTCTAGTTTCCTCCACATTCATACAGCGAATCATACACGCACGTTGATAGACTTCTAACATGCCTAACCTTTAAAATTTGATTCATTTGGTCATGCCATGTTTTCCTCGGTCTGCCTTGACTCCGTACTGCATTTACATCATTAATGTATACTTTCTTAACCATTATTTCTCCATCCATGCGTTCCATATGTCTGAACCATCGCAGCGATCCTTTCATAATTTTGTTCATAATACCTTCTTACGCTCTACATTCCTTTCTTATATCAGCATTTAAGATTCTGTCGTATATCGTTCTACCACACATTCATTATTAAGCATAAAAAAATAATTGCGTTTCTATTCGGTTTTTAAACATTGAAATAAAACGTTAGTGAATATTATTATGATCTTAGTATTTCTATAAACGTGGAATGTAAAAATCTTGATTTATTTATTTTCATTCTTGAGAGAATTCTGCTTAAAACCAAGTAAAATATTAACAGATTATTTATTTTGACTTGAACAATGATGTACCTATAACTCCAAATTAAATAATTAATATGAGTGAAAACGTCTGTTTTCTAGAAGCTGAATGATAATTTATGGGACTGAATTGTTTCGCCTTTCTAAGGCATTAACAAAAAACACATTTTATAATTATTTAGAAATGCGAAACGTGTTTCCCCTAAATTATTATAAAACTTCTAGAAAACACACATTTTTGTTCTTATTAGTTGTTAATTGTTTAATTCTTTATTGTTTACTATTTTTTTTATAATTTTAGGTATTTCCTTGCTGCTTGATGTTAATCTGTATAAAAAATATCTACTCTGATGCCAATTCGCTTTATTTTTTATTTAATTTTGCCGCTATTGAAACAAAATTACTGATAAATCAAAGTGAGCTGTATTGTGTTAACACAACAATAATGTTAATTTGTAAAGTAACGTCATTTTAATAAAAAAAAATATCGAAACTATATATTTATTGTATATAGACAAATTCTTTGGAGTTACTTCTCTATACGTTTAATTCGATAGACAAGCGAAACATGTGTATGAAATTCAACAAATCTATGAGTAATGCAACGCTGTATATAAATGTACGAGGCACTATTAATGCAGAATACAGAAGAATGACCGCCTGGAGCGATAGACCACTGGGGTGCCAAATGCCGAATAATTCTCATGGACAGTATTCACTCTCTCTTCACACCTTAAAAGCGATTTTTAACACTACGATAAAACATTTTGTATAATTATAATCGTAAATCTAATAAAACTCAGCAGATGGTTTTAACGTATTCGATTGCAGATGTAGGCGATCTTATAAATTATCAGAATGTTTTTGAACAATGATGTAAAACTCCATTTTAATTAACTAATCAACTCACCACCACGCCGATTCCCCTGGTGGGGTAGGCAGAGAGGATGATTCTGACATAACTCTCGCTCCTTTTCTACGTTCACACATCGAGAAATGTACGCTCGTCGATTGTCCGTACTTCGAACATGGCTGCCTTTCAGTAATTCATTAATTTGGTCATGCTATATATTTCTTCGACTTCCTCGACTTCTTTTTCCATTCACACTACTTGTATATATATCTTTTTTACCATTCTTCCTTTTCTTAATTTTTATTTAGGACGCATTTATCCACTTTTCATTCCTTTCTTACTTCATCATTAGATTTTCTATCACGTAAGTACATTGTTCTTTCGCACATTCTTCTTAGTGATCTCATTTCAACGTCATTTATCTTACTTTTATCCTTGTTCTGCCAACTCCAAGCTTCACTTCCATACACAAAGGTGGGCAATAGAACTTCATTGTGCACTGCCATCTTTGCTTCAGTCGATATATTTCTATTTGTGGTAATGACTTTGAGTGCACAATTTATTTTGTTTTCAGCTACTTTCTTATTTCGTCCAAACTCTATACCCCTCTTACCCTCCAAACTTCATATTAAATATTAAGTATTTACAAAAACATCTCTTTCCTAAATGTTTATCAATGCAAATGTTAGGCGAAAAAGTGTAACTCAAATAAAATAAAACAAAACATATAATTTCATCAATATGAAATACCTGGACATTGCTATTTAAAATACGTATAATATTATAGTAACAAAAAACGTTGAGGTCAATAATAAATATAATATCATATTATCATATCATCCAGCTTGTATCGCTCAGGGTGCACTAGACTGGTCCCCTATGGGGAGAAAGAGAAAGCGAGGCAGACCTAGAGCCACCTGAAGAAGAACCCTGCAGTACGAAATTAAGGCAGCAGGCCTCACTTGGGATGATGTTAGGCATCAGGCATGCGATAGAGTCGGGTGGAGAAGGCTCTTTGAGGCCCTATGCACCACGGAGGTGTGACAGCACAATAAGAAGAAGATTATCATATAAAAATACGGTATTTTTCATGTCAGTTTGTGTTTTAATTTATCTCTTTGAAAGAATATTATTTCTATTTATTGTTATTGAAAACGTCAAATTTTTAGAAGTCTTATTACCGATCACTCCCGTAAAATATTATAATGCTATTGCGTGTCCTCAAATAATATTAATATTAAAATGATATTGAATAATATAAATAATATTTATTGTTTATATTATTGATATAATTATAAATTTCCATATTCAAATCAGTTTATTTCATCAACAGACATTACAAAATTTATTTTCAAGGCATCTATTGAGAACAGGTAAAATAATATATTATATATAGTATACTACCAGAAACGCATAAGAGATGGTTCAACATTAGGACCATATTAAATAATTAATCCGAATGAAAACATCTTGCTAAGACATTATCAAATGTATGCACGGCGAATCATGTCATTCCAATAAAATATATTAAAATTTCTAGAAAACCAATGTTTCATTTGTATTAATTATTATAATATAAAATGTTATATAAAGAATAACACATATCGGTATGATGAGAAGAAAACCACACGTCTCATGCAAAAAGACGTTTCTTTATTTCAAACATAATCTTGATGTATTCCTTATCTCTTTCTTAGTTATTATGAATTGTTGTGAATTTCTCATTTTTACAACGAACGTCTCTACTGAAGACGTAAAGCTTTACATGCTTGTGCCTAACGTATGCATAATAGCATAATGCATAAATATGCATGCAACGTATTGTATGATTTTTCTGATGATTAGATAACTCGGAAGTGTTAAATCGAATACATTTCATAAACATAAGTGCAATTAAAATTTCTAATAGGCAAGATGATCACTCATTCCGTGATTCCAATAATTAAAGCATTTTGTGGTTTTAAATAGAAAACTTCTATTTACTACTCAATAAACATAACTTGTTAATCCCAACTAAACATTTCCATGCGTCATTTTGACGAATAGTATTAAATTCTTAATCCATCGTGAGGGTCATCAACATCGGTTGTCCTAAGTATTCGAAAAAGACTGTCCTTCATGGTTGTGGATCCTCAGTAGGCCAAAGAGTCCAATCCTGGGTCCACATACTCTGGGACATATAGAGCAGGGGAAAGTGTTGGCAGTGGAACCGCCACCGTCTCCCGATGGTCTCTCATTTTTCCCCTCCTCTCTGCAGCGTTGTCTCTGCGCTATACTCCAAAGTCCTCAATGCCTTTGTGTATTGTTATTCTTTACCTAAGTCTGTCTTCTGCAGACATTTCCGAGCATTCACTTAGATGTTAGTCCTCTAAATGTTTGCTTTTAGGGAGTCCTTGAAGCGTTTCCTCTGGCCTCCATGTGAACGTGGATCGTGTGACCAGTAGAATACTGAACAGTAATAGAAAACCGAACTCCTCGAAAGGACAGTAAACGTTGGGAAAATACTGTGGAAAAGAGGCCTGGATAGAGAATAATAGCACAAAAAACAACCAATTGGGGAATGCTGTCGTTTTCAATGCCAACGTCTTTCCCGTGCTGTAGATGCCTTAGAGTTTGCGGGTCCAGGATTTATATGTACGTTTTCCTATATACGTAATATGGATATTTGAAAATAGCGATAACGTATATTTTCTTCTCTATACGCCATACTTTTTGTTGTTATGATGGTTTATTTTATTTTTCTTTTTTATACACTTTGCATATACGAGTACAACACTTTTATGAAAAATAAAAATTAATAGACATGTTTCAGACAAACAGTCATTCTTCAGTAAAGATACATATTTATAAAAATATTATAAAATTGTTGTTTAACAATTTTATAATACTTTTATAAATATGTATCTTTACTGAAGAAGGACTATTTGTCCGAAACATGTCTACATAATTTTATTTTTTAATAAAGTGTTGTATATACAAAGTGTATAAAAAAAATAGAAATCACGTATATTTTCTAGAAATTTTATTATATTTTACGAGAATAATAAGTTTGCCTTGCTAAGTCAATATCAATTAAAGCTAATTAAACAGAATAAGGCACTTGAGGTGGAGAAACTTAATTTGGAGTAAAATAAAGTAAACATCGAGATTTTGTGTGTAATTAAATCAAACTCTTTTAGCGCATTTATTACAATAACGTATTTCGCATTCATAAAATATTTTGCTTGCGCATATAAATGTATATTAAGAGTGAGTATACGAATAATTTACCTTATAAATCTGCTTTAAGTTCTATACGATTAGAAGTAAAAGTCTATAGCGGCCATAAAGGGAAAGTACACAAATGTATCATAATAATTAGGTATTATAAAACAGTGAGGTTAGATTATTTTAATTATGACATGTTGCTCCAGCCATTGCGGCTATAGGCTAAATAATATTATAATTGAACCGGCACTATGCTTGTATTGTGATGTTTTTATTCCGTTCCATTAAATAAAAGACACAAGTGAAAATTGATTTCGCTGGAGCACCCAAGGCGAGAGCCGCCCGTCCGAACTGCCCACGGCTGAACATGTCTTCTCACTTGCCATTATTTTCTAAATGAAAACAGCGACAACCTATTACCCCGGCTTAGTTCACAGTCCACTTGTCGATAAACAAATCAAAACGCTTGCGAATGGTTAACTTGGATCCTCGAGCAAGGGCGGTTCATACTTTTTGGCACTAGGTCATTGATCGTAAGTTGAATGGAACATGAGATCCCAACTATTCGTTATTTTTAAACAATTACAATATGAAACTAACTAACTAACTAACCATCACGCCGTCTCCCCGAAGAGGTAGACAGAAAGAATGGACTAGTTAGTTAGTTAGTAAATCTCAAACTATTCGGATATATTCGAATAGTTTCTGAAGTATAAACGTATTATTGACAATTCGATATGAATGATTTGATACGATATATACATATAATTGTAATACTTTAAATAGTACATAAAACATGTAATAAAACGAGCTCTTTAAAAGTACAATAAACACACATTTATTTTAATTTAAGAATACAAAAAAAAATCCGTTTGTAATTTCAATCTCATTCAGTTTAAGTTGTGACTTGATTTTAAACCGAATAGTTTTAATTTAATCAAGATTAACACATATTTCAAAAATATTTGAAAACAAGACCAGATTAAATAAATCAAATATTGAATGTCGGCCACGTGAGGAGCCGGGGAAATCGACGTGCGTGCATGACACTATGTATGAATGTTGTCGAAGCGAGAGAAGTATGTCAGGAAAGAACAGTGTGGCACTCCATTCTTTCTTCCTAGCCCTATTGAGATCCCTATATGTAACAAAATAACCCTTGTCTGCTAACGATAAGGGACTACAAGACAATATCAATATATCTTTCGTAATTTAGTATTACTAAACATGAAGAATTCGCATTCCCATATTGGCTTAAAAATATGATGTAAGTTTAAAAAAATGTGGTTTTCATATTACTTTAAATTATATAGGTATAAAATGAGATGATGTGCATGATTGAGAGTGCAAATTTTGGATACAAGACAAATTCCGTTATTTTTATCGCATCAACGAACCAGTATCGAACCGAACGCAGTTATTTGCAGCCAATACATAACATTAGTATACGTTTATGGATGGGAAACAAGTATTGGAGAATTTAATCGATTATTCGACCATAAAATTAACATAAACATCCGTGGATACCCGATATGAACCAAGATTGAGATAAACATTGATGTTGTATCATAACTGAAGTCCCCTTATCTCAATCTTCTCAAATTAACGTCGAAGCCTGACTAATGAACTGATAACTGAATGATGAATAAAAATGGGAACCAATTATCTGCAGATAAAGAGGTATAAGTGGTTCACATTAATTTCTCCAGATTTATTAGGGGATTCTTTGAGATTGAGATTCTTGGGATCCTTATGTTTCAGATGGATATCTTTTACAGTTTATTTATTGTTTCTTGAACAATGATGTAAAACTCCATATTTAATAATTATTATGAATGAAAACGTCAGTTTTCTAGAAGTTTCATTGTTTTATGGGAATGACATGTTTCGCCTTTCTAAGCCATTATCAAATGTCATTCCCATTAAATATAATAAAACTTCTAGAAAACTGACGTTTTCATTTGTATTAATCTTTTACAGCGTCAGAATGCACTGCTATATCCCAATATGCAGAACCAACCTACATCTGGGGATGCCGATGGGGAGAGCAATCAAACTGCTGAATATGATCGTTACGTAGATCGACATTTTTCACATTGATGAAACAATGTTCAAAAGGAAAATACAACAATGTTCAAAAGCAAATTACAACAATGTTCAAAAGGAAAATATAACAATGTTCAAAAGGACAAGGTTATGATTGGATTTGATAAGTGTAATAACATTAAACATCCAATATATGGTACTAAGAACGGGTTATTATTTGATTTGATAAGTGTAATAACATAAAACACCCAAATATTGGTACTAAGAATAAGGTTATGATTGGATTTGATAAGTGTAATAACATAAAACATCCAATATAAGCCAAGAATAAGGTTATTATTAGATTTGATAAATTTAATAACATAAAACATCCAAAATAATAGAAACTATATAACGTAATGCATGACGTTAGATTTTTTAAGAAGCTAAAAGTAACTGAATATCTTTTTGAGTGCTTGTGCAATTTCACAAAATTGAATTAACGAACAATCTAAAAATAAGATATTAAAAGTATGTATCTACGTGAAGTCGTCTATAATATTATATAATAAATACATATAATGTAATACTCTACTAATTAAAATTCTCTTGTTCTACAATTTAAAAAAAATACTTTATATCCATGATTAATTATCTATCATGCCTATAACAAGACAATACATATATGTTAAATGAGTTCATTCACAGAAGTGAAACAAGTTATTTTAAATTATGTTAATTTTAATATTGAATTATTTATATTTACATAATTACACATAAAAATATCGATTTCAGATTAACAATATTAAATTTGAGATGATGACCATGATTGAGTTTCAAATTTTTTATTTTTCAAAACCAGAAAATTTATCCGACGAGACTTTATCTCGTGAAACATCTGACGCTTATTGACTCTTAATGAAATCTTAAGCATAAACGTTTCTTGAATCTTATATAAAATATAAAAAAATATTTTTAACGAGTTGAACAACATTTAGAAGAACAAAGAATTTCCAAAATTAAATTGTTTTAAATAGCTGTATTGCGTTATTGATAGAAAATTTAAATAATCGATTTCCATTAACATGAAACTACTAGTATACAAGACCACCCGGAAAAAATATATTTTGCGGTTTTATATCTATATAATATACTTGTATACGGTTTTAATGTCTTGATCAAAATTTCTACAAATGTAGGCATCGAATTCCCATTGAGAAACAAGTTTTATTGGTTTTAATGTACGTGATGTTTATTTTAGCTTAAGAAAAATTATAAACGAATAAGCAAGACATTTTTTCGGCTGCAAAAGTTAGAAAGTATAATCTAACCAATCTTTTAAATAAGGGTCCGTCAAGTTTCTTCGCAGTCCTGGGTCATCTGGCTGTCCAGTCCCAGCGCTCTAAGGTCGTACCTAAATGTAGAAATGCATGTTGCAGGAGGCCGACCTGGTCCCCTCCTTCCATCTTTCAGTTGCAGGGCCTTGTGGACGATGCATTTATCGTCCGTCTTGCTTACATTGGCGAATCACCGCAAACGACGTTCTATAGTATTTCCGCTATGGGGACGATTTTTAGGCTTCTAATAATTTAACTAATGTATTGAATTGATGTAGGTTTATTTTGATAATTAGAATATTTGTGTAAGTTTACAGTTAAATATTATAATATAATACAATATATTCGAAGCCATTTGAGAAATTACGCCACGACAATATCTTTTTTACAGAGATTTTATTTCTAGATACATGAATTAGTTATTATTGCTGCAGTTGAACTGAACGTAGGTATTTAAGTTCCCAATAAAAAAGTGGACATGTGTTTTATTTCATTATAATGCCAACAATTTTTTGAAAGGCCTTATACAAAGAATATAAAAAAAGAAAAAGACCAATAAATAAATATTTTTTTAAATTCGATTATCGTATAGTTAATAACTATTGAGTTTTTTCACTTAGCAGCATGCAATATGATTTTTTTTATGAAAAATGTGCAATATAATTATACAGTGTGCAACTAATATGAAAACAAAGGTTGTTCAAGTATTTACGATGATTATTGTAGATATTATGTATATAAAAATGATTTAAAGTTTTTTTTTCTATATTCGCCATAACTTTATGTTGTGAATTCATTGAAAAAAGATTTTTGAAAACTTTGTACACAACATGAACTTTATTCAAAAAACAAAATTAAAAAAACTAGCATGTTTAGGACACAGAAAAGCTTCATCAGTGTTATAAATATAATGTCATTTTTTCCAATTAAGCATGTCAAAACTGACCACTTCATGAAAAATTTGTTAAAATATTTATAACACAGATGAATTGCTTCTGTGTCTGAGACATGTTTATTTTTTAACATAATTTTTTAATTAAAGTTCGTGTGGTGTACAAAGTTCTAAAAAAAAAGTTTAATATATTGAACGCTAAGGCATTAACACCGTGGAATTCTATAGTAATAGACTTAGGAAATTGAAAATAACTTTGTTTAATCCACAAAATATTAAAAAAAAACACGACATGTTTCGGAGGTTACATCCATCTTCAGGTGTAAAAATATAATAAAAACTAAACAAAGAAAGACTAATATAAAAAAAACGAATTAAAAATTCAATAATTAAATAAGTGTGGTATCGAATTTTAAATTCGTTTTTTATATAAGTCTTTCATTGTTTAGTTTTTATTGTATTTTTACACCTGAAAATGGAGGTATCCTCCGAAACATGTCGTGTTTTTTAATATTTTAAAAAATATTTTGTGGATTAAATAAAGTTATTTTCGATTTCCTAAGTCTATTGTTCAATATTTAAGGAAGTTAAATTTAAACAGTCGTTTATCAAATCAGTTTATTTTCTCAAAAGATATTACAAACAATTATTATAGTTAAAGACATCTATTGAGAACAGGTAAAATATAATAAATATATAATACCAGGAACGCATGAGAGATGGTTCGACATTAGGAATACAAGATACTCTCCAAAGTCAAGAAAATTTGTCTTCTAAACGTACTTTCACGAATATGAAAGCTCAGCAGTTTGATTGCTCTCTTCATCGGCATCACCAGAAGCAGGTTGGTTCTGCATGCTGGGAGATAAAATAGTCTGTGCTGACGCTGTCGAAAATAACCATCCGGAACGTTAAGATGGATAGCCTCCGAGATTTATAAAGTAAGATTCTCTTTTATATAATTAATTAACAATTATATTTAAATCGAATTAATAATGTATCGATATATTTATGTATAATAGAAGGTTAGATCAGTTTGCGTTAGGGTATCCAAGAAGAGGTTAGATTCTCCAAGCCGTCGCGCCAGCCGCCCTCCCCGCGGAGACACCGCGGCTCGCCTACATTACGAGCGGTCTAGTAATTACTGGCACGCAACACATTTCTTTCTCCCGTCTTACGGTTCTCCCGTTTCGCGTATGATAGAATCGTTTCAGTCTTCTCAGATGGATGGCAATGAATCAAACACGCGCTCCGTCCTGCTCTTGCCGCGACAGAACTGGCTCCAGGAAAAATAGACTATGTTATGATATAATTTGATAATTAGTTTCACCTTTCTAAGGTATTATCAAATGCTTGTTTGTAAATGTAGCATTTGATAATACCTTAGAATGAAGAAACATGTCTTTTCCATAAACTACAATAAAACTTCTAGAAAACAGACGTTTTCTTTCGAATTGTTTATTTAAAATGGAGTTTTACATAATTTTTCAAGAAACAATTAATAACATATTTTATTTTTATTTTACGTAGCCTATGTCCAGTTTTTTGGAAATAAGCATTATTATTCATATAAACTGTAGCGAAAACTTCATCAAGAATCGTTCATAACAAAAAAAAAAACAATATATACGTTTTAATTTTTTTGAATCAATAAGTGAGATATTTGTTTGATTAAATCAAATTAAACTTTGTAAGTTCACAACACTTTATTTCACTTATCGCAAACATGTTTCGGTTGTGATACAACCTTTTTTGATGCACGAATTGAAAAATAATTAATTGTTAAAATTTGTGCTTCGTAAAATGTTGTTTCACGAGGGTTATCTGTATAAACGTCTGAAATAATTTATTTACTCACTTAGTTTAGATGATCGTACGATACTTGAAGAGTTTCAGCCTCCTTGATGATATCCTTCCTCCGTCATTTGCTTCTAGCAGTCCCTTTCGCCCAGCTTAGTTAGATTAGACAGAAGATTATTCATTATGTGCTGTCTAGGCCTTCCTACAGGTCTAACCCCGGTGGATCTTGAGGTAAGTAGGGTTTGATTGCTCTGATCTCTCCTGCTCGGTATACGTGGCGAAAACCTGCTTGGCTCTCACGGTGTTCAGTATAAGAGGCTGATGGGTCATTATGTGGATCTCTGGTTTGCTCTTATAGATCCAGGTTTTCGCTGTAACATAAAATTTTGGTTGGTCACAAGGTTCAAAGTTGTTTTTTCCCAGATAAATATATAATACAAATGAAAAGGTCTGTTTTCTAGAAGTTTCAAATAATTTCATGGGAATGACATGCGTGCCAAGGTCCATTACGTTGCACAATTGATAATGTTTTTTTCTTCTTCTTTGAGTGCCATGTCAGGTCCCCCCGACGTCGGCTATTACTCTGACGTAGGCCTCTCTGTCCTGTGCTAGACGGAACAACTCTACCACCCCCCGAACTCCGGTCCATTCCTTGATATTCTCGAGCCAGGACATCTGGGGTCTTCCCACGCCGCGCCTACCCTCGATCTCCCCTTTTATAATGAGGTGCAGCAGATCGTATTTCTCGTTGCGGAGAATGTGTCACTGTCCATGTGATAATGCTTTAGGTAGGAATTTATTTCTACGCTTAGTTAAAATATTTGTTTTTAACGCATTAACCACCAAAAGCCGACTAGTCGTATTTTCGCTTTCAACCGTTTACGACCAAAAACCGATTAGTCGGGTTTTCTACCCTACTGCTACTGGAAATGATTCTCGCAATTACGTAAATCACTATATCAATTTCAAATTTGAACTATTCATTTAAAATGGATATTTAAAATTTAAAAAATCGTTGGTAAATAAAGTGTTAAGAAAGGTAATAACTAAGTGCTATTAAATAATGAAAGCATGCAATTAATATCATTAAGTATCTGGACTATAAAGATCGCAATTAACAACCGGGAACCGAATGCAAATGATGAAATATATGGACCAGAAATATCTGGTCTCACCTGAGTCCGGCCCTAAGCACTCCATTAGCATTCGCTCAGCGGCGTGATCGCAATCAACTTCACTGGAGGTAATTAATGCGGACAGAGGAAATGTCTGAAATCACAAACCATGAACCACGCCAGGAGATAATTCAGATGCCTCCGCCGGAGATGCATTTGTTACCTTCCGCTGCATCTTCGTAATCAAAATGAACAAGAAAGTGATGCTGTTTAGGTGCATATCTTTTTAATTGGCCCGCTGTACGCTGATTCGAGAGAGAATCGTGTGCATATATTGAGATGTCAATCTGTTGCAGGGCGTAAATTTACATATCTATTTAGTGTGCAATGTGAATTTGCTTACAATTAAGAATGCAACCTTATGGCACACATTTCATGCATTCTTAACGCCTATTCACCTTCTCGTAAATTCTTATCTCTCTATAACATTCTTACTTACTACGAAGCTGTTTCAATATATGTAATTATGTTAGTTGTTTAAATTTACGATTTTTTTAATAAACTCGTTAACGCCGTGGAGTACCATAATTATAATTTGTATCCAAATTAAAACTATGTAATATTTAACTATTCAATTAACGTCTCATAAGTATATAGAAAAAAGAAAGTATTTAGATACATATTTTTAACAAAAACTAAAATTTTTTTTATGCAAATTTGCTGAAAACAAAGCGCCGAGTTATAAATTAACGTTAATCTTTCAATGATTTTTGTTGTCGATAAAACTATTAAGCTATAACTGTGGAATTCCACAATTATGATTTTATATGAACTAAAACACCGGTTTTACAACAGTGAAAAAACTGTGTTTTAATGAAGATTAAAAGCATAAATTTTGCTGTGAATTGCTTTAAGGATAAAAGTGATTTGGTTTTCCGTTTACAAATATTTTTTTTTGCGAAAAATTCATAATTTTTGTACAACATTATTTTAAATATTTTTATTGAACGTATCCATAGATAGTCGACGACTCTCCTGGCCGAGTGGTAAGTGACTGCCACCCCGATGGTCCCGGGTTTGGTTGCCGGCGATGGCAGTGTGTTTGTCCCACTGCCTTTAGTCTGGTTCAGAATTCACCTGACAATAAAATGGCGATAGATAAGCGACCTATCACATCATGTTACGAGAATCAATATGAAAGCTTTACCCTTTACATCAATTTGGCTCGCGCTGTAATGATGTAAAGAGTGATTCAAGAAATTATTATAAAAACAATAAAAGTCCTTTTTGTGAAGAAAAAAAAATGTGAAGTTAATTTTCGTAGGGTTACAGCTCTACTTGTATGAATGCTTAGGCAAGCAAGAAACCCGGAGCCGAATATTTCACATTTTATGCAGTTAATAATTTCAACCTATAACGAGAAGTATGTTTAATAACAATTAAGGTTAGGAATATTTTATCACAATAATGAGAATAATTTTTACATATATTATACGAAAGTAACTTTGAAACTGTAATGTATAATGATAAATGTAGAGGTAAACACACTGTTTTGATGTACGCCCATCGTATATTCTTTTTATTGTAGATTACATAATATAACAGATTTTTCAACAATTTAAAATATTCTCCGTTACTGTAATCTTCTAAATTTAAAGTTTTATGGTACATATGTAGGTAATTAGCTACTTTTGTCTCTTAACTATAGCGCCATTGAAATGTTTTTTTTTCATAAAAACGGCACTTTATACAAAAAACTAACTTAACATAACGCCGTCTCCCCGAAGGGGTCGGCAGAAAGAATGGACTGCCACACTTTTCTTTCCTTACATATTTCTCTCGATTCCTCAACATTCTTACATCGTGTCATGCACGCACGTCGATTTCTCTGACTCCTCCCGTGGCCGACAAACAATATTTGATATATTTGAACGGGCCGCCTTTTCTTCGGTCTTCCTCTGTTTTTAGTTCCATTTACATCGTTAACATATCATTTTTTTAACATTCTTTCTTCATTCATTCTTTCTGTATGTCCAAACCATCTTAATGATCCTCTCATTATTTTGTTCATAACACCACCATTCGCACCGCATTCACTACTTATATTTTCATTCGACACACTATCATACACAGAGTATCAACACATTCGTCTAAGAGATCTAATTTCTATTGCATTTATTCTACTTTCATCCTTCTTATGCTAGTTCCATGCTTCGATTCTATACACTTTATACAATTTATTTAAAAAAAATAGTAGTTAATAGTTTTGATTATGCCTTTGATTATTTTCGCCTTCGACAGACGAAAGTTGTCATTCACATAAAATAGTATAAAACTTCTAGAAAACAAATGTTTTCATTCGTACCAATTGTCAGTATTGTCTGCAACGTTATCAAAAACATTGCTCGAAGAGTATATCACGAGAAACAGATATAACATATCCATACAATATTTAGAATACAAGTTCTCAGCAGAGTTGAAGAGAGTAGGCATGTTGAACAACATAGCGGAGAGGCGCGCGAGATGGATTGGTCATGTATTGCGACACGAATGTTTCCTGCATAATGTGTTGGAGGGAATGGTGGAGGGATCGATTGGCAGTGGACGACCTCGCCAAGAGTCCCTTATGCGGAGTTGAAGAGAGTTGCCAAGAACCGAGTGAAGTGGAAGAAGAGATGCGTCGCCTTGCTGCAGACCAATCATTAGATTAAGACCGGAGAAGAAGAAAATATAATAATACGTACTGTGACATTTTAAGTACATAATATTATCCATAAATCGATAAAGATATAATTGAGAACAAGTTAATGACTGCATGTTTGCTGTATTTAAGGCGTGAAAACGATGTTGTCTCCGAGTTGCGATTACTGCTACAGCGACTGGGAATATGAATAATCGGTTAGTAGGAAAGGTTACAAGATAGAGTTAACTCCGGGCACCTGGTACGAGTATTAGAACAACGAGCCTCACTGACCGCGATAGGAGAGGAGATGACGTACAGCCGACCTGCGCCAGGGCCGCCCCTGAATTATATCATATCTTTCCCGCCAAAAATGAAGAAACTACCCTAAACAGACTTAATTTTTCCATCTTCTTCTTTTCGACCTTTGGTCTTTTTTAGAATGGCCGAGCCATAGAGGGCTCCCTCCGCTTACCCGAAGCTGTAATAGGCGCAGCGGCGCCTTTCGTCAGCTTCACTCGTGCACTCTCTGGGCCCGTCCCCCGTCCATGCGGGACTTACGTTTAAAAAAAATATATATGTATATTTACAACCAAAAGGGACCCAGACCACATTTAAGCTACGCTACTCTCCCTCGATGTCCCGCCTTTGGTCTGTTCCTATTGTCAGACTGGACTCTCATGGGAGGTTGATTCCCAGCTATTCCTTCATCTCTTTGGCGGTCTTCCGGGGGACGGTAGCCGACAGGAATCTGATACGCCACAACGTGTGGGATTCTGGCGGGATCCATTTTCTGCACGTGGGCATTCCAGTATCTTCTGAGTATACTTAATCCATTATTTATTCCATTGTTTTTATTCCAATATTTATTCCATTATTTTCATTTTTTTAAAATACTAACACCAAGGATTTCAAAACAATGCTATTAGATATTGTTTCTAGATCAATGAAGTAAAACTCTGTATTAAATAAACAATACGAATAAAAACTTCGCCTTTCTAGAAGTTTTATAATATTTTATGGTAATAACATATTTCGCTTTGCTAAAGCATTATCTTTTGATAATGCCTTATCAAGGTAAATCATCTCATTCCTATAATATAATAAAACTTCTAGAAAACAGACGATTTGATTCGTATTAATTATCTAATACGGAGTTTTACATCACTGTTTAAGAAATAATAAAAAGTCCATTGTTTTGTTCGAAACATTATGATATCTTAACATCTTAAACTGTTAAATTGAATAACTTTGTTTTATGTATCACAATTGTATTTTATTTTTCGCGACAGCTGTTTCGTCAATCTATGTTGACATCATCAGTAACACCTCATGATTTCAACACAGGTTGAGGAAACAGCTGTCGCATAAAATAAAATACAATTGTGATACATAAAACAAAATTATATAATTTAACAGTTTAAAATAATAAAAAAGGAATATCATTATTTTATTTTTTAAATCCCTTTCAGTCTCTTTCAGTAATAGACTTTGATTCATATTTTTTACTTCAAGGGCTAAATGATATTAGAGATTTAGATATAGTTTCTGTTTTCTGTCCGATTAAGCCCTTGGGAATCTTATAGTCGGCCCTGTTCATTGCATTATGAATTCACGGGCAACCTTTGGAACTGGATGGGACGGTAGCGCGCCGTGAATTATTTAATGCTAACTTGTTCCCTTCATGTCGTATCAACACCTGTACGGCCAGTTGTAATTATTGTCCATTACATTCTGTGAATTTTTACACAACATTCATAACACGAAACTTAATAGAAGACGCATAAAGTTAAAATTTATTTATTTATTGTTTCTTGAACAAAGATGTAAAACTCCGTAGTAAGTAATGAATACGAATGAAACCGTCCGTTTTCTAGAAGTTATCTATTATATTTTATATTAATGAAATGTTTCGCCCGTTTTGTCTGTCTAAAGCAAGTAGAACGTCAGTCTAATGCACATGCCTTGATAATGCCTTAGACAGGCGAAACATGTCTTCTTCTCTTCTTCTTCTTCTTCAGCCTATTCCCGTCCACTCCTGGACAAAGGCCTCCTCCATTCGCTTCCATGTCACTCTGTCCTGTGCAGACTGCATCCAGGTTATACCGACTTGTTTATTCAGATAATCCTTCCACTGTAGTTGCGGTCGCCCTGCACTTCTCCTTGCCGCCCACGGTCTCCAAGTCAGCAGTCTTCTTGTCCACTTTTCGTCTGAGCTTCGGGCTACGTGACCTGCGCATTGCCATTTTAGAGTCGCCACCCGGTGGATGATGTCAGTGACCTTTGTTTTTTCTCTCACCGTATCGTCTCTGACTCTGTCTCTTAGGCTTATTCCTAACATGACTCTTTCCATGGCTCTTTGGGTCACTCGTAGTTTTTCGGCACTTTGTTTGGACAATGTAACATGCCATTCACATAAAATATAATAAAACTTTTCGAAAATAGATTATTTCATTCGTTTTAATTAAAGTTAATTTATTAACTCCTTAAAAACAAGAAACTTTGTTATAAATATCACAATTGATTATCTTTTCTCGCAAAAGCTATTTCTGTAACCGATGTTAGCATCGTCAGGTCTTACATCAACTATTCATAGCAAAGTTTATTATTTTAAACAGTTAATAATGTAGAATTATCAAAGTGTTTCCGCCAAACCAATGGATTATCTAAAGCTAATTTACTTAATAATTTGTTGTTCGATACACTGTACATCACGTACAAGGTCTCTAGCATCTTAACACACATGAGACTGTTCCGATAAGATGGGCTGGGCATGAGCAGAGGATACCAGATTCACGCATTCCTAAAATTGTCATGAATGGACACCCAGGTGGAACTATTTTGTGTATAAGAAGTTTTAGTTTTTGATACCGCTTAGTTATGTTTGTTGCGAGGAACGCACGAGAAATAATTCATCTTTAGGAAGATATTATACTTATATCAAGATAATTTGCCTTCTGAATGCGCTTTCACTAATCACAACTACTGACACCTCCGGAGGCAGTTTGGTTCTTGTATTACTTCATATACATTAATAATGACTAAATTACAGAATCGAAGAAAGATCAGACACTGTAAGAATGAGACATCTACTTAGAACAGCAGCAATGAAAAAATTCCGACCTATTGTTTGTAGAACCCTTAGAGATAAGATACCCAAAGAAGAAATTCGCAGAATATATAAAATAGATGACATTGTGAGATGAAGTAGGCAGGGAAGACGATTCTGGAGGGGCGAACGAGGAGGGTGATGAACGAGACTCCAGAGGGCCGTCAACCACTAATTAGATAGAGAGAATGTTAGATATCTTAATTACAGGACTCAAATTGATATCCTCTCATAAGAGATCGCAGCATCTACAGTAATAAAAAGAAGAAGACACCTGATAATGTCAACATAGGTTGACAAAACAGCTGTCACGTAAAACAAAATATAATTGTGATACATAAAACAAAGATATTTAATTTAACAGTTTAAAATGTTAAGGTATTGTGTTTCGGCCAAAACAATGGACTTTTGAAATAAAATGAATATATTTAACTAACTAACCATTACGCCATTTTCCCGGAGATTATTCCGACTTCGAATGTGGCCGCCTTTTAGTAATTGATTAATTTGGTCATGCCATGTTTTCCTCGGTCGTCCTCGGCTTCTTTTTCCACTCACGCTGCTTGTGTACAACTTTTTAACCATTCTACTCTCATCCATTCGTTCCATATGTCCAAACCATCTCCGGGATCCTTTTTTAATTTTATTCATGATGCAGTCATCTGCGTTACATTTCTTTCTTATTTCATCGTTCGGTATTCTATCATACAACGTTTTACCGCATATTCTTCGTAGTAATCTCATTTCTACGGCGTTTATCCTGCTTTCATCCTTCTTTTGCCAGCTCCAAGCTTCAATACATGAGTGTTGGCAGTACAACTCCATTGTGTACTGCCATCTTTGCTTCTGTGGATATATTTCTATTTGCAGTAATGACTATGAGCGCCCCATTTATTATGCATATATATTATATATTTTACATTCAAAATCTAAGTGTGAAGTTATTATAAGTGAATTACATTAATTAGGTATAAATATAATGTGTTAGATTATTTTTTTGTCAGCAAATTGGAAGTTGCTGCGATCGTAAGTTTAAATGGCGAAGAAATCGACGATCGAACGATTTGAATAGCTGGAAAACGACGTATGATTAATGATAATTGTCAAATATTATTTTATCATTAATACTCGTCTTCAGGTGAAGTACCTATATATTTATTTACATTGATTTATCTTAAAAGTGAAACCCATTGATGGCAGAGTACTAAATATTAAGCTGACAGATAGTTAAATATTCAGAATAAATAATTGCTCACTACTATAATAATAAAAGTGAGAGTTGAAGATGCCGTGTGAATTTTTTGCACTATTAGCATACGAAAAAGTCAAAACCTCACATATGAAAATTTATCATGTGTCAATAATAATATTATTGACACATGATAAATTTTCATATGTGAGGTTTTGACTTTTTCATCATAATATTTTTGTGTATTTATTTAACTTATTGAACGCGAATGCACTAACACTGTGAAATTTCATAGTAATATACGAGTACTTCGAAATTGGAAATAATTTTGTTAAATCCACTATTTATTAAAAAAAATATTAAAAAACACGACATGTTTTAGAGTATACGAGTATATTCGGAGGATTCCATCTTCAGGTGTAAAAATATAATAAAAACTAAACAAAGAAAGATTAAAAAACGCATTAAAAATTCGATACAATAATTCAAATTAAATAGCCCAGGTTAATTTTTAAATTTAAATTATTGTATCGAATTTTAAATGTGTTTTTTATTAGTCTTTCATTGTTTAGTTTTCATTATATTTTTACGCCTGCAGATGGCGGCATTCTCCGAAACATGTCGTTTTTTTTAATATTTTTAAAATAAATAATGGATTCTTCTTCTTCTTCTTTTAGTCCTGTCACACCTCCGTGGTGCATAGGGCCTCAAGGAATCTTCTCCACCCGACTCTATCGCATGCCTGATGCTTAACATCGTCCCAAGTGAGACCTGCTGCCTTAACCTCGTCCTGCAGGGTTCTTCTCCAGGTGGCTCTAGGTCTGCCTCGCTTTCTCCTTCCCCCCATAGGGGACCAGTCTAGTGCGCCCTGAGCGGCTGATGCAGGCTGGGTTCCGTCTCAGAGTGTGACCGATCCACTGCCATTTGCGCCTAGCGACTTGTTTTCTAATTGGCTTTTCACCTGCCATGGTCCAGAGAACGGCATTTGACACTGTTTGGGGCCAATAGATTTTGAATATTGAGCGAAGGCACCTATTTATAAACACCTGGAGTTTACCAATAACGTCTGCGGTAGATTTCTAAGTCTCACATCCGTACAGCAGTACGCTTTTAACGCTACTGCTGAATATTTGGAGCTTGAGCTTTCTCGAAATGACACCGGAGCGCCATACAGGGCGAAGCATAGCGAAAGCTCCCCTTGCCTTGTTAAGTCTGCTGGCTACATCCTCCTCCTTACCTCCTGAGGTAGCAGAAGCTGGTCGTGGTCACAAGGGGGACACCGTGGAGCAAGATAGGGGTGGAGTCATTTGTGGACACTCGTAGGTCTACTGTCTTGGACATGTTAATCTTGAGACCCACTTTTGCCGCTTCCTCGTGAAGTCTACAAAGTTTCCGCTCCGCATCCACCCGGTTTACCGAAAGCAAACAGAGGTCATCAGCATAATCAAAATAATGAATTAAACAAAGTTATTTTCAATTTCCTAAGTATATTTTTATTTATAATTTTTATAGAAAACATTATCACCAAGGATTTAAATGAACAATATTAGAATTTATTATGCAATCTGGAAACTGAGCAGAAATAGCTCGGCTCAGGATTAAACCCAAGTCTCCTGTATTAGTAGCAAAACGCTGTATTCTTTGAACCAGCAGTACGCGGGATTTTTGGAGGATTTCAATCAACGATATTCTATGAGGATTTAAATCAACGGTATTAGAATTTACTTTGCAATCTCCAAGCTCAGCAGAAATAGCTCGGCGTTATGGATATTATGAAGACAAATCGGGTTATGTCTAGGAGCTAAACGCTGTATTTTCTGAACCAGCACCCAGAAAAAAATAATGATTAATAGTTATTTTTGCTTTCAATGGTCAACTAAAATGTTAGAAAAAATTGTGTGTTCAATCAAAGTACTTATTTAAACGTAGTTGATCGAGAAACCATAAATATCTTTATTTATTCTCAAAAAAGGTATGCAAAGGTCTGTTTTAGAAGTTTTATTACATTTTTTAGGAACGACATGTTTGCCTTGCTAAGATATACCATTTTTCGTTTTTGTTAACAATAACTATACATATACAATAAACTTTGGAAAGAAGCTAATACTTGGTGGTTTGAAATATTTAGAATTAGACTGACGAAGCTCGTTTTTATCGTGAAATGCGATGTATAAGCAGTATTAAAAACGAAGCTCGTTACAGAGTGAAACCGGTTGGCGCTGCTGACTCAAAATAAAGTGGTTTTATACAACGTTTTAAAAGTGTTTAATTCTAATTTGAAATAAATATACAATATACTTTAAAATTGATTAAATTAATATGGGAGTATCGTTAGAGGTCTCTCATTATTGAAACTCCACTTTTCATAAAATGAATAGCTCTTTTGAACACTATATATGTATATGTTACTTCAAGCTAGTGAACATTTATTCTTAAAATTAACTCAGTAAAAAATTACGGCAAAATTACATCGTCAAATTTAAGTTATGCTTTAATACTGCTTATACATCGCATTTCAAGATAAAAACTTATAAATCTTGTACTGTAAATTTTACCATCATCGAAAAACATGTTTAGTGGAAGTATTTTTTTTCATCAATATTTATAAGTTACATGCTGTCGCTTCGTGTATCTGTAATTTACAGACAGGCGGGCAGCGTAGGTATGCGCTGCACGTGTATAATGTGACCAAATAAGGTATGTTCGCCAAAAATTAAAGGAATTATTTCTGTGAGAAAGTTGTTTCTCCGTAGCCGGGCGGCGTTCTCAGTGCGCACCGCGCATTGCGCATCCCGCATGTCCAGGGCAGGACATCGCCGTGGATATTAACGGTCGTGTACATAATACGTTCATTGGCGGCCCGTGATAAGGGGGGCATTTAAAGCTTAATTTAACGCAGTATTACTGTTAAAGTACACTGAACGAGGCACTCGGCAGAGTTTTTATTTAAAAATGCATTTTTAAATAAAATTTTCCTTGTGGAAGGATAATAAAAATGGTGAAACTGTTAATATTTATTGATTCGTGAGCAATGATATAAAACTTCTTTAAAAAGAATGAATATAAATGAAATATCTATTTTCTAGAAGTTTTATTATATCTCTTTTCGTTTTTATTATACTTTGTATATACGACACTGCCATTATTATTTCAAAAAATAACATAGACATGTTTCGAACATCCAGTCCTTCTTCAGTGATACATATTATAAAGACACATATTTAAAACATTATAAATTTGTTTACATGATCTGACAGATGCTATAAAGATTATAACATCTGTCAGATCATGTAAACAATTTTAAAATATTTGAAATATGTATCTTTAAAATATGTATCACTGAAGAAGGACTGGTTGTCCGAAACATGTCTATGTAATTAATTTTTATTTAATGTAAGTATTGTATATACATAGTATATAAAAAAGAAAAACAGAAATAAAGCATCTACAACACAAAGTATGGCGAATATAGAAGAAAAGTTTTATTATATTTTGTGGGAATGACATATTTCGCCTTACTATGTCATTATAAATGTTTCATAATGCATTTTTCAGCCGCACACGTGACAATAGAAATAAAGGAAGACCGAGGAAAACGTGGCGTGATCAAATTAATCAAAAGTAAATGTCGGCCACGTGAGGAGTCAGAGAAATAAACGTGCGTGCATTCCTCGATGTATGAAGAAGAGTGGGAAATATGACAGGAAGGAACAGTGTGTAGGTCAATTTTTTCTAAGATGGTTAGTTAGTTAGTTAGTTAGTCCAGGATTATAGTTAGTGACGTATTCAACAAATTCCCGATCGAAAATGTAATTCGGACCGTTACTGTAGTTGAACCCTTTATATGCCTTCGCGTAATGAATAATGACACCGTCTCTGGTTGTGTAAATCAGATTACCGTACGTGTGTGGAGTGATAATGATTCCTTTTAACGGGTGTTTTGTTTCCTGATGTGATGTCTGGCCACCCGCCGCTGTTCGGGTCCTCATTTTTGATAAAATTAATGCGTCGACACTGTGGAATTTCATAATTATGATTAGTTTTAATGAATTACACCATTGTCGTTTCCACTCTAGACATTTAAAAAAAAAATTATATCTTTAAAAGTTCTCTGAGATTCCTCAGAGCTATAAATAGTTTGTGTATCGCTCTGAAGAAGCTCGCTATAGAGTGAAACCGGTTGGCGCTACTTACTAAAAAAAAGTGGTTTGTAATTAATGAAAAAGTGTTAAATTTAATTTTTAAATATGTCAAATCACCAAGTAATGGCTTCGAATCAATTTTTTTATATTTTTCCTTAATTGAAATAAAGTGCATATTGTTCTCAAAACAATGTAGGTAAAATATCTTAGATGACTGTCGAAAAAAATTAATTATTATAAAAAAAAAGTGTATAATCCCTTTAATTTTTTTTAAAAATTCATTTAGTTTTGTATGGATTGAATCCATAAAAAAATGATACACTTTCAAGGTACAACGCTTTGATAGTTTATGGTTTTCAATGTGTAAAAAATAATATCACTCAATCTTAATAGATGACGCTAGTGTAGAGTGAACTAAAAAATGTAAAGATAGTCGCGGCATCTTAGTATATATACAACTTCCAAAAATTTGTCAGCCGTGGTGGTCGTAAGAAGGGCGGAATGGGGTATGTTGTTAAACATAAAGCGATTGCTCAACCCAACCAATAACAGGTCATAAGTCTTGTAAGCGCCTCGGCCACCATATTCTGTTCCCAGAAAACATTTTACACCTTCGTCTCTATTGAGGTACAATTAATCCTTATTAAATAATAATTTATCCGCAATGGGTAAAATCCAGTATTTCTCTACAAGAATTTGTATACATTCAAAATGTTGTAATATCACTCAATTTATAATCGTTTATTTTGCTATATATTGTTGTATATAATATCATTTAGATTGTTAGGACACATTGAAATAGGGATAAAGGTGATAATACTCGTATCATCGATTGAATGGAGAGTGAAATAGAGGAACAGTGAGGAAAAAATGGCGCGATATTGTAATTAGTTGTATGCATACACGCAATTTTGATTAAATAAAAGATTCGAGAGAAATCATTCTATCGAAAAAAATGGAATATATATTTTGAAAATTGTTCACATAATATAAACACAACAAACATGAAATGACTAATTTGTATACTCATTAATATGTTATAATAACAAGAAAATATACGCGTTGATCGAACGGGAAGAAAATAAAAGATATTGAAAGAAAAACAAGACTTGACGTTGACTTAGTAAGTTAGATACTGTTATATCAAATTTCACTTTTAGATAATAATGTATGAATTTATAATTAAATTGTCATCAAACATGCACAATTCTAGTTTCCAAGTATATTCTTTCAAGCATAAACCTTCATGTGTAATGAACGTTGAATATATAGATGTCTGTTTTTATGGTCTGTACAGTTAATACGTAAATGATATGCTATAGTAGCGTAAACGCCCTTTGTAGTTTCATAAATGATAGAAAAAAGTGAAATTCGGGAAAATTCTACTTTCCCTTTGTCACACATACGTATACCGACCCTTTGTATGAAATAGAAATTATGTTTTCACTTTAAAAGCGATGTTTACGATGTCGATATAACTCAATATTACTTTTGACTTGGATGCGTTTCAATTAAACTGTAAAGAATAAGATGTCAATTGTTATCATACATATCTTTGTGGACGACCTTCGTGACCGTGCGGCAAGTGCTTTGAAGGTCACAGGATTCGATTCCCGATTGTCACACTGTCTTTGGACTGGTGTTTCACATGAAAACAAAATGGCGATTGATTAGATACCTAACATATGTCATGAAAATCAATATGATAGCTTCACATCGATTTCACTCGCGTTGTAGTGATGTAAAGATCGATTCAACAATATAAGAATAATATTACATGTAATTTTGAAATAATATGTAAATAAAAGTATATTTTTGGGAATAAAACAAAATGCAAGATAATGACAGTGAGATGCTAAACCCCTAACAAAGTTTGTGACTAACTAACTAACCATTACACCGTCGCAATGTGAGGGCAGAAATAATGGTTAGCCACAGTTTATTTCCTGATATACTTCTCTCGATTCCTTCACATTCATATATAGTGTCACGCACGCACGTAAATTTCACCGACTCCACACGTGACGGACATTTAATATTTGGTTGATTTGATAGTGCCATGTTTTCTTCAGCCTTTCTCTATATCTTGTTCCATTCACAATGTTAACATATCCGTTCTTTATCATTTATTCTTTATTCATACTTTTAATGTGCCAAACTATATTAATGAATCATTCATTGTTTTGTTCATATCGCTTTGGTAATTATATCTGGATTTGACTCTCTAAGGTGTACAGATTTACTACACATTCATCTAAGAGATATCATTTCCACCACATTTAATCTACTATTATTCTTATTTTGCCAAATTAATGCTAAACATTAAGTGTGGAAATTTTAAACCATTAATAGTGCAATGTTTTTAAATATAAAATCAGTTTTCATGGAAAAAATATAATTTATTTTTATATTATATTTATATTAAAATTAGGGTTTGTATGATTGCAAACCAACGGTGAAAAGCATATAAAAAAGCCGAAGAAGTCACGACAGTCAATAAGTCAAGCGACAAGTCGTTTTATGGCAATGTTAATTTCTCTGTAACCAATTGAGTCGTATATGGAGGCATAGGACGGTATCCTAACTTCTGGTTTTATCAGAATGTGCGGCTTTTCGACAAGACTAGTATATTCGAAGATCTCGCTTGGAGATTTCATAGAAATAGAAAATTATCTCATCAAACTACAGTAAAGTGTGCTATCGTACATTCCAGAACAATTCTGATAAAACTTCGAACAAGTTTTATAAATAAATTATTTATTTGATTTGTAATAATTAATTCTGTTTGTGTATAAATCAACAAAAACAACCAAAAAACATTACGTTTTCCCGGAGGTGTAGGTAAAAATGATGAAGCGCCACACTACATTATCCTTTACACCTTTTTGGCTTTCTCCACATTCATAGAGTGGATCATGCGAGTTTATGAAAAGTATGTTTTAAACGAAAAATAACTTAATTTTTCGTTAGAAGAAGAAAATTAGTTCTTTACAACATTTTAATTTTTGCTTTTAAAATTAAGAGTAATATGGTGCCTACATATCTAATTAAACATGTAGCATATAGTTATGAAATACATGACTATTTGACGAGAGGTCGTGATAGATTCCGACTCCAGAGACCCAGACTTGAAAGCACAGAGAATCCTATTTTTTATAGAGGATTTAAATTATATAACGAATTGTCAAATGAGTTCCGATATTTAATGTTTTATTATATATATTCTAAGTACCGATATTTAAAGTTATTCTCGCTTGCGATTGTTATATTATAATATTAATAAATTGTTTATAAAATATTGTTTTATAGGTTGTAAAATGTTCCTGTAATTATTTATAACTTTATTAAATAAATAAATATAATATTTTTCCCCTCTCCACTTTTTCATTAATCACTTAGAATATAAGTAATATGTTAATATCATTTAAATGTTTAAATTTATACACTGAAGAAGGAAAGTCTGTGTCCCGAAACATGTGTGTAAAAATTGTTGTGATAGTACAATATTACCAAAAAGTTTTTCAAATATGATAATTTGATTTAAAAAATCACCGGACATTGAGAACAGAAGGTAGTTTTCTTATTAATTAAGTTAGTTAAGAAAGAAACACAAATATCTAATAAAACATACGGATATTTCGATTTTAATCTTTATTCGTTCGAAAGTTTGAATATATTTATGGATTTCGTGCTTGTCCGAGCATCGCTTCTTCGTTCATACATGCATATATATCTGGCACAAATCCATTGGTTATCAAGAGAGCAAACATTTTCGGCACCTGAAAAAGTATTAATTATGTCTTATAAAACTATTTGAGTGCAATAAATATAAACATAGTCAGTATTTCGATAAATTATTATTACTAGTTGCAACTCGTGAAATCTTTAAGAAAGTAAAGATTTTCTACCCTTTAAAAACTTGGTTCACTATAAAATGTTTAATGTTAATCCCATTTTTTAACACACTTTAAAAATTTCACAGTTGACACTACAAATTGCTCTTCCTTTGTTTTCTACACTACTGTCATACAACCATAATCAGAATAAAATTTTAAACTAATTCAGAAACGTTCACGGGCATGCGTTTTGTATGCATTCGAATTTTTCGAATTACTTTCGGAGAGAATCAAAGTATTCCTTTCTCGCTCTCTTGTATTCAACATATCTCGTACTCTTTCTTGATGACATGCGAGTTTTTGCCTATTTATATTATGATTATAGAAACATATATATGTAGATTAGCTATCTATCACGTGACATGAAGATCAATTGCTAAAAAATTGTGTACAGTAGATGGGTTTAAATAATCTGCTGTATACACATGTAGAAAGCAACAGGAAACTACCACATTAAAGGTCCTAGTGGCATCCCAAGCAGGAAAAATGCATCTTTGATGTAAACCAAATCTCTCTCGGATTAAAACTAGAGAAAAAGAAGATATATGTATTATATGTAATGTCAAATTTAAGATGTTAATAATACAATATAATTTTAGATTAGCATTATAATGTATAATGAATTATAAATAGGATCACTGCGTTGGTTTAGGCATATGGAACGCATGGATGAAAGAAGAATGGTAAAGTAATGGTTAAGAATACGTTAACGGTGTTAAAGGAGAACGGAGTCGTGGCAGACCGAGAAACATTGGTATGACCAGATTTATCAAATTTTATAAAGATCGACCATGTTAAAAGTTATAAGAATCAATGTGCGTGTATGACACGCGCTATGAATATGGAGGAAGCTGGAGACGTATGTCATGATTGAGTTGTGAGGCGGTCCATTATTTCTTGCTTCTCCTTCGGGGAAACGGTGTGATTGTTTGTTGTTGTTATGAATAAATATTTGGCTTAATTAAATTTCCACCCACAAACAATATAATTCGATGAAGTGATTCGAAGAGTTTTACAAAACAGTTTTCATACTACATAACGGTTAGAAAATTCTGAGGACGCTCGCAATTCCCTAAATGTAACCATGCACGGGTATCATGTAGTTCTTAGAACCAAGAACATTATTTCGTATTGTTACGAAGACTACGTGGTTTAGACTCAATCAGTTGACATGTTGAAAAAAAAACGGTAATTCTAATAAACAAAAGAGTAATATTTGACACATGATACGAATAATCAAAACGCACTGCACTGATACAGACCATTAAATAAAAACAATAAAATGGCAGACATAAAATCAATAGTAAAATGGTTATATGTGATATGATGCTAAATTTTAGATAACACGTGTGAGCTGCCATGACAGTAAAATACAGAATATGCTCTAGTTCTTTATACATACTTGTATATTTTGAAATATATAAATAAAGTAACGGAGGTCTCCCGATTGATGACACTTTTTTTAAAACAACAATTGAATTGGCAGGCAAAAAAGTGAATGATGCACTTAAAATTGTCATCGCAAACAAAAGCCTATCCAAAAACTAAAATGGCAGTGCACAATGGTGTTCTTGTACCGACCCTTATGTATGGAAGCAACGCATGTAACTGGCAAAAGAGGGAAGAAAGTAGAATAAATGCAGTAGAAATGAGATCTCTTAGACAAATGTGTTGAAAATCTGTGTAAGATAGAGTGTTGAATGAAAATATACGAAGTGAATGCGGTGCGAATGAAAGTGTTATGAACATGAAATGGTTTGGACACATGGAAAGAATGGTAAAAAAAGTATACGTTAACGATGTAAATGGAACTAGAAATAGAGGAAGATCGAAAAAACGTGTCACGATCAAAAAATCAAATTTTGAATGTCAGGCACGTGAGGAGTCGGAGAAATCGACGCGCGTGCATGACGCGATGTATAAATGTTTAGGAACCGTAAGAAGTATGTCAGGAAATTAATTTATAGCAGTCAATTATTTCTGACTACTCCTTCGGCGAGACGGCGTGATGGTTAGTTAGAAATGATTTTATTTAAAGTGTTACAATACAAATTTACAAAAAATGCTGAAATATATGGTACACACAAACGTAGGTTCAAGGGACGGTGGACAGCGAACTTTTAACTGCATTTTAGATTTTTTTATAAATCATAAAAGGTATTAACATCGGGAGAAATTCTTTACATCAGTTATATCAACAAATCGTTAAAAATAAACTCAAACTATTAAAAAAAACAGTGTTTTATTTAATAAAAAAATCGTCCATACTATTTTCCTTACAAGTAAATGTGTAACATTCAGTGATGTTGAAGAATTTTTTTTGCTGTTGAAATTAACAGAATAGAATTAAAAATCGTCATGAGCTACAAAAACATTAGTGCAGTGTCAAAAAATAACATATCATAATGATATAAAAAAGTTTTTCAGTCTGTAACTTCACATTATTTGCGTACATAAGGCCAATTGCGAAATTAAATAACCTAAATATTGATAAGCGAAAGTGACTGTTCTTCATATTTTTTTTAAGTCTGATATCTAGGTAATACCTACATGAATGCAGTGAAAGTATCCACATACTTATGATGTATTTACAGGTTTAAAAAAACGTATAAAAGTATAAAAACACATAGCGACACAATCAGCTTATGTTTATTTATAATTCGATTCTATTGATCATGATGTCCGTGTCATTTATTTGCCTTAACAATGACAAATATGAATATGGTTAAATTTTTTACTACGTTCTCCGCCGCCATTCTTTTGTTCTATGAAAGAAATTAAAAAAGTGTAATAACTATTTTTAACTGGAACTGCTTGAAACAATTCGAACAGTGCGTGCTCAGACTAATTAACTCACTAAATAACCATAATGCCGTTTCCCCGGAGTGGTGGACAGAGAAGATGGACAGTCATACTGCTCTGTCTTGACACACCTTTCGAGCTACCTCCACATTCATTCATCGTAACATGCACGCCCGTCGATTTTTCTGCTTCGAATATGTTTGCCGTTTAGTTTGCTTTCCTTGGTCTTCTACGGCTTCTCTTTCCACTCATACTGCTTTATACAACATTTTAACCATTCTCTCCTTGTTAATTTGTTTTATTTGTAAATACAAACCGTCTCAGGGATCCTTTTTTAATTTTACTTATGATGTCATTTATCGTACTTTCATCCTTCTTTTACCAACTCCAATATTCATTTTCAATCATTAAGCTAACACTTTTTAAACTCACTAGAGAGATCATATAAATAATGAAACAGTTCTACAGCGTTTAGATTGCAAACCCTTTGAGGATTTACTAAGTACGGCCAGACTGCGCTGAACCGGACATGTGATGCGTATGGGAGAACATAAATTAACAAGGTTGGCAGAAAAAATAAGAGTATTAAGAATTGCTTACGGAAGTTATCAGCTCTGTGCAACATCTCCAGGAATTTGGAACAGGTGGCGCTAGATCGGCTTGAATGGTAAGGTGTCTATTCTGGAGCGGATGGTGTAGCAGCAACAAGAGCAACCCTGAAGAGAAAGTGCACTCTCGCCCTTGACTTGACTTCGAGGTCCAGCGACGATGATGACGTCGAGGAATAACTAAAAAATAAGAAATTATACTTGTTTTACTAGATTTTATTTTAAATGGCCGACTGTTATGGCTTAAACACTATGATACTTCAACATTATAAACTGTAAAATTATAAAACGCTGTTAATGGTATCACAATATTAATTGTTTTATTTTTTGCCGCAACTGATTCGTCAATCAACAATGTTGATATCATCAGGGGTTACAATAAATTTTTCATCTCGTCAAATTAATTTTAGTGATTTTTCGAACTTGTTTTCGAATTTGACTTTATGCTTATTTGTTCCTACGACAATTTACACATTCAAAACCCATTAAGGTTCGAAAAATCACAAAAAAGAATTTACACAGTTGAAAACATTATTGTTACACCTGATGATATCAGCAAAGGTTGACGAAACAGCTGTTGCGAAAAAAAATTGTGATACCATAAACAGCGTTTTATAATTTACAGGTAATGATTTTATTTTATTTATTAGTCACATATGAACAACGTTAATGATTATGTTCTAGTAAAGCAATCTGTATCAAATGTAATTAAATATTGTTAAGAAAAATGCATTTAAAATCTGTATTCCGCTTTCGTTTAACGCACTTGTTAAATTTTGGGTTATAATATTTTGATAAAAATTAAATAAAGTAATCAATATTTAAATCGAAAAACAAACCTTACTTGGTTTTTTCAAGAGAAAATTTGGTTTTTAAACACATATCGAGTATTATCAACCATCAACAATATTTGTACACACTGGAGCTTCGGTTTACAAAAGAAACTGATTATTACATTGTTTCCATGGGAGAGAAATCGGTCAGTAGTTAATAGAACTGTGTGTGAATATAAAATATATCTGATTTTTCTTTATTATTTATATATCGGTTAAAATGACATAGATAAACGTCACAACAGAAGAGACAAAGTGTAAATTATATATTTCTAACATGTATGGAATTATTATAAGATGAGATAAATCTGTCACAATTCAGAGATAAATTATTAGCACGCTGCTATGACTACGAATATACAATAAATAAATTGAATTGGATGCGTTATCGATATGATCACGTTTTGAATTGAAGCATAATCAATTATCATTTGGTATTTTATCTGTACAATTAATTATAAACAGAAATGGACCCCACAGGCACAAAACAATCGATTGTATTTAGATAAATTGGTAAAGATAAAACTTAATTGTTGTCATTAACAAAAAAGTAAGAGGCATACATCGATGTTGATAATATGTACATGTGTTCTATATTTTAACTTACTACCACGGATACGTTTAAGACTTTGCCACATTTAGTTATTTGCCAGTAAGGCAAAATATGAAACTACTGAAGTTTTGTGATTATATTACCACAAAACTTCTAGAAAGCCGACGTTTTATCATCATTTAAGTATGTATTACATATAAGATAGGCAAAACATGTCACTCGGATATCAAATATTTTCACACACATTACAAATATATTTTGTACTCAATAATTAACCAGCTAACTAACAAAAGTATATTTTCATTGATTCTTCAATATTCAACATTATTATCTGTAAAGCACGCAAGTCGACTTTGACTTTTGTAAGTAGAAATAATGGACCGCCACACTACTCGACACTGAAACACATTTCTAGTTTCCTCCACATTTATAAAGCGAGTCATACAACCACGTCATCTCTACGTAGTATGGCGTCGGTTATAATTTATGAAAATGAAATGTTTCGTCCTTAAACTATAATAAAACTTCTAGAAAATAGACGTTCTCATTTGTATTAACCATAGTCAGCTGTTTCTTAGAAGATAATTACCATGCGAACATGTTTTTACTATTGGATTTATTATTTATTATGTATATTATCAAATCAAATCAGTTTGTTTTCTCAAAAGATATTACAAACAACAATTTAAGTAAGGCATCTATTGAGAACAGGTAATATAATAAATATGTAATATAATGCCAGGAACACATGAGAGATGGTTCGACATTAGGAATACAAGATAATCTCCAAAGTCAAGAGTATTTGTCTTCTGAACGTACTTTCACGAATATGAAAGACGTCGATCTCCGAAACGACCATGTTCAGCAGTTTGATTGCTCTACCCACCGGCATTACCGGAGGAAGGTTGGTTCTGCATGTTGGGAGCTAAAACAGTCTGTGCTGACGCATTTAATGTATTGAAGTATTTAATACGTTTCTACAGCTTTTCGGAGACCCGTTAGTTGCATAATTTAATCACCAGAATCATAAATTCCTAAAGAATGTATTGTAATAAAACTTTTTGAAAACAACGGTTTCATAAGTATTAAATACATAAAGTAAACGATAAAATGAAAATTAAGTTCTAGCTTTTGATGTTCAAATCCAATTCGGACTTTAATGTAGTGTATTTGGATAAGCTATTGTATCGGGAAGCTTTCGAATGTGTAGACGGCTCTATTGAGATCAGAGTGCAGCGGTTTCGAGGAAATGAAACCAGAAGTGCGTCAACAAAAGTGGCGGCGCTGGGCAGAGAGAGTTATCTCCGGTGTCATTTCCATATTAGGAACATAAGAACATCGGTGCTATCCGTTTCAACAAAGAAACACCCGTTTCATTGTCAGTGATTGGATCAAACATTACAATAAGAAGGCGGCTGCCGAGCGTGTGGGGGAACTCGGGGTAATGCCGTCCAAGTAAAGGGACGAATTATTTCAACTGAAGATGAAATAATATCTCAATATTTTACATACGAAGCCTTTACTTTGTGATGAGAAACATTAAATTTGCTTTGTTAACAGTTTTTTATATTGCCTTGATGAATCTTGGTTACGGCGAAACAAGTTGATCGTATTCAATTCGGGACTTATTTGGCAAAAGGTCCCAAATGCTTTTTTATGAATTTTACAGGAGAGCAAAAATAAGATTTTTATATTATTTTTACAAATGTAATTTTTGTTCCAAATTATTTATTTCAAATGTCTTTTTTCGATGCATAACGTAATCTACATGATATATCAGTAACTAAATTAAAAATAAAAATATATTTATTTAAAAAAATAGGGGTTGAATGCAATTGTGCATAAAATAAAAAACATAAAATTAAAAAAAAAGTACAGCTCTAATGTTTTGTCAAAACATAAAGTGTGGAAAAATAATACTGATGGTATATTTAACTCAATATCACAAAAAACGCATCTGGGACCTTTTGCTAAATAATTACCGAATTATAACTACCATTCGGTGGTTACAACACGTAGTTCTTTTATTTTTTAAATTTACGAATATTTAAAAAAAAAATATCGCATATTGTCTCGATTAATATGTATTATGTATTATGAGGTTGTAGATATTTTAAAACAAACACACCTTCACGCTACTTTCACAGAGGGTAAGTAAGCAAATATAATGGATTGTCACACTTCTATGTACCGACAAACTACTTCGGTTTCCTCCACATTAATACACCAAGTCACACAAATATGTTGTTTCATCAAATTTCTTACATGATTGACAAAAAAAATTTGATCAATTAGGCGATGACACGTTTTTTGATATTCCACGAATACGTACAATCATAAAATACACACTCTTAACCATTTTTCTTCCGTATTTCCAAACCGTCCATAGTTTTGTTCATAATACAATCTTCCATTTGAAAGTCTGTTAGACATCATTTCAATTTAATACATATTCGTTGAAGTGACCTCATTTCTATTGCATTTATTCTGCGCTTATTCATCTTTTTTTAGATACATGATTTGCTTGAATATACAAGGACTGGAAGGATGACTCTGTTGTGAACGTCCATTAATGCTTTCATTGACATACTTTGTTTCTAATAAGTATTAAAAATCTCAATTACTAGAATTTACTATAAAAGAAAAGCATCTATAAAAATAGAATTAAACACTTTTAAAACGTTGTATAAAACCACTTTATTTTGAGTCCGGAGCACCAACCGGTTTCACTCTGTAACGAGCTTCGTCAGGGCTATATACGAACTGTATAGCCCCGACGAAGCTCGTTACAGAGTGAAGCCGGTTGGGGCTCCTGATTAAAAATAAAGTGGTTTTATACAACGTTTTAAAAGTGTTTAATTCTAATTTTAAATATGTCAAACCACCAAGTAATAGTTTCTTTCCAAAGTATAGTATCTACTTTAGAATATCTTTGGGAAAAACATTTTATGATAAGAGCGTTAAAAACACAAAATAAATTTAACCTAACAAACGTAAGCATAAGAATTAATATGAAAATAAATATTAATTAAAAAAAGTGAGAATTTGGAGACATCGAAGTGTTTGCATGACAAGATGAATGTTAAGACAGCGAGAGAAGTATGTCAGGAAAACAACTTTATAGTGGTCCTTTTTTTATTTCTGCTTCTTGGAGGTGATGCTGTGTTGTTAATAAGTTAGTTTCTCTAACATATTTTATGCGTCTTTATCATTATTATTAGTTGTTTTGTGAGAGCTATTACCCCGTCTGCCCCACCCGAACACTTGTTTCTGTAAAGCCGTCAGAAGATAATAATTCAAATTCTAATGCGTAAAGGCATTGTATCCCGCGTATTGCAATGCGGTATGGAAAGTTCTTTGAAAAACGAAATATTAATCTAATTTATGGAGAAGGTCCGGCACGGGGTCCCTATTAGCTTTTATTGCTAGTCAGTAATGGGGGAAACTATGACACTCGCTTCTGTGCGTCTCATACCGACTCTACATTTTATGGGACAACATTAAAATGAGCTAAACAGACAAGCTAATAGGCCTTCACAAATGTACAAAACATTAATTTTGGAGTGAGTTAATTTTAGAGTTTTTTAATGCGGTAGAGATGAGGTCTCCAAGACGTATGTGTGGTAGAAAGATGTACGACAAAAGCTCAAATGTTGATATAAGAAAGAAATGTAGAGCAGAATAAGGTATTATGAACAAAATTATGGAAGGATCGCTGCGTTGGTTCTGACATATGGAGCGCATGGATGGAGAAAGAATAGTTCAGAGAATATATGTAAACGCTATACATGGAGTACAGAATCGAGGTAGACCGAGGAAATTTAAAAGGTGTTTTTATATAGGAGTTGCATTATTTTTTACCTGGCTTATGTGATATATAAGGTAATTTATCAGGTTGGTCATATTAGAATTCGGAAGAATCAACGTGCGTGTATGCCTGGTTGTATCAATGTGGAGGAAACTAGAGAGGTGTTTCAGGATAGAGTAGTGTGGTGGTCCATTCTCTCTGCCTACAAAGTGATGGTTTGTTTTGTTAATTTTAGTATTTAAATAACTAATTAATCATTACGCCATTTCTCCGGACGGGTAGGCAGAGACGATGGACCACCACTCTGTTCTATCCTGACACACCGTGAAACGCACGCTCGTCGATTGTTTCTACTTCCAACATGACAGCATTTCAGTAATTGATTAATGTGGTCATACCATGTCCATGGCCTTCCTTGACTTATTTTTCCATTCATACTACTTGTATATACATTTCAACCATTTTTCATGCATCTATTCGTTCCATATATCCAAACCATCTTAGTGACCGTTTCTTAATTATATTTATCACGCATTCATCCGCCTTACATTCCTTGCTAACTGTTTCATTAGGTATTCTATCATACATTATTTTTCAGCACATTCTTCTTAGTGATCTTGTTTCTATGAATTTATCCTTAACGCCAACACCACATTTCAAAAGGACCAATCCCGGCGCGGTCACGGGATTTATTTGTTCTAGAATAATTTGAATTAGATGGATAGTTTAAACAGAATAAAATTATTTATTTAAGTGTATACATTGTTGGATGAAAACATAAGTTTCTAGCAGTTGATACTGAACACATAGGAAGTGCATTTTGCATAGATGTTAAGTTTTGTTTAATTTCTTTAAATCTCTCGTAGACATATATTTGAATTGGATTGAAGTTCAAAGGTGAGTGAAATTGTTGGCGTTTCTAATTTACAATTACTGACTATTCGGCATAATTATTAATAAGAAAATGAGTTATTACCAGCGAATCAAAGAACCCAGCGGTTTAGGAAGCATAATTATAAACCGATTATTGTATTAAAATAAAAAGTTTGGAGCTAGCGCGAACTGTACATACGTGTCAGTGGCGGCACGACCAGAAAGGTAAACAATATCAACGTAATATATTTACATGAACATTTGAAAAATTTTATTTCACAACGTTATGAAATATTACTCATGAATATTTTCAAATACCTTTAACAATGACAGCACAATATGTCTTTAGATGATATATTTTTAAAACTAATTAAATAATAACTCATGGCAGTTTATTTTTCTAGACATGTTACAATTACAGTATACCTTCATCATTAATTTTTCTCATTCTCTAGATTATGAAGGTAATAATAGGATTAAGAATATAATATCGTCGAAATACTCCTGAATAATAAAAATACTGAAATGATAAATACAAAAATCGGCATGGTTACACAGAATTAACGCGTTAAATTAAAAAAAAATATGTAAATATACGAAAATTGTTTGTATCTATGGACCTAAAAGTTGGAAAAATAATATTAAATTAAAAACTTGCATCAAGGTAGTCTATAAATAGAAAAAACAATAAAAAAAACACTGAAAGATACATTGCATGAACAAATAACTCAACATGCGACCATATTTGATCTCGTAACAACCGAAAAGCATGCATGAAAAAATATACACATGGATGTAGATAAATCTGGTAAAGTCCAGCAATCCATCAATCCAGTGCTTATATATGGTTTTGAAACTATTACCTAAATCTAAATTTGGAGTAAATCAAAATAGTTAGTTACTCACGTCATTTGTGATTGTGCAATATTCGTTGAATTAAAAATGTACGAAATATTTTACAAGTCTGTCTAAATAACCACCGCCGCCACTGGGAGTTAAATATACATGCATTGAATGATTTAATGCTGTCTGCGAGAGATATATGAATACGAATAAAAAGTCGAGACATAATGTTTTGGCAGACAAGATGGCGACAACGACGTCGGTGTTCTCAGTAAATCCTCAGATACGTTAAATAAAAGCGAATATTTATGTGAATTCTCTATGCTAATTTATTGTTGACAATGAAACATAGACAAATTCATGATTTCTCTTTCGTTTTATATAGTTAGTCTATGGTCATTTCACGTCGAATTTATCGTGTGTGTTTGTCAATGAAAAGTTGAACAAACTTGAGTTTTAATACGTAAAACAATTCACCAGAAGGTAAAATTTATTTGCAATAATTAATACATGTTATTGTAGTATTGGTCTGTTTAGTATTCTGGATTCTAATTAATTTGACACATTCGTAATTAAAACGTTCCTTTGAGTTTGGCAAACGCGACTGAAATATATAAGTATTACAGATTTCAAAAATATATTTATTAGAACTTAATCGTAAAGTTATCCTTGAATGTTATGAAATGATTTTACTGAAATTTCTTGATGGAAGTTCATTTTAAATAATATTTAAATAAAAATACTTCCACTTATTGTCATTATTTCGACAGGAACAGATTTCGCCAGACAATCTGGCACTGACAGACTGGTCCTAGTCAGTATCAAAGTAGTTTAATTAAATTATTTAATTAATGGTTCTTGTAAATATTATTATACATAAAATCCATTAAACTTAGTCTAGGAGACGGGAAATGAAATGAGTGTATCATAGAAAATACCAGAGTGGGCATATAGCTAGCAGTAGATTTGGGTATAATATGAACAAGTCGCACGCTTAATAGTAAACTGACCTTATGGTTCAGTTATAACGCTATCCATCTATTTTTCACAATGTTAACGCTATCCATTCGTACGTACGATAATCGTTCACAATGTTAACGCCATTCGTACTTGTTTTTCGACTGTTTTTGTTAAAACACTGACTCATGTCGGATTGAGCAAAATTTGCTTTTTTGAGTTAAGCCAGTGTTCTTTTAAGCGTGCGAAGTGATGATTTAAGTTGATCGCTGATCTTTTCATTGTAAAATTTACAGTGATTTTGCACTTGGGAGTTGTAAAATTTCTTTGGCATGTTCAGTACTTTCTATTGTGAGCGTCGCCCGCGGGTCAATCATCGGATTGCTTCCTATTAATTATTTGCTTCCAGCGGGCAAAATAAATAATGGCGCGATGTTTGATGGATACAGCGCCGCGGCCGCCGGCCCATCAATCAGCGCTAACTGTGTCGGCCGCCAGAACTATGACGAAAGTGAATGCTAACACAACATTCGGCCACAGAAGACGTGTTAATCTATGCAGCGCCCGAGACTTGTTCGCGGGGCGGACTTGCCGCAGCGGTACATAATCTCCCCTGGGGAATTTCGTTACCATGACCGAACAGCCATTGTTCCCACCTCTGATTTTAAAGCACTTATGACATATGAAAAAACAGGTGAACCACACATTGTTATTATTAAGATGATCCCTGAATGTGAAGCCATAGAAAACAAAAAAAAACGAAGCATAACAAAATAAATGAAATGGGATGTTTCAATGTATGAATGTAGAGGACCTTCGAGAGGTATATCAGGATAGAAATGAAGAACGGTTAATATTTAGTTATTTAGTATTATTATTTATGATATCAGTTTTAAATATAATAATTAAAAGATTTAATTACAAACATTATATATTGCATTATATATATATTTTTTTGATAAACTAAGGCGTTAACACTATTGAATTTCATAATGACGAATTTTTTTATGAATCAGAACACTGTTTTTTTCCACTTTTGAGTTTATTTTTCTCGACACGTTTCGAAGACTTACACCTTCATTATCGGGAGAACGATATTAACTGTTATATCGTTCTCCCAATGATGAAGGTGTAAGCCTTCGAAACGTGTCGAGAAAAATGAACTCAAAAGTGGAAAAAGCAGTGTTTTAATTCATTAAAAATTAGTGTATATATTTTCTTACTTTTTATCTTTGACCGGTTTCAGTAGCACCCTGCCAACTTCTGGTGAAACACAAAGGATGGCAGCGAGCTACCGAAACTAGTCGAAGCTAAAAATCAAATGGAATTAAACTAAATACTCGTATAAATAATATGGAATTTTTAACCGTTTTTATTTTTATTTTCATTATTAACAATAAACTTCTACCAACAAATTTCAATTAACAACAGTCATATCTAGTTTTAAGTGCAACGTTTTGTGAAATCTATTATTACAAGAGCTCACTGGCAAAATACTGACGGAACAATGTAGTCTGAAGTAGTCCCTTAAATTTAAAGACGCTATTTTTATACTAATGCTAACAGGAAGGCAATTTTATGCCAACGGACCCGCAACTCTGAAAGTGCGATCGTATTTAATTTCATCAGCTCTGACTGGAATTGTAATGTTGTTCGTATTCGTTTCCACTGATCGGAGTGAACGTTGCATTTCCGTTGGTATGGGTCTCATTCAGAGGTCCAAATTATACGCTGGCACTCTCTGGTGTCGAGCCTAATACATTGCCAAACAAAATTTCCATTTTACTCGATCCTAGATTCTGAGCCAGAGAAGTTCCTTCAGGAGTGGCGTGATATGACAGTGTTTTTGTTGCTCTATTATATTGTCTATCTATTGGGTAGCGGCATTGAATATGCTTTATGTTCTGCTCAATAGATTATTTGGAATCTAGCGTACATTCCGTTAAAATAATCTTAACTTGACACAACAAACGAATTTACGAGAGTCCTAGCTTCATACTTACATAAAAGGTTCAAAATACCAAAAATGTCTAGGCATAATTAAGGTTCGTAAAGACTAAAGGAATGCGTTTCGAATAATGTGCTCATCGCAGAAGTTTTTCTGATCGGACAGTAGATTGAAATGTCTTAAAGATATCGGTAATGTAGAGTTTTGATTTAGATACTATATAAGTAAATACCGGTTAATGTAACGCTGTAATCACAGCTCAACATAGTAAGGATTGTATTCTTTCTGGTTATTTATAGCCCTGATTTGAGCCAATGAAGATATTTTGTAAAAACGGAAAAACATTGAATGAAAACTGTTTCAAGAAATCTTATTCTTCTTCTTCGTACACTCCTGGACGTAGGCCTCCTCGCGTACTTTCCATTCCCTTCTATCCTGAGCGATCCGATTCCGAATATCGTCACGCCAACGCACGCTTTTTCGTTCTCGGGTACCAGCACAGTAGTCGCCTTGTTCACTTTTCACCTGGATCACGAGCGACGTGTTCCGTCCAACGCTACTTAAGGGTTGCGGCCAACTAGATGACGTCGAAGACTTTTGTCCTGGCTCGTATGTCCTTATTTCTGACGCTGTCCCGCAATCTAATACCCAGGATGGCTCTCTATGTGACTCTTAGCTTGTTGGCACTTTTTTGTGACATTGTGACTATCTCAATAACATAAGTGAAAACTGGCAGAATACAGAAAAAGTACGTAAAAAGTGTAATTTTATCATATAAAGAAAATCTAGTTATAGAGAGAATGAGAAGTGATAATTTATTTTCAAAACTAGAACAAGTTTTTAGGTTATGCATCTACACGCGTTATAATACGTGATTATCTTGAATATTGCGAATAGCAAACGACTGAGATATAGTAAATGACATAGCAAATGTTGCATTTCTGCTTGAAGAAGAAAAAAGTGTTGATATGCGAAAAGGAGTGAACGAATCTGTCAATCACAGTCATCTTTGTGACCTCAAAAGAGCCAATGGCTCGTATAATTCTCTGCCATCAAGCCGTCTATAGGCCCGTTGATGACCATATTATATAAACACCCAATTTATTAACCTTATTAGAAGTATTATAAAACTTGTAATTAATATTTAATTTTTAATTAAATATTCGTATAAAGCATTCACTTTGTGGCCAGACATTTAATTTTTATTATTATTATTATTTGTATTTAAAATAAAATAAAATAAATTTAACAAAGTACAGTGTTTTTATTTAATTTTATTTTAAATAGAATAATAATTTTAAAATTTTTTAAATTGGTATCTGCCAATAATATTTACTATACATTTATTTCCATTATATTTGTATAACTATAATTGAACTTCAATTTACTTACCATCTTTATCAATCTTGATAGGAACACTTTTAACCAAATAATTAATTAAATGTTTTAATTTGAATCACTATTATTGTACGTTGCGTGGCAGTGGATCGGTCACACTCTGAGACGGACCCAGCCTGCATCGCTCAAGGCGCACTAGACAGGTCCCCTATGGGGGGAAAAAGGAAGCGAGGCAAAACCAGAGCCACTTGGAGAAGAGCCCTGCAGGACGAGGTTAAAGCAGCAGGCCTCACTAGGGATGATGGTAGGCATCAGGCATGCGATAGAATCGGGTGGACAAGGTTCCTTGAGGCCCTATGCACCACGGAAGTGTGACAGGACCAGGAAGAAGAAAAATATTATTGTACGTAACACAATTTATTTGTATGAGCTTGTCAGGACAGCTGTTTCTTCAACCTATTTTAGCATAATCCTGTGTTACAATGTTTCAAATTTAAACATTTAATAATATTAAAAATATAACTAACTAACTAACTAACCATCACGCCGTCTCCCCGAAGGGGTAGGCAGAAAGAATGGACTGCCACACCTTTCTTTCCTGACATATTTCTCTCGATTCCTCAACATTCATACATCGTGTCATGCACGCGCGTCGATTTCTCTGACTCCTCACATGGCCGACATTCAATATTTGATTTATTTGATCGTGCCACGTTTTCCTTGGTCTTCCTCTATTTCTGGTACCATTTACATCATTGACATATAATTTTTAAAAATATTAAAAATATTATACGGTTAAAATAATGAATTAAATATTTAATGTGTATTTCTTATTTTTCCAGGTATGGGCAGTTTCTTCATTGCAGCGATTTAAGGATGAATGTATTGTCACAGTTCTTACGCATATTGTGAGTATCTACAGTTTATATACAGAAATGAAATGATATAAATAAATTTGTTTAGCTTTTATTCATACCAATATTTCGTTATATGTGATATTTAACAGTATCCTAAATCAATACTTAAATCATACTAACTAACTAACTAACCATCATGCCGTTTTATGGAGGGGTAGGCAGAGAGGATGGACCGCCAAACTGTACTATCCTACACGAATTATAATCGTAAAAACATATGAGGTCCCTAGACCCATGTGTGTTAGAACGATGTACGACAGAATTTCAAATGCTGATAAAATAAAGGAATGTAGAGCGGAAATACGTATTATGAACAGAATAATGAAAGGATCGCTGCGTTGGTTCAGACATATGAAGCGCATGGATGGTGATAGGTTAAATTAATCAAATATTAAAGGTTGGTCATGTTAGAAGTCGGAAGAAACGATGCGCGTAAACTCGTTGTATGAACGTGGAGAAAGCTAGAGAGGTGTGTCAGAGTAGAGTAGTGTGGTGGTCCATTCGCTCTGCCTACCCCTTTGGGAAACGGGTGATGGTTTGTTTTTGTTGTTAAAACAATTATATACTTAAACAAATCAATATAAAATTCTGTGATAGATCTTCTTCTCCGGCCTCAATCTAATGATTGGACGCATCTCCTCTTCCACTCCGCTCGGTCCTCGGCAACTCTCTTCAACTCCGCATAAGAGATGCAGCCCATACCTCGGCAAGTCTGGTCTAGGTACTCCTGGCGAGGTCGTCCTTTGCCAATCGATCCCTCGACCATTCCCTCCAATACCTCATGTATGAAACATTCGTGTCGCAACACATGACCAATCCATATCGCGTGCCTCTCCGCTATGGTGTTCAACATGTGCCTATTCTCTTCAACTCTGCTGAGAACCTCCTCATTTGTAATGTGGTCCCTCCATAAAACATGAGCTAGTCGTCGGTAGGTCCACATCTCAAATGCCTCCAGCCTTTTGCGTTCTCTTTCGCCCAGGCACCAAGTCTCGCAGCCGTACAGTAAAACACTCCACACCAATGGTTTTATAAGTTGTTTTCGGAGGTTTAGGTCTATGTTGTTGGACTCGAATATTTAAGATTTTTTGTTGAAGGCAAGTTTAGCCTGGTAGATACGACTATCGACGTCTTTCTTTGATAGATATAAATAGCATTTTTTATGAGGGGTTTAAACTAAAACAAAAATCGAGGAATCTAGACAAATATTAACTACAAGTATTTATCAATAATTGCGTCGTTTAAATGTTGAAACACTATTTAAAGAACTGTTATAATTAAAATTCTTTGTTGATCATTCCTGCGATTATATAATCCAGTTAAAGCAATATATTAAAGCAGAGTATTAAGTAACATAGCCGAGAGATAAGTTTAATTTGTCGGAGGGCAATGTGTAATTTATGGTCCAGATATTTAAGAGCACGCCATTCGGTTCTGATTGAAATTTATTGAATCTTTATTACGTAACAGTTTTCTTGTGTTCCGCGAGGCTGCGCAAATTGAGTCAGTCGAATCGCGTGCTCTGTATACGTATTGCAAACATTTTTATATTTTGGTTCCAAGATATTTAAATTTTACAAACGCTGCCTAAAGGTTATCAGATGAGACGAAAATGAAATAAGGAATATTTTTTAATTGATTTCATTATGTTTGGTATTCTCTCATACTGCTTTTATTTACATTTATGATGTGTTTTTCCCTTAGGTGATAATGTGTTTGTCTCTCTTTTATACTACTGTTTATATACCTTTATAATGTGCTCTTTCCCTTAAGCTATAATATGTTTGTATTATTTTTATAAATCCAATGTAACAATTTTTGGGATCTCAAAAATGAGTGTTCACAACACTCACGAGACTCCTATACAAAATAAAGAGGAAAAAAAAAAAAAAATATGTAGCATACGTAAAAATTTCCGTTATTAGAAATTACATGCATAGTGCAGAGTAACTACCGATTTATGAAAAAAAAAATCTTACAGTTAAACATAATTGTTTAATCTGGGTTTCAAGTGTTTTTTCTCCACCTTATATAAAAAAGTATTTAGAAGAATCTTTAAACAATCAATGAAATTTAAAAATAATAACCTTTGCTCCTTTGAAACAGACTTTCTGCTTTAGAAGTATATATAGGGTGTTTTTTTAGAGGTATACAATACATATTCAAAATGAACATTTTTTAAAGTATGTTAATGTTTATGATATTGGCTTTATTAAATAGATCATTTTATGCCATTATTGTTTAAATATGATTTCGGGCATATGAGCGCCACGGCTAGCTCGAATGAAGCGCAATCGTGAAGTCCAATTTTCGAAAATTGTCGTTTTTGTGGATGCGTATTATCCAATAGCGTGTACGTGGTGCGAAAAGGATCCATGGTCTTTCGAATAACTTGCTCGGATGGACAATTATGTCGACCGAAAAATGGACGTAGTGCACGATAAGTTTGGAGAACCGAACCATGATTTTCAAAATATATTTGCACAATTTGCAAGCGCTGTTCTGACGTGAGTCTAAACATGGTAAAATGGCAAAACACACTGACTACAAATCAATAATTCTTTCTACAAACTGTCAACTGTCAAATTGACAGTTTGTTGAAAGAATGTTGCCAGTTTAAAAACCAAACCTCTAATAAAAAACACCTTATATAAATACGTTTGGTTTCTAAATATGATATAAAATCTCAACACATTCTTATACAGCGATTTTCATTAATATTACAATTTTTTTGCTTAACTTTTGATTCTCTTACATTAAATAAAATAAAAATTTTTTTTTTTAATTATTATATGGTATAATGCAGCTTTTAAAATGAGATCACCTAAAATAAATAATATATGATATTTGATTGAAAATAAGATGAAAAGATTGATCAGTTTTATCTACTGAATATTCAGGTTATAGCTTTTGCAACAGTCTAAAATGAGTCGTATTATGGAACTGGTGCACCGATAAATTATTATTTGAAAATATAATATGAATGACACGCCCTTAAAGTTCCGAGCGGTCTCTCCGAGGCGTGTCGCGGCCAGGCGGACTGCTGTCCCGCTCTGGCAGCAGAGATGAGACGAGGAAAAAGAAGAATAAACTTGTTTTGCCTATTTTAAAACGAGGTTAAGATGCAAGAAATTTCATTCAGCGTAAAAGAGCAAAAGTTGTCACATTTATGTTGGTATAGCGTGCATGCATTCTTTTACTAACTAACAGTATATTTAGATTGCAGGCGCATTGTGGTCCATCGCGGGAGGTAACTGGGATAACAGACACTTGCGGTTGTACACAGACGCTATTTATTTTACGATAATTTATTTATATCGCGAGATGCACTTATATATTTCGCGAAACTCATTTTCTTGATTACTGTCTGCGGGATACAGCATGTTCCGTTATGGCAAATAGTCTGCAAGGCGAAATTACATGAATTAAATTCCAAGGATGTGAAATAACGAGTCATTACTTGGGCTTAGGCCATTATAAAAATCATAGGCGAGTTAAAAGTAAAGATTTGGGGATATAAATACAATACTTATTTACAGTTTCTTGAACAATGATGTAAAAACAATATTTAATAATTAATACGAATAAATTTCTTCTATATACGCCACACTTTGTATTGTGATGATGGTTTATTTCTATATTTTATGGATACTATATGTGATACAATGGACAGACAACTAAAATGGACAAAACACATAGACAACCTAACAGACAAGTTAGCATCGCTATACTCCCTCTTCTACAAAATACAGAATTACATACCAAGAAGGGAAAAAGTTATGATGTACGAAGCGTATGTAAAAAGCCGACTGACATATATGATTCCCTTCTGGGGGACAGGAAACCAAAAGGACATCTCCAGACTTCAAAGACAACAAAATAAAATAATAAAACTAGCATATAACATTGACTACCATACCCCAACCATACAAGTTTACAAACAAACTAAACAAATGGACATATCAGACCTGACCAAATATGAGACCTTAAAAATTGTACACAGAGTGACCATGGAAAAGCCAACAGACAGCACCTACAAATTAACTAAAAATTCAGACATACACAGACACTGGACCAGGAATTGTGACAGATATCACTTACCGATTGCACGAACTAAGACAGGACAATCAAGGATATTGAACAATGGACTGAAACTTTACAATGAACTACCTAAAGACACAAGGAATCTCACTACAACCCAATATAAGAAGTGTCTGAAGCAGTACATAATTAGTGGTAGGATCTAGAAATGTAACCATATAACCCAATTGGGTTTTTAAAAAAATAAATTAAAAAAAAAAAAAAAAAAAAATAGTCTTGCGAGGGTGTTATCCAATGTCTTAATTGGCCTAGCTACTACTTTAAAACTAATTACCCTAGCAGGGTGGAACGTTTTAATCTCATATAATATAATAAAACTTATGGAAAACAATATTATTCATGAATATATTATTAGGAGTTTTTTTTTACATTATTGTAAATATTTTCAAGAAATAATAATATTTTTCGACGAGTTATTAAAATTACAGAATTTAATTTTGAAAAGCAATATATACGTCATTAATCAATCTTAAAAACGACGAAAAAGTAATTTTTTTTTATTTGGGTGTGTTTAGTTTTGTGTGTGTTCTTTTTAATCGAATAATATAAACCTAAAACTGAGAATACTCCTCATCAAGACCTATGTATGGAGTATCTTGATGTACGACTGCGAGACATGGTGCCTATCTGAAAGAGATAAACGGAGACTAGAGGCTTTTGAGTTGTGGTGCTATAGAAGACTATAAGAAATTTCCTGGAGAGACCACATTACAAATGAGTAGGTTCTCCAAAGAATCGAAGGAGGAAGGCACCTGCTCAGGACCTTGTCCGAAAGGTGTGCAAGATGGATCGGCCATGTAATACGACAAGAAGGCCTCTTGCATGCCATAATGGAGGGTATGACCGAGAAAACAAACTCTAGGGGACGCCCACGCCGAGAGTACCTGAAGAACCTGTTGGTGGACGTGCGCTGCTCATCATATGCAGATTTCGAAAGAGCCGCACAAGACAGGGATGAATGGAATAGAAGAATATAAGAAATTGCTGCAAACCAATCCCAGGATTGAAACCAGAGAGAGAGAGAGAGTTTTGTAATCAAATATTAAATGTCGGTCATGTAATGAGTCGGAGAAATCGACGTACACGCATAACACGATATATGAATGTTGAGGAATCGAGAGAAGTATATTAGAAAAGAACAGTAGAACATTGTTTCTGCCTACCCCTTCGTAAAAGGTGAGTGAGTTATTTCAGTTATGTTATAAATTAATTTTATCTCCGTAGATCTCAAAATAAGCGAGGGGACAACAAATTTCAATAGTCGTACCAAAGATTTTTCAGTTTGTTCCCAATAAGATCGTTGGCCTCAGAGAGCGGGTCTTGTAAAGATAACTTCAGTACAGTAGTAGGCATAATTGCTCGCCGGCGTCTGAGAGGCGATTGTATTGTGATTGTGGTAGTCGCTTGTATTCTTAAAAAACTCTTTTACTAATGAAGAAGACACCGAAAGTAATAGAACAGTATTAGATAAGAGACGTAATCAAGCAGTTAAATCACGCAAAGTAAATGGAAGGTGTCTTAATTATAATCAGTTTATAAAATGTATCTAGAACAAGAATGTTAATTTATTGGTCTATCGAGAAAAAACGTCACTCCCATATAATGGATTAAAACTTATAATATCAAATCAGTTTGTACGGTAATATATTTTTGATGATAAAATTCTTTGAATTTATTTTATAATAAAAACCTTTTTGTTTCATTTTCATTGTAATTTTATTTATTTATTTGATTGGATAATAAACCAAAACGATAAAATTTTTACATTTAATATTTTAATGTGTTAATTTAGTCAATGAAAACTACGTATGAATTTATTATTTTTTTAACTTGGTGACGTCAAAAAAATTATACAATCTTAAATTTATTGACATAATGTATCAATAAATGAATAAATAAGCTGCAATTTATTAATAACAATTGTTGTGATATCAAATTGAAATAATAGCATTCCCTTAAATATTTACAATATTCATAAAATATTCTTTGCAATGTTTTGCCATGATATCTGATATCTGTGGTGTATAATTCGATTCCCGTGAAGATTCTTTCAAATGTTTTTATTCTGGTAAGAAGTGTAAATGTTGCTCAGCGCTCCAGTGTTTCCACGGTGGAATCGGCAGTGGTAACGAGTTGCAAATTGAAAATTAAATTGGATCGACTTAATTTAAAAAAATTGCGGAAAGTTGACGGGTATTTACAACACTTGAGCATATTCCTACATAAAATATACAATAAAATGGAGCTGGTTGTCGTTAAACTATAAAAAACGATCGTTGAGACAAAGCACGGCTTGTGATAACTGGATTAGGTTTATGGTGGTTAACTGCTCTTTTTACTCTGTTATAACTGTGAGAAAATACATTCAAAACTTTGTAAAACATCTGTCTGGATACTGCTAAGTATACTACTCGTGTTTTAATTACCTGCATCTTTATTATGATATAGTTTTAATTTGTGTAATTAACAAATTGAAGGCAATTTAAATCTTTAATATTCCGATGCTAATTTTTTAAATGTTCCAAACATTAACTGTAAGAAAATTAGCATGTTGATAGAAGCAATGTGGTATTATAAAAATTCTCTGCTGAGAACGATTTTCTACGGCCCTTTAAACCTCAACATATGAGATGTAGTTCATGACTGTTTCCGATACTCCCGTTGAGGGTGTACTCTGTAAATTGTCCCCGCAATAATCTTCTCTATTATGTCACACAAGAGACTCTCATTCGTATATGTGGCCTTTCTGCGATGGTTTCGATAAGTTGCCTCTCTCCTTCGATTTTTCTGAGAACCTCATCATTCGTGATATGGTCTTAAGAAATTCCTAATATTTTTCCGTAGCACTACATCTTACAGACTTCCATTCTATTTATTTCTCTTTTGGTTAAAAATAATAGCTCACAGCTGTACATCAAGTTGCTTTATACCCTTCTTGTTTCTCTTGCCATTATGGTGGAAGTTTTGTGGAATTCGTTTTGTTTCCAAGGGTGCTAAGTTTTAATATTTTTAGTAAGATCCCAAGACTTCTTCTACTTCTTCTTTTAGACCTTTAGTCTGTTCTTGTAATTAGGCTGGTCTCTCTTGGGACGTCGACTCCCAGCTATCCCTCCATCTCTTTGGCGGTCTTCCGAGGGGACGGTAGCCGGCAGGAATCTGAACAGGAGCGCCACAGCGTGTGGGATTCTGGTGAGATCCATCTTCTGCACGTGCGCATTCTCCAGTATCTTCTGCGTTATTTGCCCCATCTCATGACACCTTCCACCTTGAGATTCCGCGGATAGCCGTGTTACGCACCTTATCTCAAAGAATCTTTCCTGCTATCATCTTCAGCGTCCGAATCTCTGCCACCCGCACGTTAGCCTTCGTTCTTGTGGTATCCGCTCCCAAGATCCCAAGTGAAGGCACCTAATTCAGTAACTTCAAAAAACAACAAAGTCAATTAGTAGGCAAACTTAAGGTCGATAGATTAAAGAAAGTTAATTAGGGCGGTCTTTTATTCAAACAAAACGTTGGGTCGCAACTGAAAATTTTATAAAAAAATCAAGTATTTTGAAAATATAAAATGTTTTCCCATTTAGTCAAATGTAGATTAATTCACAACGCAAAGTGTATGCGAATACCAAAGAAAAAACTGTATTTTCACTAAATTCATATCAAGGAAGAAAGCTTTTTTACTTTCTGCAGAAGTAACGGTTAACATTCAGTTAATTTATATTCCTTCTATGTAAAGTATATACTCTAATCGAGTACGATAGGTGATAAACCTAGTCGCCGTAATACGCTGAGTGGTGTACATAAACAATAAACGTAGTTAACAAGCTCGACAGTGTTTGTTTTTATAACTAAAGTTTAATTAAAACGAATTTTGTTCTATTTAGAGGAAAGGATACATTTAAATATTTTACTTGTTAAAATTTTCAATAGCATTGAATAATTTTATCATCAAATATTTTAAAAATCGTTTTTAGAAAAGGTTATAAAATCATTAATATTACTTATTTAAATTTCTGGGTAGATGTTGCCGTGCTCCCAGAATTGAACAATCGCATTTGTAAAAAAATGTTTAAATAAGTGCATTTTCATCTCCCGACTCCTATTGATATTCTTGTATTGTAACAAGTTTCCGCTAAATTTTAATTTAATTTTATAAGCATTAACTTTGCGGTCACATGTGAATTATAGACATGCTAAGTTTTATATATTTTCGTTTTAATCATATAGGTATATTATAATTTACCATCACGCCGTCTCCCCGAAGGGGTGGGCAGAAAGAATCGACTGCCACAATTTAACAGATGCGGCACTTCATCCTCTTCTTTTCGCCCCCGCGGGAGATGCGGTGTGATGGGTTGCGAACCTCATCGCCACCAATAGGCATCTCTCGCGCTAACTTCGATCGTCCAACATCCACAAAATTAATCTAAAACAAATAACATAAAATACAATGATATAAAATAAAATAAAAATAATATAATACATAATGTTCTTTAAGATTTATATGTATGTATAAATTTATATTATACTCGTATTTACCTGTGACCCATTTCAAATTATTCAAATCTTCTTCGTCTTTCTTCGTTTCCTCATTACTGAGGGTCGCAATCTATGGAACTACCCGTGGCTAACACAAAACGCCTCCAATCCTTTTTTTTCTCCGTAGCCTGCACCACCGAGTAGAGCTTTCCCCCGGTCATCTCCTTAATCTGATCACACCACCACTTAGGAGATCTGTCTCTACTTCTTTTCTTCATTCTAGAACACTTCCAGTGACAATAATTTTTCCAGGTTACCAAGTTCTCTCCTGGCAATGTGACCCAAGAAACTCAATACTCGCCGACTGCATATTACAGATAGTCTTCCTGTTATTTTGAGTTCATCAGCAACTGAGTCGTTCTTCTTCAAATCTACGTTAGATAAATTACTTTAATTAATACTGATGAAGTTACAGAAAATATTGAAATCATTGATATCGCATACAGCAGTAAGTTATAAGTATTTAAACCGTAAAATTTTAATGTTTTTCTTTTCTTGTAATAGTAATCTGCATGATGTTTCTTACCATTTCATTTGAATACGTCAGCCTTTGGTCAATATTTGCTTTCAGATTTATTACTTCACCTCGAAGTTATTAGACGAGAATGAAATACTCTTATTACAGTTAACCCCTTATGGCAGCACTTGTGATACAGTTAAACTCTGTTGCGTAATAAATCCTAGGAATAACAGGTGTGCAATTAAGTGTTTATCGCGAAATACAATACCAAGACCCGACACCTTCAACTTACAGGCGAGGAATTCATTATACTAAGAAATCGCTATTAATATATAAACGCTATAGTCTATAGCCTTAATCTATAAAAAAATTGCAGAGCCATAAATATAAAAAAATACAACTATTTTATTTACTTGAAAGTGCACACATCTGTTGTAACATAATAATCAAACATTAATATTATACATAATGAAAAAAGAGTTTCTATAAATTTAAAGAAATAATATTTTTCTCCTAGTTTTAGGATTATATTGCTATTTTAGATTATATATTAAATTGGTAAATATCGTGTCTGAAAAAATAAAGTTAAAATTACAAATACACAACAATTATATATTTTTATATGGTTGGTCTGCAGAGAACCAATAAAATGAAAGTAGATTCGAATCAAACTCACATTTAAATAATGAAAATAAAATATCCTTAAATTATTTTTTGGTTAAATTTAACTTGGACTTATGGATTAAACCAGTTTCTGCAGCTCGCTGCCATCTTCTGTCGTTATGACCATAATGGTATAATATATAATAAAATATAATAAGGAAAGGGTCATTAAGATGGTTTGGACACATGGAAAGAATGAGTGAAGACAGAATGGTAAAGAAGGTATATGTAAACGGCGTGAACGGAGCTAGAAATAGAGGAAGGCCGAGGAAAACGTGGCACGATCAAATCAATCAAATATTGAATGTCGGTCACGTGAGGAGTCGGAAAAATCGACGTGCGTGCATGACAAGATGTATGAATGTAGAGGAAGCGAGAGACGTATGTCAGGACAGAACAGTGTGGCGTTCCATTCTTTCTGCCTACCCCTCCGGGGAGACGGCGTGATGGTAAGTTAGTAAGTTAGTTAGTGATAATAAAATATTTTATTTATTTATTTAAAATGAACTTCTACCATGAAATTTCAAATAACATCATTAATATAAACTCATTTTATTAGAGGTTTAGACGTTAACACTGTGGAATTCAAATGTATTTTGGAATTGAATTAATAACACTGTTTTCATTTCACTTTTATTTTATATAAGTGGAATAAAAACAGGGTTATTAATTCTGTTCCAAAAAAAAAACCCTATTTTTTTGTATATCAGCATCATTTATATCTGTTAAGAGAGCACTCTCAGAAATATGTAAGTATTTCAAATAAAAAATTACCTTTACCCAATTCGGATACACTGTGGTTAAATTTGTTGATTTTAGTAACTTAGTCAACAATTCATTAAAAAAAATGGTTGCGATGGTTAGTTAGTTCGTCTAAAAGATATCAATTCTTATGCATTTATTCTACTTTTATCCTTTAAGAATATTACTCTTCCATGCTTCATTTTCAAATACGAGTAAAATGGTTGATACAAGAGCACCATTGTGCACTTCCATCTTAACTGCATAAGAATGAATTTCAAGTATCATAGGTAGTTTGCTTGTACGAGTATGTACTCGTATTACTCACGAACACATTAAACGTGTACAATTTTCGAGACATCTAAGCGTATTTACGCTGAGACCGGCATTAGCGTTATAGCTGCTAATTGCACCAGATGAGCGCATTAGATCTTGATGGATCGGACAATGGGCGAGTTCGGCAGACACGAGTCGCTCTAATCAACTTCGGGTAAAAGTTGTAAACCAGGAGCAATTTTCTTTTAAGTCAACAAACAGCATTACGATCAAACGCGGCCGTGAGAACCGTCTCCATCGATAAGACATGAAGTTCACAGCCGGATTTGTGCGTCGCTCTGCGTTTCATCGGGATATATCCGATCACTCTAACGCCACAATTGCACCGCACCACACATCAACAATAATCATACTCATATAAGTAACAATGAACGAGCGGGCAGTGTGTAGATAAAGTGCGAGAGGTATGTTAGGATACAAGAGTGTGGTGGTCCATCCTCTCTGCCCACCCCTAGACGGCGTTATTTATTTATTTATACATGATACACAAATGAGACAAAACAAACGAAAGACATTTAGGTGACTCATTTGGACACAAAACGGTGTTACAAAGATAAAATAATATGAAACCAAAAAATCATACATATCAGAAGGAACCCAAATATGTCGACGTTAGTGAGGCAGTATTCTTTCCAGAAGTTGTAAAATATTTTTTATGAAACACTGACACTGAAAATGTCCAAATGCGGGACGATTAGATTCAACGTCCGAATTGCTCTTCTTACTGGAATCACTCACTAAAGGCAGGTTGGTTCTGCGTGACGGAGCAAAGAACAAATGATGTCAGGAACAAAATATCAGGAACAAAAATACCTATTTGCTCCAGAACATAGGGGTTCTCAGTAAAGCTCCGAATCAGTTTGAAAAAATGCGTTGACATTAATCATTAGTCTTAGTCTTAATTTTTAACATACCTCTAAACGTTTCTTAGAATTAAGTTGTAGTCTGTAGCAAAAAATGTATTGGAATTTATTCTGTCTATAATAAATAAAAAAAATAAAAAATAAATGACTCGCTTTATGAATCGAGGAAGCTAGAGAGGTATGTCAGGATAGAGTAGTGTGGCATTCTCTTTTCTCTGTCTATCCTTCTGGAGAAACGGCGTGATGGTTTGTTTTTGTTGTTGTAAATTTGTCAATTAGTAGGCAGAAAGATTGGAACCCCACACTGTTCTGTCCTGACACACTTCTCTCGATTCCTCTACATTCATACATCTTGTCATGCACGCACGTCGATTTCTCCGACTCCTCACTTGACTGACATTCAATATTTGATTGATTTGATCGTGCCACGTTTTCCTCGGCCTTCCTCTATTTATAGCTCCGTTCACGCCTTTTATATATACCTTCTTTACCATTCTGTCTTCACTCATTCTTTCCCTGTATCCAAACCATCTTGATGACCCTTTCCTTATTTTGTTCATAACACTTTCATTCGCACCACATTCACTTTTTATATTATACTTGCATTGTCACTCTATCATATACAGATTTGCAGCACATTCGTCTTAGAGATCTCATTTCTACTGCATTTATTCTACTTTCATCCTTCTTTTGCCAGTTCCATGCTTCACTTCCATACATAAGGGTCGGCACAAGAACACCATTATGCACTGCCATTTTAGCTTTTACTCTGTTGCCTGCTCCAACCATTTTTTCAATATCCCTTTCCACCCTCCCATCCTTTAGAAAAGTATATTCATGTTCTAGTATTATAAGCAAGGCGGTATTTGAATTGATCTAACCGACCAGAGAGCGATATTTCATCTTCGATGGTTCACATTGGTAACGTGTTCCCGTCCGGTTTCCACCGCGAGAAATGTTGTCGGCCGGACATGTTGATCGTGTAAATACGAACGTGAGTGCCGGGCTTAATGATACTCGACACAGACAAGTCGACGCTCTGCCTTAGACGGCCAATTACTTTTAACATACAAATAGCTCATGCAAGCCCATTTGTTCAGGCGGAGTTTACTTGTAAACCTTCGTCAACTGTTCGAAAGTTGCGCGTCTATCCGCTAGTCAAAGTTCAATGATATTTGAACGAGCGGGTATTAGGAAACCCGCAAACAAAAAGAGCGGCAACGGAAAAGTAAACTTAACATGAAATCGACTAACCGCGTAAATTGTTGATTCATTCCATATCATATTTTCTAAATAGCGCATTGAGTTTTGGTTGTTTATGCTGTTCTGGTGTTGCGTTCCGCGTAATGTACCGCTATTCATAGCGTTTCATGTAGAATGCTCTCGTTTTCACTCAATTTCCGAAACAAAAGTGGTTCCTACAGCCGAATTGGTTTCACTGTAATGGCAACCACATTGCGGTGGCCGTTCATTCAGTTTTTGACAGAACTCTGCTGAGAAAAAAGTGCGCCATTGAAAATAGAGCGATTCGTGGAATACATATTCGGTCCGATTAGTTTTAATTACTCTGGCTTAAATGGACGATGGGATATTGGCAATACATTTTATATCGACATTAAAGGTTTACACAGCTATAGCTATAGCAAAGCTATAATTCTAAGAGTTATTTATGTATTAGGCTGTGACCAATTTGAGAATATGCATATATTATACTAAGGAACGTCGGGTGGAGAAGATTCCTTGAGGCCCTATGCACCACGGAGGTGTGACAGGACAAAAAGAAGAAGAAGACGAGATACTAAGGAACGTTTATAAAAAAATATGTAAAATATTAAATATATTAAGCAAAAACAACAACAGTACCACGCCGTTTCCCCAAAGGGTTTGACACAGAAAATCGACCACCACACTACTCGTTCCAGACGTACCTCTACTGATTCCTTAACATTCATCAATCCTGGGCAACACGCGTCCATGTCGTACCGGCGGTCTCTTTAATATCGTTCGTCCATTAAAGTTGGGGACATCCTGGGTTTCGAGTCGCAGTTCTAAGACACCAGCAAAGTAGACGTTTTGTCCATTAATCGCCAGAGCAGCGAGTGACTTGGCCTGCCCAGCACCATTTAGCGTTGCCACTCTTCTGATGATGTCCGACACTCCTGTTCTGGCTCTAATAGTGGTGTTTCTCACCCTGTTCGGCAAACTGATTCTCAAAATTCCCAGGTTGCTTTTACCATTGCTCTTTTATAAATATTGCTTGTACAAAACGAAGGGAATCTTATGAAATCGATTAACCTGAATGAAAACACATTTTTGCGGTACGAAATATAGGCTATTTCCAAATTTGTGTACTGGTTTGTACGCGTTAAGTATAGGGCACACACAAAGTGTAAACTGGTTGTGCGAATAAGGAAAATTCGCCCAGTCAGTCCGATGGCACATGATCATATCTACACACGATTATTGTAATTACTGCCGGTACTCCCAGTCGAGATAACGATCAGTTACAAATTAGCTCCAAACAATTCATTTCTGATTCTGCTTGCTCCAATAAGGCAGCCAACAGAAACGGCACACTGTTCCACGGTTACGTTTTATTAGATTATATTTTTGACACGTCTCGTTACGAATTGGCGAATGATAAATTCTCTCTGATTTAACTACATTGTGCGATTTGCAAGATTTGATAATACCCACCAATCAAACGTTTATCATTTGAATATGCTTTCTTCAAATACAAGTAATTTCATACTTACTTTCATTTCGTGAATAAAATTTAATGCAATACCATGAATTGTTTCCAGAATTAATTCCCTAATAAAACAAATACCGACATTATTTATTTTACACATATTATGTATAACGAGTATATCGCTCGGGGCGCACTAGAATGGTCCCCTGTGGGGGGAAAGAGGAAGCGAGGCGGACCTAGAGTCACCTGAAGAAGAACCCTGCAGGACGAGGTTAAAGCAGCAGGCCTCACTTGGGATGGTGTAAGGTATCAGGCGTGCGATAGAGTCGGTGGAGAAGGTTCTTTGAGACCATATGCACCACGGAGATGTGACAGGACTAGAAGAAGAAGAAGATGAATATACTCGTATATTATGTACTATCATCAAAAAAGGATGTATACATAAATATGAGAAAGGCATTATTTTGTGTTTATAAGCATGTCGATGTAAAATATGTACGTAGATTAAACCGGTCAAATTCTATATACTTATACACAAATAAAAAAATATAATTCTGAAAAAAATTGCGTAATTGTGCACACAAAAAAGTTGTATTTATTTAAAATTAGAATTAAACACTTTTAAAACGTTGTATAAAACCACTTTATTTTGAGTCAGGAGCGCCAACCGGTTTCACTCTGTAACAAGCTTCGTCAGGGCTATACACAAATTGTTGTAAAAGTGACGTTTTAAAAGTGTTTAATTCTATTTTTAAGTATGTCAAACCACCAAGTAATAGCTTCTTTCCAAAGTTTAATTTATTTTTCCAAAAATAGAAAACGAAAATTGTAATTGCCTTTTTTTATTAGATAATCAGAAATACAACGTATTTTTTTTATATATATAACTTCCTAAACTAAACTATCGGCCCATCTGACATTTAATATATGAAAGTTCTTCTGCGAGGCTTACAAATTTTCTATTGCACTTAATCCAAGTGTGTTTCTATAATAAAAAATCGACATTTACACTTCTCTGCGGTTAAACCCGCCTAATTTCTGTTTATCCAAATAATCGTAAGCAAATATAATTCTGTTCATACATAGAAATGAATGATTTTTTGTGGTAAGTAAGGCAGATCACACACGGATGATTAAATCGTGTAAAAAGTGTTACGTCCTCATCCGGCAGGCTGGGAACATGTGGTTGCCGGTACTACAGCGCCGTGTGTGTATATCTTTCCCCCTTAATGACATTGCGGTCAGCGCTGCAATAATTCTGATGGAATATAATTCAAACATTGAAAAAGTCCCGCGGTGGTTTGGGACGGTGAAAGCCCGCCTTAAGTGGCTGAGGGCCCTTATTAAGGGCACTGCATATTTCGTCGGGATCGTTTATTTAAATTATACGTGCATTGGCGTCACGTTCAAACCGCTGCCCCAACATAGTTTCATCAAAGCTAGCTCCTCTTTTTCTTCTTCCTTTTAATTTAGGTTTGAATGATCTGTTTATGACGGTGAGCTGTCCTGGGATGATGATGTCCAGCCACTTCTCCATCTTTTTCGCGGCCTTCCTGGTAATCTCTTGCTGCTTGGGTTTTCATCTTTAAAAGCTAGCTAGAAGCTAGTTCAATAAACCAAATTAAAATATTACTAGTGAAATATTCACGGAAGTAAAGATTTTCTACCCTTTTAAACCTTGGTTCACAATACAATCGTAATCAGTAATAAGTTTGAATTTTTAATGGAAATATTTTTTTTTTATACACGTTAAGTATATCACAATTAACAACACCAAATTATTATTTTGTTTTTCACATTACTGTCATACAACAATAATCAGGAAAAAAAATCAGAAACGTTCTCGGGCATGCGGATCGTGTGTATTTAGAATTACTTTCGGAGAGAATCAAAGAAATTCTCTCTCGATCTCTTATATTCTAAATATTCTCGTACTCTATCTTGATGATATCTGGGTTTTTGCCTACTTATATTATGATTAGATAAGTTTTTTAATAACTGAATATCTTGAAGGGTTCCAATTCCATAAAAATTAAAATTATGGACACTCTTGAATTTATCAAAGCTGCTGAAACTTGAACATAAGTAATCAGAGTAATCATAAAAAGATATAACATTAAAAAGGAGGAGTATAAAGTTGGGTATAATAAATAGAAGGTTGAACTCCGTTTAGTTGTGGTGAATTTAAAAAAAAATTAGTTTCGTGCCAATATTATCTCACTTTTAAAAAATACTTATCTTGACAATTGATTTATTAACGACCTTCGTGGCCGAGTGGTAAGTGCATTGACTGCCACCCCGAAGGTTCCGGGTTCGATTCCCGGCGAGGGCAGTGTGATTGTCACACTGTTTTTGGTCTGGTGTAGAATTCACGTGACAATAAAATGGCGATAGATTATCTACCTATCACATGTCACGAGAATCACTTGATAGCTATAATACCCTTTACATCGATTTGGCTCATGCTATCATGATGTAAAGAGCGATTAAAAAAAAATGTGTACAAGCATTGTGAAAGGAAAATAAAACCGAGGACGGCCGAGGAAAACATGGCACGACAAATGAATCAATTCATTAAAGACGACCACATTTGAAGTCAGAAAAATCAACAAGCGTATTTGTCACGATGTATGAATGTAAAGGAAGCTAGATTAATGCTAAGACCGTATAATGTGGTGGTTCGTCCTCTCAGCCTATCACTCCGGAGAAAGGGTGTGTTGAATAGTTAGTTTGTGTTAGCTGTGAACTAAAGATAAATGAAAAAAAGGGCTCCGCTACGCCATTGGTGATTTACATTCAACGTATTGTGAATTATCCTTTGCGCTGAGAGTAAATTGCATTTGGGAGGGCAACGGACTTCCCGAGCCTTGTTTTCGCATTCCACATTTAAAAATGATCTGACAAGCTGCGCACATCGCTGCGCATCGGCGGCGGGCGGAGGGCGGGAGCGCAGGGCGGGAGCGGCGCCCATAACCCGGAGAAAGTAAACAACAATGCACCATTAAACTTAATTAGCAGCTTAAAAAATATATCATCTTGTCAAGGCTGAAAAAAAATTGTGGAATCCGAATTCATTCTACAAAAAGTGAGACTTACTGAATAAATTGTATTCTCACGGGTATATTTTAGCAACATTAAATACGTTCGTAACATAAATTTTCACATTAGGATGAATTGTATCTCAATAGAGACGAAGATGTAAATTGTTTTGGAAACAGAATATGGTGGTCGAGGCGTTTACAGGACTTATGACCTGTCATGAAGACAAGATAATTTCCAAAGTCAAGAGTATTTGTCCCCTGAACGCACCTTCACTAATATAAAAGACGTCGATCTCCGAGGAGACTGCGTTCAGCAGACTAATTGCTCTTCCCACCGGTGTCACCGGAGGCAGATTGGTTCTGGTGGCCGGTTGGTAAAACAATCTGTGCTGTCGCTGTCGGAGAAATCTATCAGTAACAAAAAGACCAACACCCTCTAGCACGGCCGAGTTCTCGAAATATCCTCTGATTAATTTAAAGAAATGGGTTATGAGATGCCCATCTCTTCGAAGCTGTAAAGAATTGGTTCCGAGCATTCCTAAAATAAAATAATAGTGTGATAATGTTTTTTTTAAAATAAAGACAACAATTTATCAAGTGATAAGATATAGCTAACTCAATGATGAAGATATAGTATCATTCAAAATGGACGAAAATTGTATTTTGGGCACATATTAAAAAAAAGAAAATGGCGGGAAAATGGTTAAATTGATTATGTTTTGAAGCGAGTTGAAAATGTGCGAGTTGATATATTGTATAAGCCGGTATATGTACAGTCAAAGTTTCTAATTAATTATTTTTTAAATTATACATTGAAGGTGCATGTGCGATAAGCGAGTATGCCCATACATACGCATGAGAAGTGATTAGCGAACAGAGACGAAAGCATCTAGTAGGTGTTCCGATTGCTAGATTTCTGTATCGTTTTCGATTAATTCTTACCGCATTTCTTATATGGATTTTTAGGTCAAACGACAGGTTATAGAAGCTCCATTAACCTGTGTGTACTAGAGAAAATTGTATATTATTTTAAAATATATTAATTGGCTTCATGGACACACTTCAAAGGGTAAATTAAAATAAATGTATATCTTTACGTATATAAATATAAATTATCGTCACAAATTGCAGCTGAATGTTGTTAATTGAAATTTATTTTTAGAAGTTAAATAATTAAAACTAGTTGCAACCCGTGAAATATACCCGGAAGTATAGTTTTCTACTCTTTAAAAACTTAGTTCACTGTACAATCGTAATCAGTAATAAGTTTTAACTTTTAATTTAAATATTTTTTACACACGTTAAAATTTCATAATTAATCATACCAAATTGTTCTCTTTTTGTTTTCTACATTACTGTCATACGATAATAAACGAAACAAAATTCAAAGAAGTATTCCTCTCTCGCTCTCTTGTATTCAAAATATTCTCGCACTCTTTCTTGATAACTTTCGGATTTTTGCCTATTTATTTTATGATACAATATCATAAAAATTTCCCTTTGAATACATATTTTTTGTCAAATGCTTAACTCAAAATATCATATATATTATATATCAATTTTAAATACTTAGTATTCTTACTCCTCACAGTCGACTCCCTCTTCCTCTAGTGCTTCGTTGATAACAGTCTGAACTATATCGCCATCATTCAACATTTCATTTTCAAGAGGGCCATCACCTTCGAGAACCCATTCCTGAACTTCTTAAAGTTGAAAATCATTCATTTCGGGAAGCTTTTGTAAGTCATTTAGCAAAGTTGCATTGTCATCTGGTACAGGTTCTGTGTTTGTTTGTTCATCATTTTTCAGGGAAGTGTCCTCCAAACTTGCTTCAACAACTTTTTCAATGTCAGGCCATGCATTCCTCCACGATTTGACAAATGTAGGTTTTGGTATTTCATCAAATGATTAATTGTTTTCAAAGCATCAATCAGGCTTTTTCCATCTAACTCCATTTTAACTTCCTAGAAGAGGCCGGTTAAAGCGGTGGGACGGCGCCGTTTAAGAGAGCGTCTACTGTAAGTCTTTTCATTTATTACTTTAGTTTATTGTTACACTTGATGATGCCAACATCGGTTGGCCAAACAGCTGTCGCGACACTCTCGGTGAATAAAAAGAAATTGCGATAATAATACTTATTAACAATATCAAATATCTGCATTCTAAAAGTTTTGTTTATATTTTGTGGAAGTGAAATATCTTGCATTTCTATAAAGGAAAGGAAAAATAATATGCATTAGTTTACGAACGTTTTAATTATTTAATTATTTTTTTAGGTTAACATGTCACGAAAACTATTTATTATAGGTAGTTTATTTATGTAGTTAACAGTAAAACGCACATAAAGTAGTGTAATGACTGTTTGACTATCGGAGGTATGCATTCTCCTGGAGCCAGATCTCCGTACTACCGGCGCTGTACCTCACGTGGTAGGTATGGTAATATCTAATAAAAACCTAAATTGATTTGTACGCGTTTGCCATAGTCACAATTTCTAATAAAATTAATTGACCACTTCGATTTGATAACCATTCATCAAGCTGACTGATGAATAGTTCAAAAACGGTTCTTTTACAAAGAGTATTAAGGCTTTGATTCGTGTGTAATTATTATCGTCTCGCCTAGACCACCCTTTCGTTTATACGGAGTCAGCGGCGCACGGTGACTCATTCCTTAGAAGCTCGATGACAAAATATGCAACTGAATGTTGAAGTTATTGAACGTCTTATATTATTTTATTTGAAATATAATTTAATTCTCTTTTACATATTAAATAATTTTATAGAATACTTTTTTTAATCACAACATCTTTCGGAGGTGATCTCCTCCATCGGAGGTGTAAATATATAAATCTTATATATTACAAATAATAAAAAAAAAAATAATGATCCGTTTGTTATGAAACTTGGTACTTATACTACTAATAAGTACAATATAACGAGGTAATTAACTATTCATTCATAGTTGCACTCCTTCATATTGATACCGAGAATATATTGAACGCCCCTCGTAATGCTATAACAAGTAACTCGTAATGCTATTCTGTTCCCAGAAAACAATTTACATCTTCGTCTCCATTGAGATACAATTAATCTGGTAAAATCCAGTATTTGTCTACAAGAATTTGTATCATTCAAAATGTTGCGTAAAATAACTGGTCCAAGTTAAAGGCATAAAAATCGGAGAGACATATCCAGGCGTAATCTATTATTGTATGATTTGCAGAGCCTTTCACAGTGCATTAATAAAGTTTTCTCCTTAATGCTTCAAAATCTTAAAAGATGACGCTAGTGTAGAGTGAACTAAAAAAATGTGAAGATAAGTGCAGAATTCTAGCATATATAGATCTTTCAAAAATTTGTCAGACGTGGTGGTCGTAAGAAGGGCGGAATGGAGATGTGTTGTTAAAGGTAAAGCGATCGCTTAACCCAACTAATGACAGATCATAAGTCCTGTAAGCGCCTCGGCCACCATATTCTGTTCCCAGAAAACAATTTACGTCTTTGTCTCTATTGAGATACAATTAATCATTATAAAAAAGAAAAAACTTGTTACATTAAATACGAGTGAATTGTAACTAATGAAAACAAGGGTTTAGACATACCAATAATCACAAAACAATGAATTACATTGTACAATTTTTAATAAGAATCCTTAGATAATTTAAACATCTAGATTGCATGAAATAAAGCAGTGTGCGATGCCTCCAGGGATACCATACTTTATGGTTCTATTAGCAGAGAAACGATAAATATAAAATTAAAGAATATCGAGTTTGGAGGCTGGGGTTAGTCAATTAGTGTACCGGGGATCGAGATGATAAATCGACGCATTGTTGTTTATTAAAAAGTCATTTTGAAAAGCGTATTGTGCCTTTTGGTTACTTGGCCCCTACAATTATTGATTCTCTCCATGCGCCCTTGTGGTCCAAAATTAAAATTACACGTTAAATATAATTTTCTATTTCGATTCATGTTAACGAAATCGGTATGAATTAGAAAACTTTGACATGTTATTAAATATTCCTATTCGTTATTTCAAATTGATATTTTAAAAAAATACGGCGTTAAGACTGTGGAAATCGGTAATGAATTTTTTTTAATAAAATAAAAATTCGATTTTAATGAAATGAAAAAATAATAGGTACAAATACACTGAAAAGTAGAAAAGCGGTGTTTTAATTTATATAATAATATAAAAATAAATGCGTGTTTTTAATCTAAACAAAGTTTGTTATTATAGTTTATTTATATAGAAAGTTTTGAAAGTATATGTATGTACGAGTATATCATCGAGAGAGTAATATAAACGATTATATTATAATAATTATTAATTTTTTTTATATATAAAAGAAGCATATTTTCTGAAATGGCTAACCATTGGATAAATTTTTACCATCATTTTGAAATTAAGAATACAAATTTTTTACACTTAACAAATAATCAAAAAAAAAAAAATGGAAAAATGAGAAAATTTGTAATTTTTAAAAACAATACAGTGCCAAAAAATATCATCAACAATCAAATTCATACATATTTTCTTCTAGTATATAATACATTAAAAACATTTTCGTATGATAATTCAACGAAAAAATATTGATATAAAGTTTTCACTTCTTTGTTATTTTCTAAATTGTGTATGACTCGTCGGTTGTATCTAAATACGTTTTTTTCCACCATTATTATAATTATCTTACACTTGTCGAACCCCCTTTTCTACTAATGTTATTTGCTTCCCTGTTTATTTTTCCTAATTTTGTTGACTCATCAATATTGAATATCCGTTACTGTTGAACCTAATTACTGTTTTTTCCATCTTTTATTATAATTGTTTACAATATTGTGTGTACTTTATTCCCCTTCTAATAATTTTGTATGTAAACTCATTGAACGCTAAGGCATTAATGAACACTGTGTAATTCCATAGTAATATACTTAGGAAATTGACAAACTTTATTTAATCCACTATTTAATAAAAAATATAAATAAAAAACTCATCTGAAGATGGAGGTATCCTCCGAAACAAGTCGTGTTTTTTAAATATTTTTTATTAAACAGTGGATTAAACAAAGTTTTTCAATTTCCTAAGTATATTTTATATATAAACTAAATCTTTCTGATGTATCTTTTAGTCGATTTTAAGAGTTAACGATGCTAACATCGGTTAGCGAAACAGCTGTCGCGAGAAAATATAATTAATTATGATATTTATAACAATGTTTTTAAATTATTTGTTAAACGGTTAATTTCTATTATTTCTTTAACAATGATGTAATACTACAAATTAAATAAATAATATGAATGCAAACATGTACATATGCTAGAAGCCTTATTATATTTCATATGCATGGCATGTTCCGCCTGTCTAAAGCATTATCAAATGTCCTTAGACCAACATGTCATTCACAAAAATATAATAAAACTTCTAGAACATAAAAGTTTTCATTCGAATTAATTGGTTATATATCGTTTCTCTGTTGACCTTATAAAAATGTTGAAATAAAATAACTTTTAGACTGCGAAAAAATTTAAATTCACAAAAATTAAATTGAATGATGGATTTCCACAGTGCTTGTGACTAAAATATTTTTTTATTGAGTAGAAGAATGCGTAATACTTTACGAATAATTCATGTCTTACATTATACAACATCGAGTACTTCTCGTAGCATATTTGAAGCGTGGCTAACTTCCGAGATGGCTGTGAGTCTGTGATATAGTGTAACTAGGCTAACAGATAACAATCTGCATTTTATTATTATTTATTTATATCAAAACTGTTATAAAGCGAACCGGTACCGGATTGTAAATAAGCTTTATCTGATGGAACATATTTATATTAAAAGTGAACGCAAGGGATTCGTTTTACGGTATATACCCACTCTATTAAAATGTGTGCTAAAATTCTCAAACATATTTCAGATTTTTATTTGCACTTTTTGTATTATAATAATAGATATCTGTATCGAGAAAAGTATAGAGTCTCTGATTCTAGGGACGTATGTGAGATCCTGTCCCCAAATAGGTTTAAAAACATATGTTAGTATACTGTCAGAGATGTTATGATAATTTACGAAAGTCAATTGACATTTCGCGCTCAGATCGAGGAAGTATGTGACGTTTCGTTGAAGATGCTGGGTTTTGTTCTTCAAACTATTAGGGTTTTCAGAGCCACCCGAGTCCTAAGTACTCCATATAAATCAGAAGCAAGCTCGAGGGAGGTGCCGTGATATGGAGTCCTCATGACGCTCAGTATTACCTTATGTTGGAGAGGGCTCAAAATAAATTCCTGAGAACCCTCTACATAAGAGAGTACGGGGTATATCCTTGGCTCTATCCAAAGGCATTTCTCTTGTGTATGCTAGGGTATAAATCTTTCGAACTGAGGAGGAAGGGATTTATGGCAACCCATTTTTCAAGTTGATTCGGGGTTCTATTGAGAACTCCTATGTTCTGGAGCGGATAGGTATTTATGTTCCTGATAATTATCTGCGACAGCGCCGACATCAATTGTTCTTTTCTTCGTCACGCAGAACCTACCTGTCTTTGGTGATGCCAGTAGGAAGAGTAATTCGGACGTTGAATCTAAACGTCTTAGATTTGGATATTTTTAGTGTCAGAGAGACGGTGTTCATAAACATATATTATAATACAAATTCTGGAAAGAGTACTGCCTCACTGACTTCGACAGATTCGGAATCCTTCTGACATATATTATTTTTTAGTTTCATACCGTTATTTTATTTTTGTTACACCGTTTTTGTATCCAAATGAGTCATCTAAATGTTTTTTTTATTTTTTATGTCTAATTTGTGTTAAATAGAAATAAATAAATAAATAAAATGTCAAGTCACATTCGTGGTGAAACATGTCCTTGTGCCAATTTATTATAACACTTAACTTAACATTTTTATTATCATGTGAATTCTACCAGACCAAAGACACCGTGATTTTTTTAACACTGTTTTCGCCGGAAATTGAACCAGGGACCTTCGGTATAGCCGTCAGCTGTTCAGCCACGAAGACAGCCAAAACCGCATATAAGACATATTTATATTAGTTCATTATCATTTTTAAAATACTTACTTTAAATAGTACAAAAATTGCTTATTATGGTAATGATTTAACGTATTTCTCTGAAACTAGGAGTCACGCATCATTTCCCGAGATCAACCGCGTGTTCTTAATTTTCAATTGGCATTACGTTCTGCAGATTGTTCGCTATTGCAAAATTGAAACCAACGTTAAGATATCTCAAATATGTTCCAAGAATATAACAAGGTTCTCTCAGTTGGCCTAGTTAGAGAGCACAGTCCCCAGACAGAGACCTATTCAACAATAACCTACCACACGATCACTACACTTACTGCCCGGAAAAAATGAACGCTACCGCCAATTCCCTCGTATGAATGCACCGTGACTTGCAATCACTATTTATATCAAATTCCAACTCCTCAACAATAGGACTTCGTGTCTTCTTTTATACTATAGAAGAATATATGAAGAAGAGGTGATATCGAAAAGTCAAACCTTAAGCTTAATGTTTCTTGGACAACGATATAAAATACTTTAGAAATTAAAAAAACATTATTTTTTTGTGAATGTATACTTATAATTGTATACGAATACTGAATTTCACCCACCGTGGGTTATTAATTCATGAAATTTTATTGTATCTCAATAGAGACGAAGATGCAAACTGGAAACTGAATATGGTTGATCAAGGTGTTTACAGGACTTATGACCTGTCATTGGTTGGGTTAAGCGGACGCTTTATGTAATTACAACATTCCCCATTCCACCTTTTTCTTTATGACCATGTAAGACAAATTTTTGGAAGCTGTATATATGTTACAAATCTATGCCTAACTTCACATGTCAGTTTCAATATGCCATCTATGAAGATAGTGCGCCTAACCCAACCAATGACAGGTCATAAGTCCTGTAAACACCTTGATCAACCATATTCAGTTTCCAGTTTGCATCTTCGTCTCTATTGAAATACAATTAAATTTCATAGAAAAACATTGTTTCAACCAGTTTTTCTTAAAAAAAATTGAAATACACGACATGTTTCGGAGGATACCACCGTCTTCAGGTGTAAAAATATAACAAAAACTAAACAAAGAAAGACTAAAAAAAAAACGCATTTAAAATTCGATACAATAATTCAAATTTAAAAATTAAACTGGGCTATTTGTTATAAGTAGGTACTAACAATTATTTTTTAACAGTAAGAAATAAGAAATAATATTAAATAATAATAATACATGATGATAATATAATTTAGTTTTTGTTATATTTTTATACCTGAAGATAGAGGTATCCTCCGAAACATGTCGTGTATTTTAATATTTCTTATTAAAAAGTGGTTTAAGCAATGTTTTTTTATTCCCAAAGTATATTACTTTGGAATTCCAGTGTTAATGCCTTAACTTAATGATATAAAACTCCATATTTAATAATTAAAGCGAATAAAAACATCTATTGTCTATTTTATGTGAATGACATGTCTCGTCTGTCTAAGGCATTATCAAATATATATTTGATAATGGCTTAGACAGGCGAATCATGTAATTCACATAAAATATAATAAAACTTCTAGAAAACAGACGATTTCATTCGTATTAATTATTTATTACAGTTAACCAAAAAAATGACAATCAATTTGTGGACATTAAGTGTTATAATAAATTATACAGATTACATTTTGACTTGATTGAGATTGCCAACAAAAAGCAATAAATAAAATCCAGCGGACTTATAAATCTTGTCTAAATAGGTTGGCAAGAGTCTTAAAATATTAATTTCCTTAATTTGCGGCCACGTTTTTCGCCCACGGTTCATTAGCCAAACGACATTCTTCAGGCAGACCATCCATGCAAATAGTAAAAAAATCGCAAATCGATCACTCGCCACGGATCGGAAATAGATCCAACGACTTTATTATCGACAATGCACGATTGGAGAACCATGATTGTGGAGATTTGTGGTTGTTCCATTTTGCTGGTACGACATTGAAAAGTATTACGGTTTCGTTTCGTTTGTGCGTCTCTTTCAAACAAATTTAATTTATGAATGTGGACCGTGCTCGTTAGATAATAACACGTTTTAACGTAAACCTACACTTATATTCGGTATTGAAGTTTAGTGACCAGTCATTTCCCATACTCTTATTTTCTTCGGTCCCATATCATTTTTATGGAAATTTATTGACGATTTCTAATATAATGGATTACTGGTTCTATGCTATAAAATATAAGCAAACTAACTAACTAACCATCCTGCGTCTTCCCGAAGGGGTAGGCAGAAATAATGGATTGCCAAACTTTCTTTCCTGACATATTCTCTCGCTTCCTCAACATTCGTACATCGTGTCATGCACGCGCGTCGATTTCTCTGACTCCTTACATGGCCGACATTAAATATTTGAATTATTTGATCGTGCCACGTTTTTCTCGATCTTCCTCTATTTCTGGTTCCATTTACATAGTTAACATATAATATAATTTTTTTTACCATTCTTTCTTCATTCATTCTTTCCATATGTCCAAATCATCTTAATGATCCTTTCATTATTTTGTTCATACTTATATTTTCATTCGACACTCTATCATACACAAAGTATTCATACATTCGTCTAAGAGATCTCATTTCGCTTCTATACATAAGGGTCGGTAGAAAAACATCTTACCGGTAGGTTTAAATATATAATATATAAGTTTATAAAATATGTAATATACAAAATCTTCAAAAAAGGTATATCAGACAATTGGTTTTATTTTATGCTAAATCTATTAGTTCCATACCAACATGGATATCACTTTTTAGCAGTAGTTATAAATTAAAAGTTCAACTATTTTTGTACTTTGATACCGCTTGATTTATTTGATCAATTGCAAACCCGTTTCGATATTACCGTATCTTCATCAGGGCTATTAACCAAGTAATTAATTACATTTTATCTGCATATTAAATAATGAATAAAGCCGTTAATTATTATGCAATTAAAATGTAGTATTAATTGACACAATTAGCAAGTATTTTAAATAATGAAAATTTACATTGAAAAATTTATGGATACAGGTAAAATAAAAATATAAATCTATCGTTTAAACACCGCAAACACAATAGTAAAGTCATTATTGGCAAGTCTGTAAAAAATCATAAGGGAAAAATGAGAAATGTTTAAATACGTATTTTTATGATCATAGAAAATAAGTGTCTTTTCAATTCTTTTTCTATTTCTATGTACTTTGTATAAACAACACTTATATGAAAAAAATTACATAGAAATGTTTCGGACAACCAGTCCTTCTAAAGTGAAGCATATTATGAAGATATATTTTTAAAATATTATAAAATTGTTTACATGATCTGACAGATGTTATAAAGATTTATTTTGGAACGTTTATGCTTTTGTTATAACAAATATTATGATTCAATTTAAAATTTAAAATAATAATTCAAAGTTCTTATTGGGGTTCAGGTAACTTACAACAAAAGAAATAAATATTTATAACATCTGTCAGATCATGTAAACAATTTTATAATATTTTTAAATGTATCTTTATAATATGTATCACTGAAGAAGGACTGGTTGTGCGAAACATATCTATGTAATTTTATTTTTTTAATATAAGTGTCGTATATACAAAGTATATAAAAATGAAAAAGATAAATAAAGCATCATAACAACACATGGCGAATATAGAAGAAAATCTTTTCAATTGTTTCCTAAAATTCAAAATAAATAAATCTTTTATTTTATTTTAGATAGACTTGATTGACTTACATATTAAATATGATGTTAGCAATTTAAACGAATGATTTTATAGAATTCTTCTTTCATACACAGGAAAATATAAATTCGTTGACTTTGTAATGATATGTACTTTAACGATACGAGAGGCCTGCTATAAAAAAGAGATGTTTCACTTTCTATTTGTAACCTTTAACGCGAAATAATAGCTGGATATCGAATTATGGTATTATAAATGACCTTGAAAAACGAATTCATTACCATAAAATGATAGCGATAAAAAGCACACGCATGTCTGGTACCCGATCATTGTGATTAAATACTTTTTCTACGGTTGTTTAACAAATCATTGAAATAAAAAGTCCGGCGCAAGTGATGGCAAAGAAAGTGGCGGTAAAGTGGCTTGGACTCCTATTTAATGTGTTACAAAAAGTGAACAAAGTCAATATCATGTATTAAAGTCAATTATTCAGACATATTTGAAGTGCTTTATATTATTATGCCTCATGTTACGAAGGGGTTAAGTCTAAATCTTAGTTATTTTTTAATAAATTAAAAAGATACTATTTTATTTTTTAATAAGAAAGTCCATCTTCAGTGATACATATTACAAGATACATACAGATTTAAAATACTATAAAATTGTTTACATAATCTGAGAGATGTTATAAACATTTATTTAATACTTATAACATCTGTCAGATCATGTAAACAATTTTATAATATTTTAAATATTTATGTATCTTTATAATATGTATCACTGAAGAAGGATTGGTTGTCCGAAACATGTCTATGTAATTTAATTTTCTATAATGAAAGTGTTGTATAAACAAAGTGTATAAAAAAAAAATCAAGAAATACAACAATTACAGCACAAAGTATGGCGAATAAAGAAGAGATTTTTTATGAATTAATACACAGTTTTTTCCACTTTATAGTTTATTTTACTTGACATGTTTTGAAGGCTTTACACCTTCACCATCGGGAGAACGTTTATATCGTTCTCCCGATGATGAAGGTGTAAAGCCTTCGAAACATGTCCAGGAAAATTAACTAAAAAGTGGAAAAAATAATGTTTTAATAAAATTAAAAACGGAATCTCACATTGTTTACGCCTTTAAACGGTTATTGAACTTTATTTAAAAAATACACAATTTTGTTTTAAAAACATTTAAATTAATACCATACTTATACCTCTTGGCTATTTGATCACATACATTGTACTGATCGATCCACTATTATCTTTAATATGCTAGCGTTGGTATGAAAATAGCAATAATTATATTTTATATAAATAGGAGTATGCAAGAGAAAGAAAGAAATAATTTATACGTACAGATATAACCTATTTCGTATAGACACGTGATCTTTTTTTTGTATAGTTCAAACATCGATATTCAGTTGTTTGGAATTGGAATATTAAATCATTGTTTTAAATTCAGTTTGCTTTTACTTTTTCTTGAATGAAAGTGAGAAATTACAAATAATACATCGAACCACTCATCTACGATTAGTATAAAAAGCGTATTATTTTTTTCTATATACACTTCAAATGGGATTGATTTCTTTTTGTTAGAAATGATTTCGTGATTTCTGTTTTGTTTTAAATAGCATTTACCTGCAGTAGACTTTTCGAGAATAAAAAATGACCCAATTTGAAAATATCTCATGCAATATCGTTTATAATTTATGATTAAGGTGTATCGCTAGAAAGAAGAAAGTGTTTCAAAATTTGGACGAAAGCACATTTATATAAAACAATCGAACTTAGATACGTTTTCAATACGTATAATATAGTATAGAAAATTAAAAGTTGGGAAGTAAATTCGATTATTTTTTTGGTGGTCTAGGGAATTCAAGATCAATTCAATCCTGTATACAGGTGGCCAAAGTAGACATGGCGGCATGACCAAAATAATCATTTATTAAAAGGCGGTCACATTCGGAAAAATCGACGTCGACATCGAATGTATCAATATAAAGGAAACTCGAGTGTAAGATCGGGATAGGACAGTGTGGCGGTCTATCCTCTCTGTCAACAGAAACGGCGCGATGTTTAGTTAGTTTATTTTTATTATTTGAAAAAAATATTCTACATCGATTAGTGTAGTACAACAACAACAAACCATCACGGCGTTTCGCCGAAAGGGTACGCAGAGAGAATGGACTGCCTCACTACTCAATCATGACACACGTCCCTAGATTCTTCCACATTCATACAGCGAATCATACACGCATGTCGATTCTTACGACTTCTAACATGGCCGATCTTTAAAGTTAGATTGATTTGGTCCTGCCATGCGTTCCATGTGACCAAACCAACGCAATGATCCTTTCATAATTTTGTTCACATTCACAATATAGAAAAACAAAGACATGGCCATTAAGAGTAAGATGAGAATCTATAAAGCATGCGTAATACCAATAATAGCATATGGCGTCAAAGCAAGGGCAGACACAGTAAACACAAAAGAAGTTTTGAGGACTTCCGAGATGAAAACACTGAGGACGATAGCAGGCAAGACACTGAGAGATCGCGTGAGAAACACCAGAATAAGACAGATATGTGAGGTTGAGGATATTATAAGATGGAGCAGACAGCGAAAAAGGGACTGGTACGGTCATGTTTAAAGAATGGACACCACCAGACTTACCTATATTGCACTACATAATCAGCCTCATGAGACCTGTCCTCGTGGAAGACCCCCTAAAAAATGGAAGGACAGCTGGGAGTCTACCTCACAGGAGGAGCAACACTTCGGAGAACAGACCACATAGGTCTACAATAACGAAGAAGAATAATACTTTATTCCCTCTACATTCCTTCCTAATATCAGCATTTGAATCTCTGTCGTACATCGTTTTACCAGACATATAATACGTAAGGTAAATAAATATCTAAGGGATCTCATCTCTACCGCATTTATTTTGTTCTCATCCCCCTTATGCCAGTTCCATGCTTCGCTTGTATACACAAGCGTTGGAACTAGAGCTCCATTGTGAACGGGCATTTTTGCTTTCATTGATAATTTTTGAATAAGTGTAGTACAGTAATTTTTACACATATTTATATATTATACGTTGCCTAATTACTGCTAATTTAAAAAAAAAACCGGTGAATACGTGGAACACAAATTAAATAGACAATATGTGCAGCATCTAAAAAGGAAAAATGGTGTTAAATTATTTTTATTTTGTTATTTTATTTTATATCATTGTATTTTATATGATTTGTTTTAGATTTATTTTGTTGATGTTGGACGATCGAAGTGTGCGCAGGAGATGCCTATTGGTGGCGATGAGGTTCGCAACCCATCACACCGCGGGGCGAAAAGAGAAGGATGGAGTGCCGCATCGGTTAAAGTGTGAAGGTCCATTCTTTCTGCCATACGTTTCGAGGAGACAGAAAGATGGTTAGTTAGTTATATTTTACTTAAGTATTATTTGACCTAATAAGAGAGTGGTATAATAATTGTTTCTATAAATATTCTCTGGCATTCTTTCTCCTAGTGAACGCTGCACGGGCGGTGTAAGCGTATCGGAAGCGTGTGGCAACAGAAGAGTGTCAACAGTCCTGATTGCATAAGGCGAGTGTGTCAGGTTCAAGCCGTGGGTGGACCGCTCTAGTGCACCCACATCTATTCACTGCCGTGTACTAATAATGTACAAGGTTTACTACATGAATAAATAAGAGTAAGGAAGTGAAACAAAATATATAATAACCATAAAATCATTACATTTAGTTCAAATGTTGCGTAGCCTAATCATAAGAGTTATTTAAAGATTGTGAATTGACGATAAGAATGTGAACCTTTATGATAAAAAATGTTTAAATTTCAACACTTAACAAATATGTATTATTTATTACACTGATTTTTTTAAAAAAGAAAGCACTGTTTAATATTCCACTATACTATATTTATAGACTACACAACATGTTTTGGAGTTACCTCCATCTTAAGGTCTAAATATACGACTGAGTCAGTCGTATATTTACACCTGAAGATGGAGGTTACTACAAAACATGTTGTGTAGTCTATAAATATAGTACAGTGGAATATTTAACAGTGTTTTCTTTTGAAAAAATCCAGTGTAATTACAATGGGATTCCACAGTGTTAACGCCTTAACTTTCATGAATTTTTTTATTATTATTTATTATTTATTATTACCTAAAATGATGCTTATATTAATTTGAATTAAATATATTGAAAGGAAACATTAAGTATTAAAAAAGGTTATTAAGAAAAATTAAAAGTTATTTTTATATGAAGCTAAATGTTAAATTTTATTATAAACTAAAATGTCAGTGCACAATGGTGTTCTTGCATCGACCGTTATGTATTAAAGCGAAGCATGGAACTGGAAAAAACAGAATATAATAATCGCAGTGAAAATGAGATCTCTTAGACGAATATGTAGAAAAACTGTAAATAATAGTGTCGAATGAAAATATAAGAAGTGAATGCGGTGTGAATGAAAGTTTTATGAACAAAATAATGAAAGGATTATTTAGAAGGTTTGGACACATGGAAATAATGAATGAAGACGGAATGGTAGAAAAATGTATGTTAACGATGTAAATGGAACTAGAATTAGAGGAATACCGAAAAACACATGGCAAGATCATATAAATCAAAAAATGAATGTAGGCCACGTGAGAGTTAAAGAAATCGATGTGTTTGCATGTCACGATGTATGAATGTTGGGGAGAAGAGAGAAGTATGTCAGGAAAGAAAAGTGTGGAAATTTTTGTTTACTCCTTCGGGGAGACGGCGTGATGGTTACTTAGTTAGTTAGTCTGTTTTAAAACTTAACATGAATTATTTAAAATATAAATACTTTTTGACAAAATTAATTTCGTTGAAATATTGCATAACCTATCATTTTTGCTTTTTATTTATAACAATTATTTTTTTAATGTTGGGAGCATTATAAACTAACTGAATAACCGTTTTGACGTTTTCTCTAAACAGTTCCCACGCTATAACCATCATAAAATATATCATGTCAAGTATTATTTGTTGGTTTTTTCGACTCTTTACGTAGCCGGCATTTATAATTCACTGTCATCGCCGGGAATCGAACCCAAATCCGTCGGTGTGTCAGTTAAAGCACTTATCATAAGGGCACAAAGGTTGGTTTTTCTCCTACCAAAGGTACCTATATGGTATACTCGACAATAGACCTCTATTATTATTATTATTTTTTATTAATATAAAAAATACATTACAAAGCATGTATTCCCCATGAGTTACAATAAAATCATTTTGGGCCTTAAAATAATTACAATGATTATAATATATAACATATTCATGACAACACAGAATTATTACAAACAAAAATATTATCACAAGCAGAATAAAAATCATGATACACTAATATATTAATAATTACCACTTTCCACATACTGCCTGAGGTAATACAGCTTTAGGCTGTTAGCTACATTATTAGAGCCTCGAATACTCTCAGGAAGCCTGTTATATTCCCTACAAGCCAGGTACAGCAGAGACTTAAGACCAAACTTTGTAGTACGAGTGGTGGGTGTAGATTGTGTCCTTGTCTTGTATTGTAACTGTGAACATCACGGTTATAAGTGTAATTAGTATTTGTGTGAGCTACGTTACTTATTACTACGTTACTACGTTACCGCCTGGGATCCGATATTCTCTGATGGTGGAATGAGTGCACAAAAAAATTCTGCGCTTTCTTTACCTCAGGGAGCGCGGTTATTACCTAAGCTACCAATCATTGGAGAGAAGGAGGAACATTCACTTGGGATTTCACATCTTTCAGATGATTGGCGGCCGTATACAGAACTCGGATGTCCTGAGTGATGTAGGTCTATTTGTCCCTGATAATTACCTTCGTCAAAGACAGCACAGATTGTTTTATTAGCCCCGCTGCAGAACCAACCTGCCAATGGTTATCCCTGTGGGTAGGGCAATCTTATTGCTTAATCGGATCGCCTCGGAGGTCGACATATTTCATGATAGTGTGAGTTGCCTCAGGGATGAAATATCAATGTTATGATTTTTTCTTATTCTTAAGCTTAATTTTTATTTTTTTAATGCTTCTCTTTTTATAATGTAATTGCAAACGATTTTGAATTGTATGTCTGTAATGTTTGTGATTTTTATCAAAATAAATGAAATGAAATGATTTGAATCTGCGTATATGCAATTTCGTAATAAGGTATAATACTAAAAGGTAAAATGCCGGTCAGTCTGTAAATGTCTTTTACGTGCATTTCTATTGGAATACTATATATATTTCTTATGGGAATAAATAAGTGATTAAAAATTAATACGGTGATAAAAAAGATGTTGGGTCACGTCCCCTTTATTGTTGGGTAGTGGAGGCGCACCTGACACCAAGTTCAGTGGCACGGGATCACTTTCACTGATCGGAGTTAGTTCAGTGGCCCAGTGACTCACGGAACTGGTACCTCGCGCCTCGCCTTTGTGAACCGCGGCTGTTCCCCGCCGGGCAGGGGTCACCAGTCACGGTCCATGATCTATTGCGCCGGATCTCGCCAGATTAACATTCATCTCGCGGCTCGTGACTAGGGACGGCGATACGCTTTTCTAGATCGCGTTGGTCCTCCGAGCTGGATTCCTGCCCGCACAAGTCATGCTGCAGGAATTTTAAGTACAGCCGCTAGGAAAAGATAAGGTGTCTGTTTTAGAATTTAGTGCGAGGTGTTTGAAACAACATTTTACCTCCAGATACCCCACGGCATCTTACGATAACATCAAAACAAACTTTTAAAAATATTTGTCATATAAACTGTTAAAATATAATACGCCGTTTGTTTGTTGACAAAACAGCTGTAGCAAAAAAAAAATGTGATACCATAAACAACGTACTATAGATTTTAACAGTTAATAATGTTGAAGTATCATAGTGTTTCAGCCAAAACACTGGATCATTGGTCATATTGTTAAATAAGACATAATTTATATTAATATATTTATATTCATATGAACTTCTTCTTCTTCTTAAAGTGCCCTGTCAGGTCCCCCCGACGTTGGCGATCACTCTGGTAAACTCTTCCTTATCCTGCGCTGTCCGCAATAGCTCCTCCACAGTTCCGATTCCCGTCCATTCCCTCACATTGCGCAGCCAAGAGATCTGCCTTTTTCCCTGCCTCCCTGCGGCCCTCTATTTTTCCCTTCAAAATAAGATGCAGCAGGCGATATTTTTTCCTCGTTGAACGTGACCCAGATATGAAATCTTGCGGACTTTGATCAAAGTCAGCAGCTCTCTATTTACTCCTGCACGATTCAGGACTTCTGTGTTCGTCACTCTGCCTGTCCATGGGACCCTGAACATTCTTCGGTAAAGCCACATTTTAAATGCCTCTAACCAGTTCATTGTATTTACTTTTAATTCTATTGTGATATCGATTTTGTTTATCTTAATTTTGAATATTGAACACAAGTGTATTTTTTTTATGAACTTATGGTTTTATTGATATTGATTCTTGTGGTTTTTATTTTATAAAACTCCATTATAAAATATACAAAAATAATGCGATTAATTTTTATAATATGTTAAAATACAGTAATATTTGTTATAAACCGTTTCGCTTTGCGAGGGCATCTTCAAACTCGAGTTTGAGAATGCGCCGACGAAATGATGATCCTCACGAAAAAATGCTGGCAAAATCCTTCACAGAATACGAAACACAAAGATTGCCAAGGATATGCTAAGTCGAAAATATTATAAGATGGAGACAGTAGAGAAGAAGGTTATGGAATGAACACGTGACCAGTGAGAGCAGTAAGGGATGAAATAGACGTTAAGACGACCTCCAAATTGAAAGGACACCTGACAGTCCATCTCTCAAGGGAAACTTAACAGGCCGAAAGGTCTAAAACAAAGTGAAGAAGAATACGGAGATTACATTTGTTTATAACAATGTTTTTGTAAAGCCATATCCACGGCAGTGGATTGTCTGCAATAAATGAATTGTATAATTACTCGTTACCTTGTATTATATTTGTCGCGTGAAGAGACAACTTATACGACCGTTGCGTAAGTAGTATCCGTGTTCATTCACTTCAGATAAAGTGACGCAATGAGACGGAGAAATTATCTAAATTACGTCAGCCTAATGGGAGTAAGGCGATTACCATAATACATTTTTGTCATCTTAATCCAAGTGATTTCAGCCGCTGCATCGTGAGATCCGGTTCACGTTGTCGGAATAATTATTGCATCTACTCTCAGTCTCTTAGTAATTGCATTCAATTTATGTAGATATCTATAAATTATAAATATTTTCATAATACACACGCAAGAATATGTAATAGAAAATAAACTATAAGTATACTATAATTTACAGTTTTTCATGTGGCTTAAATAGTTGGTTTAAAATTATGAAATACGTATGAAAGAAACACACTGTTTTCCATTTTTGAGTTGATTTTTTTCCATAAGTTTGGAAGGTTTTACGCCATCATCATCGAGAGAACGATGTAATGATGAAGTGTTAAAACCTTTGAAACACCTCGAGAAAAATAAGATAAAAAATGAACACAATAGTATTTAAAAAAAAAAGACTAATACCAAGGATTTAAATCAATCATATTAGAATTTAGTTTTACAATCTTCAATGTGAGCAGAAAATAGCTCATTATTATGAAGAAGAAATCTGGTCGTGTCCAGGCTTGAACCCAAGTCCCCTGGATTAGAAGCGTTCTATCCCCTAGACCACCACCCGATTCATAAAACATTATTATCATAGAAATTTACGTTGTTAACGCATTGAGTTTATCAAAAATTGGTTTAAAATAAGTGTTTTTATTATTCAAATTCAAACGATTTATTCATTTTTATAAGAAACTTAAAGTATAGCCGTTTTAAGTCAAGGTACGCTGAAATATATAATACATTAATGAATCAAAACAATGTTTTATCCCCCCGAAAGACGTATAATTTAATGGTACTTTTCAATGATGCATGCACGTGTATTTGTTAACGTAAGTTCCTTACAAAGTCAAAGACATTTCTTTGACTCCATTCTATGCCTTGTGTTTTGTATCATACATAACGGAACGATAATGAAGCATTGAAAGAAAATTTAAATTGCAACTTTTTTACGAACTTGTTAAACAATAAAATTATTCAATTCCAAACTCTTAACACTCTGCGAGTGTTCCACTTTACGCCTGTTTGCTCATCTTTTTGTGCCTTTTAGCACCGCGAGCGCAGATCAATACGTACACTTTTTGCAGCGTCCCGGAATTGGAACATCAGGGAAATGTCATCAACGGAAGCGCAGATGTAATCATTACAGTGAGATGACTTGTAACCATTTGAAATTTGTCAGCAAGCGCAACACTTGCGCTACATGTTGCGTTTGCTAGCTGACTGTTTTGCTTCTTTCAAATACATTATGTTATTTTTTTCAAAATCATAAGTAAAAATATACAATTTAATGAGAATAATAGTTTGTATTACAGAGATGCTGTTAAGTTACACTTATATTAAGGACATTTAAGTGGATATTTCTTTGTTACCTTGTATAGAGGTTTTAAATGTTATTTTTAAGTGTTTTTCTTCTCTGTTAATCATCAACAATCGGGTGGTGGTCTAGGGGATAGAACGCTTGGCTTCCGATCTAGAGGACTTGGGTTCGAGCCTGGACACGACCATATTCCTTCTTCTTATAATAATGAGCTATTTTCTGCTCATATTGAAGATTGTAAAATAAATTCTAATATCATTGATTGAAATCTTTGGTAATAGTCTTTTTTAAAAAAAAAAGTGTTTCTGACCGTATATGTCCATCTTTGGTACAAAAATTTAACAATAAAATGATATAAAATTGTTACTCATATATGAAATGAAAAGATGAGGATTCATTTATCAAAATGATTCTTTCAATTATTTTTTTTAGTCATTTTTGTACATTTTGGGGTTAGAAGGTACACTTCTATATTCGCCATAATTATTTTATTATTTTATTTAATGTTGATGACATTGTTCATTTTATATAAACTATATTATATTTTTTGGGAGTGAGATGTTTTGGCTTACTAGGATATTAATAAATGATTTTATAGGGCCCTTGTAAGGTGATGAACATGACTCTCATAATATTGTTTATAAAAAAAAACTTATATAAAACTGACGTGTTCATATACCTATATTGAGTTTTGAGGTCACCTACAGCTTCTCCACAACCCTCATCCCCTGGTAGTCGTGGTGTCCATCTAACCCACCACACCCTCTAAGAAACCCTACTCTCTCTATTCATCCAACTTTAACTTCCAAAAACGCAAATTTGAACTAGTGGGGGGGAGCATAGTTTCTATTTTGGTACTTCTGAAGAGCTGAGGTACAAGACAAGCGAAATTATTCTTATTAGTCAGAAATATTCCACAATAATTGAAATATTCTTCCAATTCATACAAACACAAATTAATCTGGAATATGGGTGTTTCTTTACTTTGATATTAATATAATTGTTCGTTTTATAAACGTGCGTCCGTTCTTCTTTTGGTGTCATGTCAGGTCCTCGTGACGTTGACTATCATTTGATAGTAGGCGTCTCTGTCCCTGGCAGCTCGAAACAGCACCTCATCGCCCCTCAAGCCAGTCTTGTCCATTATGTTGTGGAGCCAGGAGATTTGCCTCTTGTCAATTTTTCTCAAAGATCAGGTGCTGCAATTCATATTTTTCTCTCTCTTATCATACGCCTAAACATGACGAGCTTTAACATTGGTTAACAATTTCCTATTGTGTTCCTAATTACCATTAACGCTAAAGCTAATGAATTATCAAGATTTGAATGTGTTTGAACAAACATTAAATGACTAACTCACTCAAAATATAAAAGTCGACAACACTATTGTTTCAATTTCGAAATAGACCAGTTTAAAGAAGGGTTCTTCGATTCTCGATCATCGATTTTACGTTCCCTACCCACGTGTGGCTTAAGCGGCCGCTTGACCTTTCGAGTGAACGGAATCCGATTAAAGTGATACTAACTCCACCATACTACAAGTACTCAAGATTCTAAATTTCATTTCACTTTTTCCGTCATTATGCGGGCACCTGTGACTGGCGCATGCGCACACAGGCACGGAGAATACGCTGTGTTTCGAGAGCTTTATGAATGGATGGCCGGGTACGTTGGGAGTGACAGCGGAATTTGTAGAATCATTTATCAATTAATGAAACGTGTAAATGTGCTAATTGAATTCGTGTAAGAAATGGGAACAAAACTTTTATTGATTTGGAATAAAAACACTGTTTTTTTTACCAGCTTTTAAATAGTTTTTCTCTTCATGTGTCGCAAGTTTCATACTTTCATCACCGGTAGAACGATATTAGCGATGATTGAAGTATCTTTTTTCTTATTCTTCTTCATATTTCTAGCCTCCACTGCTTGATAAAGGCCTCTTTCATTTTACTCCACTCGTCTCTGTGTTGTCCCTTCCGCATCCAGGTATTTCCAGTTGTTTGCATAATGTCATCAGTTTTATTTTAAGTTGGCCTCCTGATAGTCCTTTTACTTGTCCAAGGAATCTTATCCTTGTCCGATTTAGGAATAAAACATTCTACACGTGTGAAGAAAATTGAAGTCATAAGTAGAAAAACCGTGGTTTAACTTATAAAATAAAAATATTACTATTTAATTCCACAGTGCTAACTCAGAAATAAGTTTATAAAAAAATATTCGCAATTATTTTGTGCAATATATATGTTATATATTTAAAGTGACGACTGTTTTAAAACGGATATAAAGGGATGCCATAATATAAAAAAGGCGGTATGTAACTAGAAGAGTCGCCCTATTATCGAGTCACAAACATTGTAGGTGGCAATAAATTCACTACTCGCTATTAGCAAAATGGCGACGTTGTAACGAATGTGATCAAAACTTGGCATTGTTTATAAATCACCTGCACGTTGTATTTTTTGAAATACACATTTAAAGTATTTTTTTTTACTGTGTTACGTTTTATATATCTTTCCTTCATAAAAAATAAGGAATACGCACAAGTCAGAAGAAGATGCATCTAATTTTAAGGTTAAATTAGTGCGTGTTGCTTTTCTAATGAAGTAAAATGTTTCATAATGTATTGGTGAGTGAAATGTTTTTTTTAAACAAATAAAATAATAAGAGTACTGTATAATCAGGGTCCTAGTATAGTCGGGCAAATTACTTTAAGCCGTTGAAAAAAAAATACTTTTCTTAATTTTTTTCGGTTAATACTGCCCACTTGGAAAAAACAGGATTGCATATGTATTTCACCATAGCGTTTCAATATTTTTTAAGAACAAATTCCTCATATTTCGATGTACTCTATATTATATATTACGTGTTTTGGCTCATAAATAAATTTATTAACATCTGGAAAATGACATTTGTCATAAAATATGAAAAAATTAACCCAGAAAATCGTTTAATTTTTTTTGCTAAGTAAATTTATAAGTATAATATATTTTTATTTTTGATTAAAGAATACACGATTTTTAAGGGGAATGACCAGTTTTATTTAGCTAGGATTTTTTAATAAGCAAATTTACATCATTGCACAAGAAACAGTACAATTTTTTGTCTCCCAAATGGGATTAGCCCTTCTATGGAAGGTGGATTTTGCCTTGTGTTATTCGGAATGGATTATTTCACATTATTTTGCGTATTTTAATTTTTACTTAAGATACACATGGTATACACATTTTGAGGTATTCTTTTTTTTTTATACATAAAACTTTATATTAAACAACGAATAAATATGAAAAATGATACGAGCGTGTAATGCACGAATGGAATTTGAGAATTTTAGAGAATATTTTTAAAGACTTCTCTTTGGGATAGCAGTCTTCTCTACGATATTTCTCCACCTTTTAATTTATCCCTCAATGTATGTTACACACGACATGGAACGATATTCCTGGTCAATGAACGGTAATCAAACGAAAACAATTAAAAACGAAAGTTGGATATGCACACTGGACTTGAAAATGCCATTGGAAGCAAGAGAAATTCTTAATAAGCACTTATGGGCACAGATAATAGAAAGTTTCAAGGTCACTCAATCAAACTTCATGTTTTATTACTGTTTAGTGGCTGGAGAAACAATTTGGGTAAAGTATGAAAACTAGATTAGGCATTTCGGATTCGATTTCTCTCAAGTAATCAATGTATGCACGTTGGTCGCATGCACCCGGGGCCGGTGCACATGTTTATGGCACCACGTGCATTTAATAGTTTAGGGATTGTTTAAAAATAGTTGGTAGGAATATAATTATGGTGTAAAGATTATTCATAACTTAGATTGTAAGATTGAATGCAAATATTTTATAAGTTATTTGTTCATAGTAATAATAAAAAAAACAAGACATTCCAAACAGACAACAAAGTAAATACATAAATTTAAAATATTGTGTAATTAAACCACGGAATTGTAATTAAACTTTAAGCCAACCAGTGTCGCTTGTACCTAAATTTTATCAGGGCAATATAAAAAACTTAGTTGTTTTATAGGTCTGATTAAGGTTCATTACAAGCAAAACTAGTTGGCTTAAGATGTGATTATATTTACGTGGTAAAAACATTTTTAAAAATTTGATTTAAAACTAAAAGTACGGGATCTACTCGTAGTAAGGTAATAAATTATTACGAAATTTATATGAAAATGTTTTTTTAGTTTTAAAAATATTTTTTCTTAATTATTATGGGTTACATAATTTGGGTCATATTTTTTATTTGCAAAAAACAAAAAACTGTAATGGTTCGAATGATAGTAAGCTTTGAACACTCATGTATTTTGATTTATTTATTATCGTTTTTATTTTGAAACTATAGAAATATTCCGTTTATACGCAATCAATTATGTTGACAGAACAATGAACATGAATTTTGTTTAATTTTTTTATTTCTATTTCTTCTCCTTCTTCCTCAGCCTATTCCCATCCACTCCTGGACAAAGGCCTCCTCCATTCGCTTCCATGTCACTCTGTCCTGTGCAGACTGCATCCAGGTTATTCCGACGTGTCTGTTCAGATTATCCTTCCACCGTAGTTGCGGTCGCCCTGCACTTCTCTTTGCCGTCCACGATCTCCAAGTCAGCAGTCTTCTTGTCCATCTTCTTGTCCACTTTTTATCTGAGCTTCTGGCTATGTGACCTGCCCATTGCCATTTTAGAGTCGCCACCTGGTGGATGATGTCAGTGACTTATGTTTTTTCTCTTACCGTATCGTTTCTGACTCTGTCTCTTAGGCTTATTACTAACATGGCTCTTTCCATGGCTCTTTGGGTCACTCGTAGTTTCTCGGCACTTTGTTTGCAGCTCGGCATTCTATTTAATTTTTAGTAATCACGATACCGGCCCTGAGCACATTAGCTTTGCGGTGGGCAAGTACACAAGTATTATAGTACTCGAAAACATCTTAAAAACCCATAAGAAAGTTTATTTTCAAAAGGAGATTGTTTGTTATGCAAGAGTTATGGGTGGCATTTTGAGAGTTTGTTCAGTAGAAAGTCATACAAAAGGTGCATTACACTAAATATATTTACTCACACTAATACGTTTATACTCGCATGCTAACTGAAAGGAAATATTGACTGGGAGTGGTTGGAAACTATTGTATTATCAGTTCGAAGACTAGTATGCTTCAGTGAATAACAAATTGCTTAAATAAATATGTTTTAACAAACTAACTAACTAACTTACCATCACACCGTTTCCCCGGAGAGGTAGGCAAAGAGGATGGATAGACATTGTTCTATCCTGACATAACTCTTTAATTCTAATCTATAAAATATACATTTTTCTAAATAACATGAAATTCTGCAAAATTAACTAAAAACAGTCGGCAATATTATATTAAATTTAAAAATGGTTAAAAATAGTCCGTTTTAAACATTGTTTTAAACATTTAAATATAAATTATATTTTATTTCACTTTTTCGTTTTTATATACTTTGTATACACAACACTTATATTATTATAAAAAAAATACATAGACATGTTTCGGACAATCAGTCATTCAGTGATACAGATTATAAAGATACGTTTTAAAAATATTATAAAATTGCACACGTATATAGAAGAAATAAATAATATTAAATTTTTATTATTGCACTGACATCAACATTTTAATCGTCCGTAAATAACATGAAAATCTACAAAATGAACTTAAAAGCAATCGGCAATATTGAATTTAATTTAAAAATTATTAAAAATTGTCGGAACATAAAACGCACCCTTTACGTATAAATCTTTTCTAAGAATGGATTTGATTCTGGGTACTACTGGAGTCCTTTAAAATAGCCCAAGCGCTTTGCTATGTTTGAATATCGTATTAAAACATATTAAAATTATTGATCTAAATCTTGACTACCAGTTATTATAAATAAACTCAGTGTTGTTGATTATTCAATAAAAAATATTGACGCAGACACCGGGGCAACCTAATAAATCATATCCGATTCAAAAGAGCGTCATTGAGGGTTAGTGTGCTATTATGAAGTCTTCATCACTTTCAAATCAATACAAGTAGTATTAAGAAGCACACTGATCTTTTGTGGACTGCTCGTTTGGCAAAAAATGCGATATTTGCCATTGGCACTACTTGACTTTCGGTTTCAAGGCAATGCGAATTTCTTTTCTTGTGTGACCTGGTTCTTTTCACAGCGAATATAACACCTTGATTGATTATTTTAATTAAAATCGCCATGGAAATCATCTTCAGTAGCGGACTAAGCGAAATTCTCCCCTACATCGGAAATCACTTAAATTTAAAAATAAATATTAATCTCTCTTATTCTTATTTATGGAGATCATGCGCAGCCCGCAAATGTTCCACTTAAAGTTGTCAAAAAATTAAGATAGCGGTGCATAATTGTGTTCTCGTGCCTACTCTTACGTATAGAAGTGAATCATGGAATTCTCAAAAAAGCATTAAAGTACAATTAATGCAATAGAAAAATGCAATCTGTATATGATAAATTGTCAAATGCAAAATAGGAAGTGAATGTGGTGCGAATGAAAGTGTTATGAATATGATAATGTAAGGGTCCTTCAGATGGTTTGGACCCATGAAAAGTATGGATGATGATAGAATGGTGAAGAAAGTATTATATATGTAAACAAACGAAAAGGAAGCTAGGAATAGAGGAAGGCCGTGGAAAACGTGGCACGATTACATAAATCAAATATTGAATGTCGGCTACGTGAGAAGTCATAAAAATGAGATGAGTATCGCCCCTTCGGTGATACGGCGTGATGGTTAGCTAGTGAGTTAATTAATTATTCAGATAAATAGCTCTTAACAATATTACAGCGCGATCCTAACCGATGTAAAGGGTAAAGCTATTATATTGATTCTCGTGACATGTTTTAGGTAGCTAATCTATCACCATTGTATTGGCACGTGAATTCTATACCAGACCAAAGAGAGTGTGAGAATCACATTGTCGTCGCTAGGAATTTGAACTGGGACCTTTGATGTGGCAGTCTTAGCTGTTATCACTCTGCCACAAAGTTCATTATTTTTATACATTAAATATCATCTGTGGGGTTTAATGATAATAACTGCGAACACGAACGTATCATGTTTGAATAGTGGTATGTTTATGAGTTAAATATTCCAAGGAGATGTACTGAGCAAATACAAAATATATTATATTTTAAGGTTTTTATTTTCTTTAATCTTGATGTTTAGCTCAATGACATTTGCTTATTATTATTTATCTTATTTCAGAATTTACTTAAATCTGTCTACTCTATAAAAAAGTCTGTGGTCCATGGACTATCTATATATGTTCCGACATAGGCCTCACAGCTGACGAAACCATGAAAAACCTCAGCTGGAACATTTGAGGTATGTCTAAGAAGAAAATGAAGAGCCGATTGAAAAATGTATATTATGTAAGCATGATTATATTATGTACACTTAAAGTAGTTTAAAATTATGGGAAGAATAAAATTTACTTTATTTACAAACATTTTATTAAATAGTCCATTGTTTTGGCCGAAACAATGGACTGTTTAATATTTAATATTTAAAGTCAAATATAATTGTGAGCCAAAAACAAAGTTACTTAATTTAACAGTTTTAAAACATTTTATTAGATAGGTGATCTTAAATTTTGGGGGGAGTAAGGGGGATCCTATTGACTCTTCGAGCGGTGCATGGCCATCACCGTGGTGATGGCCATGCTACGCTGGAGGATTGATCTGATCCCAAGTACCTATCCACACCTCCTCGACTTTGGTCTCCCCTGGAAACTATGCGAAATGTTAGAGATCGAGTGTGAATAACCTCAACCTCGGTGGATAATATTGATGCATAGACTAACGTGGAAGGACACCTCGCCAACCCGTCTGGCAAGCGTGGAGTATGACATTTCATACATGGAGAAAGATGGGGGAGGCCTATGTCCAGCAGTGGACGACCACGGCTGTTAAAGAAGAAGAAGAAATTTTGGTTAATACTGGTAGCCATCTCTCGTAACGTCAAATGTAATATTTTTATTTCTGTGGGCAGCCGGAACCTGTCCTCTTTTGGGTTTCTTTGTCCAGCGTACATCTATCGTTGAAACATTTGAAGGTTTGTAATTTGGAGCTAAACAAATGTTTTCTTTTCAGAAGTTGGATCGCTTAATTGGTTAATAAAATATGTTGGCAATGTTTAATGGAGTTGTTTCAGCTGGCTAATTTCATAAATGAATCACGGCACGCCACTGTTCTCCATAATATACACATTGACGTGAGATGACTTATCGCATTGTACAGAAAACGGCTGATGCGAAAAGTGGCACGAAATATTGTTAAAATAAGTTATTGTGTTTGAGAAACCGCATCGTCATAACATCACCATTAATATGTCGAGATGTGTAATTACGTGAATATTAATTGGAGTCCCTGTTACAAGCTATCCAGGTCATTTAATATATGGCGATCCTTAAAATTTTGTACTTACAAAACAATTTTTGATTTATTTGTATTTTTTATTATACTTTGTATGTATAACACTAACTTTAAAATAAAATTAATATCAGACATGTTTCGGACAACCCGATCTTTCTTCAGTGATATTATAAAGATATTTAAAATATTATGAAATTGTTTTAAATATGATCTGTCATAACAACTGTCAAAACTGATCATTTTCGTAAACAATTTTATAATATTTGTATTTTTCATTTTTTATTTAATTTGTATATACAATACTATTAAAATTACATATCAGACATGTTTCGGGCAACCAATCCTTCTTCAGTGATTCATATTTTAAAAATTAAAAAAATTGTTTACAAAAAAAATAAATTTTGACAGATTTATATATATACAATAGTGTTGTACCTATATACAAAGTATATAAAAAAAGAAAAAGACAAATAAAACATCTACAGCACAAAATATGGCAATCATAGAAGAAATTTTATAATATCTTTATAATATCACTGAGGAAGGACCGGGTTTTCCGAAACATGTCTGATATTTAATTTTTTTAAGTTAGTGTTGTATATACAAAGTATATAAATAAAGAAAAAGGCAAATAAAACATCTACACCACAAAGTATGGCGAACATAGAAGACATATTTGATTTTATTTATTTATTTTTGATTCTATATTTTTTATCGGAACATGTCGGAAATGTCGAAACGTTTCTTTAACTTGTTTCGCCCTGTTAGATCATTATCAAATGATAAATATATCACACTCGATAATGCCCTAGTATGACAAATCATGTCACTCCCAATAAATATAATGAGACTTCTTGAATACAATACATTATTTGATTTACTTTCGGAATTAAAAAAACTTTGTTTAATCCACTTTTTAATAAAAAAATATTAAAATACACGACATGTTTCGGAGGATACCTCCATCTTCAGGTGTAAAAATATAACAAAAACTAAACAAAGAAAGACTAAACATGTCGTGTATCTTAATATTAAAAAAAAAAGTGGTTAAAACAAAGTTTTTTTAATTCCCAAATTCTATGGAATTCCTCAGTATTAATGCCTTAACTTTAAGTTAATATTTGTTTTCTTTTATTTATTCTTGATTCTATATTTTTTATCGGAACATGTTGAAACGTTTATTTAACTTGTTTCGCCCTGTTAGAGCATTATCAAATGATATTTATTCATACCACACTTGATAATGCCCTAGTATGACAAAACATGTCACTCCCAATAAATATAATGAGACTTCTAGAAAAAAGAAGTATTATTCAATATGAAATATTTAATTTGGGGTTTACATCATTGTTCAAAAATAATAAATATGATCGCCTTGTTGTATTTTTGTCCAGATAATTGATATTTCTTTTACATTATAAATCTCTTTTTCCAAGATAACTATTTGTAAACTTAAATACATAATTTGTTTGATTTGTTAACAAAAAATATTTTTGTTTTTCAGGAGCGATGTCATGGTGGTGGGCTGTTCTGGTGGCGCTGGGTGCTGCGCCCCTTTGGCCCGTCGCTGCCCAAGCACGACCGCCCGGTGAGTTGTTTTCCAATCCTAATAATGTGTTTTCTTGAAGAGATTTACTAAAGTTAATGATGGTTAGAATTTATCATATAAATAACATAATATAACAAAGCATTGAGTGATTTTAAAACACCTTGAATATGCGAAACAACCTAAACGAATTCGTTTAATAAAACGATATGTTAGGAATGAAAATTGTGGCAGTCCATTCTTTCTGCCTACCCTTCGAGGAGATGGCTTGATGGTTAGTTAGTTAGTTTAGTTAGTAACTTAAAAAAAAAATATATAATTATATAGCATTTATAGCTTAGGTAACAGTGATTTTATAAATGAAAAATCAAATAGTTTTTATTTATTCTTTAATACAGTATATAAAAATCTATACAGACAAATTTAAGCAAGTATTAAAAAATAGAAAGTTCTGGAGACTGGAAAGGGATGGCCAAGAACCGGAGCCGGGATGTAGCATCGAGAGGCAGGATATTAAGTGAAACGTTTAGTTTTCTAGAAGTTTTATTATATTTTATGGGATTGACATGTTTCGCCCTTCTAAAGCATTATCAAATATCAAATATGAAGACATTTGATAATGCCATGATCATTTTTATTAATTATTTAATATGGAGTTTTACATCATTGTTCAAGAAACAATAAATAACTGTTATACTGCCCTGATTAAGCTTGGGTTCAAACGAAACTAGTTGGCATCTATTATAATAACCATACCGTGGTTAAATACAATTTTTATTTAATTGTTTAATATTTTTAAATATAATATAGCTGTTATATTTACACCTAAGGATGGAGTATACAATTTTCGTATACACTGTATACATTTCTTTCTATCGCCATTTTCATTATCATGTGAATTCCACCACGTCATCGCCGGGAATCGAACTTGGGACCTTCGATGTGGCAGTAATAACTATTGCCACCCTGCCACGAAGGCAGTTAAAGGATTATACAGTGTTTAATATTCTCATTCCAAAATAACATTGGAATACCAAAGTGTTAATGCAAAACCTATATACTCGTATAGTAAAAAATATATAGTTTGTATTCGGGAAAATTTTACTCGTTGCATTAATAGTTGATATTGGATCATGGATAAGTCGGTGCAATACGATTTTATGTGTTAGCGATGTGCATACTGGTGTGTGTGCGTACCTACTTGCAGTAGAGCACTCGCGTCTGAGAAGCTCTCTCTAGAAAAGTATGTAAATGTGTTCGCAGGTAGGCGCTCCCATCGCACGTGATGAGAGATATTGTTTAACCACACAAAAGTGTGTACATTATAAGATATTGCTTCCGGTTGATTTAACGTGAGATTTGAAGTCATTTCAACCGGTTTGATTCGGAATACGTATCCAATTGCACGATTTAAACTATAAACTGGTGGAATATACTGAATGCGTTAGATGTAATTGTAAAACTCCGTATTAAATAATTATGATAATATGAATGAAGACGTATTTCTTCTAAGTTTTATTATATTTTAGATGGAATGACATGTTTTGCCTTTCTTTTTTTTCTTCTTCTTTTTGTCATGTCACACATCCGTGGTGCATAGGGCCTCTAGGAACTTTATCTACTCGACTCTATCGCATGCCTGATGCCTAACACCATCCCAAGTGATCCTCCTTGAAACCTCGTCCTTCAGGGCTCTTCTCCAGGAGGCTCCAGGTCTGCCTCGCTTCCTCTTTCCCCTATAGGGGACCAGTCTAGTGCGCCCTGAGCGAAGCAGGCTGGATTCTGTCTCAGAGTGTGACCGATCCTTTGCCATCTGCGTCTATTGACTTGTTCTCTAATTCGCCCTTCTAAGGTAAATCAAATTATCAAATGTCATTCCATCTAAAATATAATAAAGAAGATAGACGTTTTTATTCATAGTATTTAACATAATGACTATTTTTATTTTTTATACACCAGCTCTAAACAGGGATGTTGTGCTGCAACTGAACCATTCCCCAAAAAAACTAAAATGGCAGTGCACAATGGTGTTTTGTACGGACCCTTAAATATGGAAGCGAAGCATGGAGCTGGCAAAAGAAGGATGAAAGTAGAATAAATACAGCAGAAATGAAATCTCTTAGACGAATGTGTGGATACTCTGTGTATGATAGAGTGTAGAATGAAAATATAAGAAGTGAATGCGGTGCGAATGATGGTGTTATGAACAATATAATGAAAGGATCATTAAGGTGGTTTGGACACATGGAAAAAATTAATGATGAAAGAATTGTAAAAAATTATATGTTAACGACGTAAATGGAACTAGAAATAGAGGAAAACCGAGAAAAACGTGGCACGATCAAATAAATCTAATATTGAATGTCGGGCACGCGAGGAGTCAGAGAAATTGACGCGCGTGCATGACACGTTGTATGAATGTTGAGGAAGCGAGAGAAATATGTCAGGAAAGAAAAGCCTACTTTCTGCCTACCCCATCGGGGAGATGGCGTGATGGTTAGTATATTAGTTAGTATACTTTCTAGATAATACTATTAATAATCTTTATCCACAGGAAAATAATGATTAAAAATAAAATCCCATTGGCGAAAAAATACCATTTTGATTTATATAAATTAAATAGACATTTGTTTTGAAAGTGTCATCGTTAAAAGTAAATATTAATATGTAACGCAACTATTTTATATACTTAATAAGACTCGTACCACTTGTTGTTTACTACTGATGAGCGAAAATGGGTTAAGAATCGATGTTACGTTAGGTTCGCTAATAGACGACGCTAAGACTGCGGTGCGCATGGCTGCGAATTTGCGGTCAAAAATAAGTTTCTAATTCGGTAACCAATTGAGGAGTTTGCCATTAAAAAGCAACAAGCGCTTTACGTTCATCGCGATAGCTTTTCAATAACTATTAATTCATTCCCCATAGCACGGATAGCGTAATTATAATACAAACGTGTGATGTAGAGGCGTGATAACAGACGTTTCGGTACTTGGCCGATAATCGTATTTTTTTTTCATTTGGCAATTTTTGTAATTTATTTCAATTTTAAAAATATTAATACCTATTACCCAATTATTGCCATCTTCTCACTATTTTGTTGCAATATGTATTTAATTTAGAGATATTTTTTCCACAATTTTTATTATCGCAAATTCGCTATTTGTCCTACTTATATCAGTTTGTTGTTTTGATTTGTTTTATAACGATTTATTTAATAATTAATACGATTAACGACCTTCGTGGTTGAGTGGCAAGTGATACGACTGCCATACCGGATGGTCTCCGGTTCGATTCTTGGCGATGACAGTGTGATTGTCAGACTATCTATGGTCTGGTGTAGAATTCACTTTACAATAAAATGGCGATACATTAGCTACTCATTACTTTTTATGAGAATCAATATGAGAGCCTTACCCTTTACATCGATTTGGCTCGCGCTGTAATGATGTAAAAAAAATTATAATGTATACCGTTTTCATAAAATATCTAGTCCATTGTTTTGGCCGGAACACTATGATACTCTAACATTATAAACTTTTAAATTAAAAAAAAAAAAGTTTTATGTATCACAATTGTATTTTTATTTTTCGCGACAGGTGTTAATGTCAACATAGGTTGATGAAACAGCTGTCGCGAAAATAAGAATACAGTTGTGATACATAAAACAAAGTTTTTTAATTGAACAGTTTATAATTTATCTAGAAAATTCATTACGTTTTATAGTAAAGACTTTGTCAAATATTCGTTTAGCGAGTTTAAAGATATTATTCGATAATGCCTTTTACAAAGTGAAACATGTAATTCCAATCAATGTAATAAATCTCAGAGAAAACGGAAGTTTTCTTATCCCGAACAGATAAGCAGAAAGCAAAGACCGCCACACTGTTTTGTTCCTGTTCTCGATTCCTCAAAATTCCTCACGTGAAGGCAAATTTTAAAATTGGTTTGAATTGATTGTTAGAAGTTTTTCTAGGTTCCTTTTTGTTTCTCGTTTTGTTCATATCGTTGAATACTTTGTTTATTTTTTCATTCTTTCCAAGTTTTCAAATTTCATTCGTCTCACTGACATATATACAATTTAAATATTCATTCATGAATTCTTTCCACATATCTAAAACATTTTAACTGTCTACAATTCATTTTAATCTAATGATTTTACTGAAATCTCTTGATGGAAGTTCATTTTAAATAACAATGAAATAAAATGATGTTTTACAACTACCTCCACTTTTGTCTTTATTTAGACGGCGACCGGTTTTGCCAGGCTCGCTGGGATCAGTGTCACTAGTCTATCGATGCCAATGAGCCTGGCGAAACCGGTCACTGTCAAAATAAAGGCACAAGTGAAAGTAACTAAAAAATAAACTTCTATTGAATTATTATTTACAATACATTAGTTTATATTCTTAATAAACTGTTTATTTTTGCAAAAGTGTACACAAATAACTAAAGAAATTGTAAAATGAAATGAAATGTACCTAAGAAAATTTTACACCGTTGCCTAAGATATGTTTTAAATTCTTAACCATGGTTTTTCAACCAACTTAACTACGCTATTTACTTAATACGAGTATAATATTTCCTCAAAACGTAAGTAGGCACCGCGAACTTTCTTTCGGGAAGTGTTTAAGATAATATTGTTTACATGTCGTTCATTGTTTATTGTTGAGAGATTGTATTGTTCCTGGTTTTACTGCTTGTTGCTTCAAACAATAGCTCTGATAATGATGCTCCAAGATGACGAGTGTGTCGTGACCGACGTCAGATGATGGGGACCAATTTCGTTACAAAATCTTATCTGGACTACTTATGTCATTTTTAGCAATTAGTATTTTGCAATCAGCTAAAAATTACGATTTTTTAAAGTTGTATTCCTCTTCTTCTTCGTGTCGATAACAATATAGACTTATATCGTGGAGATTGCCAAAAAAGTAAATTCTATTTTGTTATTATGGTGGAAAGTTTTGCCGACTTATGCCGTTTCCAGATTACATTTTTAGTAACGCTACCCTTGGAGGCACCTTCGTTGCCCCTAAAGCATTGAATTAAAAACTTAGAAGGGTGAAATTAGGATAAATGCCGTAGACATGAGATCACTGAGAGGAATGTGTGGAAAACGATGTATAATAGAATGCCGAACGATGAAATAAGGAAGAAATTAGAGGTAGACGATTGCATCCTGCGAGAAAAATTAAAAAAAGATCACCAAGATGGTTTGGGTATATATAAATTGTATACAAGCAGCGTGAATGGAAAAATAAGCCGAGGACGACCGAAGAAAACATGACTTGACCAAATTAAACAATTACTAAAAGGTGGCCACATTCAAAGTCGGAAAAATCGACGAGCGTCTTTGTTACGATATATAAATGCAGAGGATCCTCGAGAGGTATGTCGGGATAGAGCAGTGTAGTGGTCCATTTTCTGCCCACTCCTTCGGGGAAATGGCGTGATAGTTAGTTAAAAAGTGTATTATATATATTTTTTCCTGATTTCTATTTTATCTTCACGTTACTATTGAAATAATTCTGATTTTGAAAATTTGGTTTGGTTCATGTGGTTCTCCCGTGAATTTAGAGAATACGTGTATAAGTGAATTGTTTTGGTCAATTTGATTGTTGCCGCACTTTATAATAGTCAATTGTGAGACGTAATACGTTTGTACTGTTTTGATGTCAAAATTATACAAGTTTTTTCGTTTATATAAAGAATTTTGACAGGTGTAAAAAATTTTTTCATTTGTTCCAATGACAATTTGAATAAGTTCTTCAATATTCTTTTAAAGTTCTTGCTGGCGTTGGTTGGTTTTAAGTGCCTAATTACTGTCAATTAAAAAAAAAGTGGATACGTGGAACATTAATTAAATCATATAATAGACAATATGTGCACCATCTAAAAATAACATTTTGTGTTAAATTATTTTAATTTTGTTATTTTATTTTATATCATTGTATTTTATATTATTTGTTTTAGATTTATTTTGTGGGTGTTGGAACGATCGAAGTGTGCGCGGGAGATGCCTATTGGTGGCGATGAGGTTCGCAACCCATCACACCGCGTCTCCCGCGGGGCGAAAAGAGAAGGATGGAGTGCCGCATCGGTTAAAGTGTGACAGTCCATTCTTTCTGCCTACCCTTTCGGGGAGACTTTAGAATATCTAATCATGAATCTTGTTAAGCGAAGTAACTTATTACTAGGAAGATTACTTTCGCAACACCCTTCACTAAGTAAATACTCCCTGCAAGTCTACACGAGCAGGTTGCAATAAGTTCCATAAAATACAAAGCTTGCGGATGTAGAATTTGAAGCTTAAGCAACTTGGTGTAACCTGCGCGTTTAGATTCACACAGGGGTGGTACACAGTGAAGGTACTTGCGGAAGTCGGCATACGAAAGTATTTTTGTTAGTGGACGCTTTACTTAAGATCTTAATTAAAAGTTTTTTTTAAGGCTAGTGAAAATAAATTAAAGGCAAATAACAATTTAATAATATTGAAGATTGATTTACGTATACCTAAGGTATCTAAGTATTCTAGGGTATCTAAGTATCTTTTCTTCTTCTTTCTTTCTACAATACGAAATTTAGGGTCAGGATTTTTTATAACCATAAGTAAAAGACGATGTAACTGTAGCAAATTATAAAGGAAATATATAAAAAAAACATGAAAAAATCAAAATTATTATTACTATTATTATTATTTTGTTGAATCGCTCTTTACATCATGACGGAATGAGCCAAATCGATGTAAAGGGTATTATAGCTATCATAGTGATTCTTGTGACATGTGATAGGTAGCTAATCTATCGCCACTTTATTGTCGCGTGAATTCTACACCAGACCAAAGACAGTGTGACAATCAGACTGCCCTCACCGGGAATCGAACCTGGAACCTTCGGGGTGGGGCAGTCAATGCACTTACCACTCGACCACGAAGGTCGTCAATACATAAAATGTTGCTAATAATCATTTGAATTGCCGTTTTCGAAATCATTTTGGGTTTGATTTAGTATAAATTTATATCCAGCAATACAGTAAATACGGAGCTACTGTTTGATATTTGGTGGACAAAGTTGAATCACCATAAGAAGTGAGTGGATTACCATAAGAAATGCATATAAAATGTTTTTCTTTCTTTTAACACACTTGTATTTAAAACATAATTCATAAGCAATTAATTAGGAATCACCACATTGTATTTTATCCTGCCATTATAAATGAGATGGTTTGGTTGTATTTATAAAATATCAATGTTTATGTCGATTAAAAAGTCATTTACGTAGAGCTTAAAAAAATCTGTTTGTATAATATTCAAATATAATTTTTATTATCAATATTTTTTTGATCAGTCAAATGTTTGTAGAAACGCATTTTATTATAAATTATCCACGCCAAATTTTAATGTTGGTCCGAATCTTATGCTGTTTTTTTTTAAACTTTTAAGAGTTATGAGCATAAAAAAGACAATACAGTATGTTTTATGTATTTTTACCATAACCCTCAATGGTGTGCTTGGGTATTTCACTATTGGGTAGTAACATTCGTTTTTGCAACCTTTCTGGTTATTAATTTAACTAAATTATGATTATAACCGTGAATATCACGGAATTTGTTTCATATTTGCAGGTAAAAATAAATTATGACAATGAATCTTATTTTGATTTTTTGGATACCAATATTGAACTATAGCTAAACGAGTTCATGTTATATTATTTCAAACTGCCTGTTTTTTTAAATGGTTTTTGAGTTTATTTTTCGACATGTTTTGAAGGTAAAAATAAATGTTAATTAATAATTTAATAAAACGATGTTTTTTAATTACTTCCACTTTTGGCTTTATTAAGACAGCGACCTGTTTTGCCAGGCTCGCTGGAATCGACTGGCGAAACTGGTCTCTGTCTAAATAAAGACAAAAGTGGAAGTAGTTAAAAAACATCGTTTTATTTAATTATTATTTAAAATGAACTTCCATCAAGAGATTTCAGTAAAATCATTTGATTATAATAAATGTTAATGTGTACATATTGAAATGACCATATGTACGACAGTGCTTAATCGGTTAATTGTCATAGTTAAAAATGTAGAATGATTTAAATCGTAATTTTTAAAAGCACGTTTTGATTTCGTTTATTTATGAAAACGTCTGTCAAAATATTACATACTAAGCCGTCGGTTCTGACGTTGACTCTCTCTCTTTCTATCTCTCTCTCTCTCTCTCTCTCTCTCTCTCTCTCTCTCTCTCTCTCTCTCTCTCTCACACACACACACACACACCCACACACACGCGCGCTTTTTTATTCTTCTTTTAATCCTTATTCCCATTAACTGGAGAATTGAAGTATTCTTTCGGACAAAATGGACTTGACTGTAAAATTAGAAACAGCCTAGATCGACTTGAAACATTTTTGAATGTATTAAATCAACTAACCATCACTCCTTTTTCTCCTGAAGGGGTAGGCAGAAATAATGGACTGCCACATTTATATTTCCTGGCATGCTTATCTCGCTTCTTCAACATTCATACATCGTGTCGTAAGTAAAATTTCCGTTACATTCTTTACATTAATAAATTATGTTTTAAAAAAAACAAAAACTGGTCAAAAAATTATAGCAAATAGATTGGAGTGACATCTCCAGGCGGTTTCTAGCAATGCGCTAAATGGCGGAAGCCTTTCACATTGCGTTAAAAATATATTCTGCTTAATGCTTAAAATACAATCTTCATAGATGGCGTTAGTGTGTAGATTGAATAAACTACCATGCAAAGGTTGGTATTGCCGATTAACATATTAGGTCTAGTAAAAAGAAATCCATTATTTTTGTATGAAATTGAAGTCTTTATTTACCATAGTTAGAATTATCCAATTTAGGTCAAATATGCACCGTTTTGTTCGATAGCTTGTTGTCATTTTGAAGGTAATTTCATTATGCCTTTCTCGTAGAAACTTTTGACCCTATTGGCAAAAAACAGAGACAGTCGATTTTCACAAGCTTCTCTTGATGTCAATTTTTCACCAGCCAAATCATTCGCCATAGACAGGAACAGGTGGTAATCACTTTGTGCGAGGCTTGGACTATATGGTGGATGCATAAAAACCTCCAAACCAAGCTCTCGGAGCTTCTATCGAGTCACTATCGATGTGTGAGGCCTGGCGTTGTCCTGATGAAACACAATTCCTCTCCTGTTGGCCAAAGCTGGGCGCTTCTGGTCGATTGCTTCCTTCAGACGGTCCAATTGCTGACAGTACAGGTCCGAATTAAGAATTTGGCCGTAGGGGAGCAGCTCATGGTGGATGATTCCCTGCCAATCCCACCAAACACACAGCAAAACCTTCCTGGCCATCAATCCTGGCTTGGCCACCGTTTGTGCCGGCTCACTGCCCTTCGACCACGACTGTTTTCGCTTGACGTTGTCGTAAGTGTCCCACTTTTCATCACCAGTTATCACCCGCTTCAGAAATGGGTCGATTTTGTTGCGATTCAGCAGTGATTCGCAGATGGAAACTCGGTCCATGAGGTTTTTTTTCGTTAACTCGTGCGGCACCCATGCATCGGGCTTCTTTGTGTATCCGGCCTTTTTCAAGTGGTTCCAAATGGTTTTTTTGCAATGTTTAGCTCCTGGGCAATCGAAACGGTGCTTACATGACGGTCAGACTCGACGATTTCCATTATTTTATCGACATTTTCGACAATTGGCCTGGTGCATCTTTGACATTAAAATTACCAGAACGAAATCGACGAAACCAAAAATGTGCGTGATTGGCTGTTACAGTATCAGGACCATAAACACTATTTACATTTTCAGCTACCTGACTTGCGTTTTCACCTTTATCGAAGAGAAATTGTAGAAAATAGCGTATTTTCTCTTTGCTGGTGTCCATCTTCGACACGAGCTCAAACACTACTGAGTCAAGCTATCACAAATCTGTTTCAGAAGATTTTTTAGTACGAAATCTCATCTTTCTAACGCCATCTATCGTAATCCAATCGCACTTATATAACGCGAGATACAGATTACTACAGCCATCTATTGCAAAAATAATGGATTTCTTTTTACTAGACCTATTATATACAACTTCCAAAAATTTGTCAGACATGGTGGTCATAAAAAAAAATGTGGAATGGGGAATGTTGTATTATATAAAGCGTGCGCTTAACCCAACCAATGACAGGTCATAAGTCCTGTAAACACCTCGATCAACCATATTCTGTTTCCAATTTGCATCTTCGTCTCTATTGAGATACAATTGATTTAAAAAAAAAAGATTTTCTCTATTGTATAAAATGCAACCAATTGAACTTGAACGAGGGTTAAGTATGTATTAAAAGTATTCTGCGCTTGCTGCGGAATGCAGCTTGGCATCTAGTTGATTGATGTGGTTATTACTACAGAAATACCGTTTGAATGCCGAAAAGCTTTTATGGCTCTCAGGATACGCGCACGGATAAATTTGGCTACATTATGTCGTTTGTAATGTAAATAATTAAATCGTATTGATCTTCGTCGTGACCTTTTTAGCGATTAGTACAAAAAAGGCTTTACAAGACGGCCGATACTTGTGGATATTTTTAATAATATAACTTACTAACTAACTAACTCACCATCACGCCGTCTCCTCGTAGGCATAAATAATGGACTGCCACACTTTTCTTTCCTGACATATTTTTTGCGCCCTCAACATTCATACATCGTGTCATGCACGCGCGTCGATTTCTCTGACTCCTTACATGGCCGACATTCAATATTTGATTTATTTGATCGTGCCACGTTTTCCTCGGTCTTCCTCTAATTCTAGTTCAATTTACATCGTTAACAAATAATTTTTAACCATTTTTCCCGCAGCATTTTTTTAAACATAAAGCAACAAAAATAGAACATTTTTTTTATTGTTACATGTGTCGTGTACCACAGGTAATCTTTAGGGTGAAGTTTGAACTATACTGTATTATTCTATCACTTTGCACTTTAATACAGATACTGGCCTTTATGTGTAACACCTATTGGGATCATAAACAAAATTTTGACATTTTCGATACTTAGCACATTTGTAATGTCCAGCCCTCAATTTATGACTAAGCAGTTATTTAACAAATATAATACTTCAAAACTAGAAGTCGGTAAAATCTCAAAAAATTACAAACCGTTAAATATAAGTAAAAAATCTTCATTTTCCATGAAAAATAAATCCATATTTTATAACCTTTTCATCTGCAAACTATGCCCTTTATATACAATTAATATACTCGTATATAGCATTGTTGCGATTTTTTCCCTACTCTCTTTTTTACATGTTAATTCAAGTACTATGGGTCCTGTATATTGATTTTTAAGCAAAATAATTTAGTCTTGCGGTACAACAAAATAGTTTTTAATGAAACACATCAAAAACAGCATTGATTTATAGAAGACGTTCCATTTGATGGATGGTGCCACGTTTTTCAACACACGGCAAGTTGCCGGAATCAATGAAATGTTTTTGCTATGATAATGACATTTTGCAAGAAATTTGATATATGTATATAATTAAAATCAGTCCTGTTTGGAGACATTTTGTTGTAGATCTGGGATAATACTTTTAAATACAATAAGATGTTTTGTGATCTATAGAAAACACTTGTTTTTAATTCCAGTTTGTGATCTATGTAATCAGAACTAGATTTTCATATTTTAATAGATATCAAAAAGAAGATGAAAAGCTGAAAGGGTTGGATGTAGGTGCCAAAATGAGCGGAGTGTCAGTAAGCTGTCTCTTGTATGCGGATGACTACATGAACTACAAGTCCTGGTGAATTTTATGTATGAGGTATGCATGCGACATGATCTTATGATGAATGTTAATAAGTCCAAGGTAATGATTTTTGAAAAGGAAAAAACCATGACAGTCTGCAACATTAGCGTGAATGGTGAAAATTTGGAGCAAGTAGTTGAGTTCGTATATTTAGGTAGTTTGTTTACAAGAGATGGGCGAGTGGAGAGGGATATTGAAAGAAGGGTTGGGGCAGGCAACAAAGTGAATGGTGCACTTAAAGTTGTCATCGCAAACAAAAACCTATCCAAAATAGCTAGAATGGCAGTGCACAATGGTGTTCTTCTACCGACCATTATGTATGGAAGCGAAGCATGGAACTGGCAAAAGAAGGATGAAAGTAGAATAAATACAGTAGAAATGAGATCTCTTAGACGAATGTATGGATACTCTGTGTATGTTAGAGTGTCGAATGAAAATATAAGAAGTGAATGCGGTGAGAATGATGGTGTCATGAACAAAATAATGAAAGGATCATTAAGATGGTTTGGACATATGGAAAGAATGAATGAAGAAAGAATGGTAAAAAAATTATATGTTAATGATGTAAATGGAACCAGAAATAGAGGAAGACCGAGGAAAACGTGGCACGATCAAATAAATCAAATATTGAATGTCGGCCATGTGAGGAGTCAGAGAAATCGACGCGCGTGCATGAGACGATGTATGAATGTTGAGGAAGCGAGAGAAATATGTCAGGAAAGAAAAGTGTGGCAGTCCATTCTTTCTGCCTAACCCTTCGGGGAGACGGCGTGATGGTTAGTTAGTTAGTTAGTTAGTTAATCGTTTCGTATCTCCAAACCACATACCCGACCCTTTCTTAATTTTAATTACCTTTTTTTTTTCGTTTGGTATTCTATCAAACCACGTGTTTCTGGGAATTCTTTCTGATAATCTCATTCTATAACATTTATCCTACATGTATCCTTATTTAACGTTCTCCAAGTTGTTCTTTTATGAACTTATAGACATAAAAAAACCCACTTTTTATTTAGCCACGGTACGGTTATTAAAATTGATGCCAACTAGTTTCGCTTGTACCCAAGCTTCATCAGGGCGATATAATAACTTAACAAAAACACAGTTTTACATGTATATACTCATACAATAATAAACAGCAGTGCAGTAAGAGTAGGGGGAGGGGGAGGAAAGGGATAAACCGAAAAATGTAATACCTTTAGAAAATAATGTAATTAAATAAGTCAAGTATAAGGAATACTTTTAAATTTAAGCTCTACTATTTGTTGTACTTTCTTACTAATTGTTTAAATAAAAACACTGTTAGAAAATATCACAATTGATTATATTTATTTCGAAATTGTCGCGACAGCTGTTTCGCTAACCGATCTTAGCTTCGTCAGGTGATTATAATCAACATTACGGTAGGATGGCCACTTAAATAAATTGAGGTATATTTTATATAAAATAATCTTCTTCTTCTTCTTCCTTATTGTAGACCTATGTGATTTGTTCTCCAGAGTGTTGCTTCTCCTGTGAGGTAAATTCCCAGCTGTCCTTTCATCTTTTAGGAGGTCTTCCACGAGGACGAGTCCCATGAGGTTGATTATGCAATGCAATATAGGGGAGTCTGGTGGTGTCCATTTTTGTCCTACCACTCCCTTTTTCGCTGTCTGCTCCATCTTATAATATCCTCAACATCACATATCTCTCTAATTCTGGTGTTCCTCACGCGATCCCCCAGTGTCATAAAAAATCACTATTTTAAAAACTGTATTCACTAAAGAATAAATTCACAAAGGTTAAAAAGAAGTAATGTATCATGGGTTTAATGAGATGGTAAGTATAATACATTACGCTTATTGCCCAATTATTATAATTTTTGCACGTGATTTATGACACACGGATATTTCCGTATCGTACAAAACAATGCAGCTAATTATTTATCTGCGGGTCTTTGTCTTTGCAGAGAAAGTGAACGCATTCCATATTTAATTGTCTCCTCTGCTATCATTATTTTAATAATGTAATAAGGGTTCTCAATTTCAATTCTTTCATTTTATGATATCTATATATTGTTTGAATAACGTATAGAATTAAGGCAGAAACATACTATTAACACACGACGTGGCGTGTTTACTCCCACCATCGGCAACACGTGTGCACGACGCCATGCGCGCACACGGTGGCGTGTGCGCGCATGGCGTCGCGTCGGGTGTTCATAGTGTGATTCTGTCCATAGAAAACAATACAATTTGATTCGACTCAACACGCATCACGTGGCATCGGGTGGCGTGGCGTGTTAATAGTATGTTTCTGCCTTTCGAATTTTACACGGTGTTGCAAACGTACGAGAATATCATTTTCTAAATTTAAAAATATACCATAAACAACCCGGTAAGGCAGGCAGAGAAAATGTGCCACCACACTCCTCCATCCTGACATATCTCTCAAAATTATGATTTTTGTATTGATATTGATTCTATCATAATGTATCGTTTGATTACACCTTAGACAGATGAAACATGTCATTTCCATAAATTATAATAAAACTTCTAGAAAACAGACGTTTTCGCGTATATAAAAAAAATTGTTCGTTTTTGTAATATTGACGTAGCTACGGCGGGAGCGAAACCAGTTGATTCGATAAAATAAAATAAAGTGATCTAAAAATAAAGTATAAAAGTTTTAAAAATAACTTTTATGTCATTTTAAAATAAGCATCTAATTCGGAACAGTTAGAGCAGTAACACATCAGTCTTAAATCAGTCGTTAATTAATTTGAAACATTCAGGTCACAATTTATATTGTGTGAAGCTGGGTCACCGAAATACAAGATAACACAAGAAGAATGTTTTGGAGTCGGAGATTTATGGGACAAGACACGAGACAAGACCATTAGCACGTGAAACCGATACCGATTCAGACAACAAAATGCAAATATGTTTAACAATAATTGAATATATCCGCCTTTAAGATATTTAAAACAATATCAATAAATTTTTAAAAGTTAATAGATTTTTGATCTGGTGATTCAAATTTAAAGTTGTATTATTGAATTATTTTAAATATGAATATTAGTTTCCACAAAAAATAAGAACGTACATTAATGGATGTAACATAATTGAATTTCGGATAGCGCCAGCGCACACTGTGTTAATTGCCACCAGAATCAACCTGCCTCTGGTGACATCGGTAGGAAGAGCAATCAGTTTGCAAAGCATAATCTCTACGGAGATCGAGTTTTTCATATAAGAGAAAGAACGCTCAAAAGTAAATAATATCGATATTAGAGTCAGCTGCGGTTCTCCCTTAGAAGCCCAGAAACTCGGCTTGCGTAAGAAATTTTGAATCAAACCCCCCAAATCTAAGTTATCACGCCCCCGCATAAACAATCTATCACCTTCCAACAATCCCACCCCATCAGATAAAAGAGGAATAGCCACAAGAGCTGAACGTCTGTAAGGCAGAAGAGGTTTTGTTTAAAAATTTCTTACGCAAGCCGGGCTTCTGGGCTTCTATGGGAGTACCGCCACTGATTAGAGTGTATTTTGTCTTCCTTAAGTCAAATCATACAATATCTCATACGTTCCTTTTATTATATATTAAATTTTACTTAAAATATGCTATAAACCTTAATTTTGTTGTAACGTCTAATGATATATGAAAAGTTTTTTTTGTATACAAATACTTGTAGACAAATACTGGATATTTACCCATTGCGGATTAATAATTTTTTAAGGATTAATTATATCTCAATAGAGACGAAGATGTAAATTATTGTATTAATAAAGATTTTCTGCTTAATGCTTACAAATTATCTTAATAGATGGCGCTAGTGTACAACATAGAAGCATATGTACAAGTTCCAAAAATTTGTCAAAACGTGGTGTCGTAAAAAGGGCGAAATGGGGAATGTTGTTAACATAAAGTGATCGCTTAACCCAACCAATGATAGGTCATAAGTCCTGTAAACGCCTCGACTACCATATTCTGTTTCCAAATAATTTACATCTTCGTCTCTATTAAAATACAATTAATCCTTAAGTGAAAAGTGTTTATTTTTTTAAATGTCAAACCAGGTTAACTAACAATTAACCAAAGGTTAATCCCAATACTCTTTTTAGCTTTTGACACAATTTATTATGTGAAAATATTATTTTGTAAAATACGAAAAATTAATTTTTTAATTACTTGTCGTCATGTAAATACGCTATGAAAGAAAAACGTATTTTACATCTCTTTAGCTCCCTCCACATTCATTAAGCGAGTCACACACACACGTCGATTTTTACTACTTCTAACATTTTATCTCACGAGTATAAAAATAAAGTCTTTAAATATTTCATTAAACTAGTCATTGAAAAAATTGGGACATTCATAAGTCTCAATTCTAACAGGATTAATGTGAAACAAAAAAAATTACAGTTATTGGTGAAAAGTTAAGCTTGTTCTTAAAAGGATAGATTTTACCATAATCCCACATCCAGTTATCATCCCACACATAATCTAAGTGGTGTTTCTTTTCGGAATCAATTAACACTTATAGCGATGACAAACTAATTTATTTAATTACGCCAACTTTACATTGACATTGATCAAAGATATTATAGTTTTATCAATTTAGTTACTTGTAACGCCCGATGATTCCAGGATAGGTTGGCGAAACAGCTAAACTATAATAACAGGTCGATTAAAAATACGTATGTACTTAATAATAATAATAATAATATGCTAACTTTTAAAGTGCCGCTTTTGTGATGTAACTACCTCAAGGGCGCATGAGACGATTATAATGATATTAATTTTCATTTTCAAACAATTTTTTTCCGAAAGTCCCGCATGGACGAAGGAAGGGCCTAGGTATTGAATGAGCGAAGCTGAAGAAAGGCGCCGTTCGCCTATAACAGCTTCGGGTAAGCGGTGGGAATCTTCTATGTCCTAATGTGAAGTTTATTGTAATTGGTATAAATTTTTTTTTTTAGAATGGTTAAGGAAGTATACGTTAATGATATTAAGGGAGTACGGAATCGGAAAAGATTAAGGAAAACCAGGGGAAAACCGAATCAGTCAAATTTTAAAGATCAGTCATTTTCGGATGTATTGACATGCGTGTTTGTATTTGGAGGAAGCTAGAGACGTGTGTCAGGATAGAGTAGGGTGACGATCTATTCTTTCTGCCTACCATTCTGGGGAAACGGCGTGTTGGTATGTTTTTGTTGTTCATCACCCATTCTCTAATATCGGTTTTAGAATAAAAATATCTTAAATTTAGTAATTAATATTTTTACACCGAGGAAAGATGAGAACCACCCAATATGTCTACGGTTGTAAAATAAAGTACTATGAAAATACAAAATTTTCATATATTTATTCAAATTGTATGTAGTATAGTACTAAAATTTTACGATTTTTCAGACATTTATTATTTGTATTTACGATGTTTAGTATAGAGGATTTTTTGTATTGGGTTAGTATTTTTAAATGAAATTTATCTATTTATATTACAATTAAAAAAATCTATTTGGAACAGCGAATATCCCTGATGTTTTAATATAAAAAAATAACAATAAAAACTAATGAGTGACTAACTTGCCTACTTACTTGTTAAGAATTGTATAATTATCCGTCTTATAGATTTACAGACTACCATAATTAGCTTAGATAAAGACATCATCTTAATGAAGAGCTTAGAGATAAACCAAATGAAGAAATTAACAAAAGGCTGTGTCTCTGGCTCAGCAGGGGCATTATGGAACAACTTTTTGTTATTAAAAAAAGCGGTCTGTTGTCGATTATTTTGAGAGGTTATTTCCTTATTTATTAATTTAGCTAGCAAAAAACGGCCACATCTGAGACGTGCAAGTTTGGCCGCCATGTTGTGACTGCCGCGTCTTAATTAATGATATGCAACAAGGTCACGTGTTCAGATAAATGAGAATCGTATCTGGAAGAAAGATTCGCCGATAGCGGACATGTTGTAAACTTTCTATTTGCGACAATTAGACGAATATTGCTTTACGCTTTTTATTACCTTGTGTTGAACATTCGCACAGTCGGACTTGTAATTAAAAGTTTCTTTCCTGCTTCACACACAATACACTTGCCGTAAACTTGGCTAAATTCGTGATGTATGCTAACTCAGTGATTTTTATTTCTTTCAGTCTAATTAATTGAAATACGAAATGCAACAAAACAATTTATGTTAGTGTGTCGAATGCTAAAAATAAATAAATTCAGCTCAGGATATTACGATAAACATTGAATTCGTTTTGATATTTTACAAAATATTTTACAAAACAATGTAACATGTTATTAGACCAAAAAGAATTCAATAAGAACGTTCGTTGAACTTTTTTTATATACATATAGTGCGTGCATTTATGGTGTTTATCATAAATATATTGTGTATACCAGAAACAATTATAATAAACATTTATGGATGCCCGCTGACAATGTGTCGGACTAGTATTAGGATGAAACTAAAAACCAGTTACATGTATCAGTAGCAAAGCCTGGATAGAATAGTGTAGAGCATAGCATAGAGCATAGAGCCCCCCAGTGGGCGTTGGATTATTCCATGGGGGCGGTAGCTGGTCCAAGGATAAATAGGGTGCGTTAAGGTAGTCAAGGTAGGGCAGCCGTGATGTAACTGTTTAAGAAAAAACAATAAAAATCTGGTTTAATTTATCCAACTTTTATCCATCTATCAAAAAACAAAGATTGATATTTTATATACGCGTAAATTAGTATAAAAAATAAATGAGCAACAGGTATAAGTATTTAATTTTTTTTATTAAATGTAACACTTTTTTAAACTTTTCAGTTTATTTTTCTCGACAAGTTTCGAAGGCTTTACACCTTCATCGTTGGGAGAACGATAAAAACTTTATAAAAAGACTATTTAAAAATAGTACGAGTATATCGTTCTCCCGATGACGAAGGTGTAAAGTCGTTGAAACATGTCAAGAAAAATAAACTCAAAAGTGGAAAAAAACAGTGTTTTAATTTTAAAAAAAATCGTCATTGAATTCCACAGTGTGAACGTCGTACGTTTATCTTAAATTAAAGGTAAAAGTATAATTAATTCGGTTCAGTTTTGTCGAAGACAAGTAAAGACAAGTTGGTTATATAAATACGCAATTCATACAATTAAGTGTGTTTTAATAATTAGATAAATAATATCGTATGTTAATGATATGAGAAATAGACAGTGAAGAGATGAGTGGGAGGGGGGGGGGAGAATTAAAATAATCACGTTTTCGATTTCATGACAATGTTAATCTGTTAATATATTATTAAAAATCACATTTTAAATGCTCTACTAAAGGCTAAGAACCTTTTATCACGAATATAACACAGTTTACCCTACATTGTGACAGCGCAGAGTGAATTACTCGCGACGTCGCCAAGTGCTGTTTTTTGTTGTGAGATTATTAAATCAGCTAATAGATAAATCTTCTCGGAAAAATCGATTGCGACCTGGATCTGTACGAGGGTCCACTTACGGAGGTGTGACGGTATAAATAATGGCAGATAAGTTAACGATTAAGCTCGCACATTAGTTACAAATAGACATACGTGTGTACTCGGGTAAGTGCGTGATGGAGGAAATAGGAGTAAATATAGTTGCAATGTAAAAAAACATATGATTGCGTTTTTGAATTTTGTTTGATAAATTAGATATTTTTTTCTTATTCGAAATAAGGAAAAACTAGTCTTGTATGTCGTAGAGATGGCCCTAATTTTTGGATGGCTAGATACTTAAAAAAAACTTGTTTTAAACGGTAACGTTTTAATTTTGGTTATAATAAAAATCAATAAAGATGTAAAACAAATTATGAATCATTAAACTATAATAGTTATTAATGTTAATATATTAGAAACTATTAAAACTCTTAATTATTCCAATACAGGCTTTTTATGATTGATCAAATTTCCCCATATGATTGTTAATAAAATAAAAAATTAATAAAGATGTTAAACAAATTTTGAATCATTAAACTAGTTATAATTTTTAATATTTTAGGAACCATTAAAACTTGAAAATAATCCAATACAGGCTCTTTAATAATTCAAATTTACCCATATAATTGTAACTAACTAACTAACTAACCATCACGCTGTTTCCCGGAGGCATAGGCAGGGAGGATGAATCGCTACACTGTTCTTTTCTGACATAACTCTCGCATCTCTTCTACATTTACACATCGTGACATACACACTCGTCGATTATTCCTACTTCTAACACGTCTACCTTGGCCTTCCTCGACATTTTTGTCCATTCAAACTACTTGTTTATTTCTTTTTAACCATTCTTATAATTGTAAATTATTTAAATGACCCCATATGTGCCAGACATCATAATATCTTTTAAATGGTTGTCAACTGACGTGACGTGTAGGTAGGTTTTAAAAAAAAATTCTTAGATTTCTTCTTTTAGAGCGTTGCTTATGTCCCCGGAAAACATTTGTTGTATCTTGAACAATGACGTACAATTCCATATTATATAATGAATACGCCTGTTTTATAGATATTATTTACTTTATTGGTATGACATATATCGCCTAATTAAGAATATGTATATTTGATAATGCTTTAGCAAGGTGAAAAATATGCCATTCCCATAAAATTAATATAACTTCTAGAAAACAAATCTCACCTTCGATAAGACATGGGCATAATTGTTAAATATACTCAAAATGAGTTAAGTATGCCCATGTATTTTAAAAACATCTCTTTATCTGGAAGAACAAAGTCGCTCATTAAGTTCAGTCTCATTTAGCCAGAAGTCGATAGTGTATGATCAATATAGCCAGAATAACACGATTAATAATATTTATTTAATATAATATTAATAATCTTTAATAAAAAATTACAAAACGTGCAATTGTGCCATTGTTTTACCGAAGGTGCGAGATATTTTCATTCGTATTTACATTAGACATTGTATAAAAAGGTGCTAAAAGGATTGCCTTCTTTAATGTTATAATAATAGGAAAATCCTTAACTGTTTTTTAGTTTAGTATCAAGATTTAGAACAATGAATTGAAATTATAATATATTATTGTTATATTATATAATTCCAATACATTGTTCTAAAAAATCATTGTTTAAAATACAAAACACTGTTAAAAAAAATATCAATTATAATAAAATCAATCTAGGAAGTCACCTCATATTTTGATGACACTTCATTATCATCTTCTTCTTGGGCCCATTCTCTTCTAATTCTAGACATAAGCCACCTGAATTCCCTTCCATGCTGCTATGTCTTGTGCAGACTGCATCTTGGTTAAAGTTATATTCAATGAAAACATACAATATTTAATACCATCTTACTAACTAATTTTAATTAACTAATTCCCCCGGAGTTTACTTTGTTTATTTTAGAGGTTTCGTAAGTGACTGAGTTAAATCACGATTTATGGCGTTTGAGTAAACAAATCTATGGCATTTAACAATAAAAACGTCTTTTCAATTACTAGTCTTCTAGATTATACTTTATCACCGCCGTGGCATCAAAAAAAATACCCATAACGCTTATATAAAAGAAAATCATTTATACTGTTAATGAATAAACTTTTTTTTTGTATCACAATTGTATTTTATTTTACACGATATCTGTTTCATCAACCAATGTTGACATCATCAGGTGTTACAATAATATATCAAATGTCAAATTTTCGTGATTTAAATCTTTACGTGTATTTGTTCCTATGTCAATTTGAATAATTTCTTTGATATAATTTTGAAGTTCTTGCTGAAATTGCGATAGGTACCTAAATATTAAATTAAAAATTTCGGTCAAAACAATGCATTTTTTAAAATTATTTATGTTTAATAATTGTTCCAACAGTTTCGTTTTTAAATTAATCCACCGAAACCTATAAAATTCCAGTTAAAATCAAGTTTAAGTTCGAGTCGTTATCAAACTTGTGTGTAAAAGAAACGTTTAAAATGCCATTTCAGTACATAGTTATCAGAGCTGAACCGTATAATAAATTAGAGAATTCTGTTTATGTGACACGGCATTAAAATAACGCTTACGGGTTGTAAAACTCGATGGCCCAAATAACGATATTTTTTCGGGACTTCACAAGAGGAAAAAATCACTTTGGCATCACTTAATAGCGACTAATAAAATCGCGGAGTTATAGCGTACCGGGAAATCTTTCGTCGTTAACGTGTTATGGCGTTTTTGTTAAATGATATAAATTATGCATATTTTGTAAAATTTATTTCATATAATTCTTTTTACGTTATGTAAAAACATATATTTTAAGAAATCCATTCTTATTCGTTGAATCGTGGACCTTAAAGGTTGGTATCGTAACCGGCTAGAGGCATGCAATGCAAAATGTTCCACATTCCTCGGACCGATATGGTCAGCAACATAAATATTTTCCAAAGAGCTAGAGCTGAAAAATAATTGTTAGCCAATCTTAAAGCCCGTAAGGTGACATATTTAGGTCAATTGATTAGGGGATAAATTCCTCTTCTTTCTCAGCCTATTCCCGTACACTCCTGGACAAAGGCCTCCTCCATTCGCTTCCACGTCACTCTATCTTGTGCAGACTGTATTCAGGTTATTCCGACATGTCTGTTCAGATCATCCTTAATTGTGATCGCCCTGCACTTCTCTTTGCCGTCCACGGTCCCTAAGTCAGCAGTCTTCTTGTCCATTTTTCATCTGAGCTTCTGGCTACGAGACCTTCCCATTGCCATTTTAGAGTGGCCACCCAGTAAATAATGTCAATGACCTTTGTTTTTTTCTCACCGTATCGTTTCTGACTCTGTCTCTTAGGCTTATTCCTAACATAGATCTTTCCATGGCTCTTTGGGTCACTGGTAGATTCTCGACACTTTGTTTGGACAATGTTACAGTTTCAAGACAGTAAGTACCAACTGGCAAAACACAGGCTTTATAGACTTTTTGTTTCAAGTTGATCGTTTCAGGCACGTGATCATTGAGGGCAAAAAAGAGGCTAGACGAGGTGTTGGCAGGAGGCAAAACTCCTGATTCCACAACCTAAGGGACTGGACTTGTTTAAGGGTTGAGAAGCTGTTTTGAGCTGTCTGAATAAGAAGCCTACTCTCAAGCGATAGTCAACGTCGAGGAGACCTGAGATGACACTAAAAAATGAAGATTATTTCTGCCTACCCATTCCGAGAAATGGCGTGTTGGGTAGCTATTAGTTTTTTATTAATCGATGTTAGTTTATTTTTATAAATAAACTAACATGGAATTTATCATGGATTTTTATTTTTAACATTGGAAGGTTCATTATGCGTATGAAACTTATGGATGAAGAAAGAGTGATCGTTAACGATATAAGTGCTGAGTCGAAAATAATAAAAACCAGAATACCAAATAAAATATGACATGATTAAATTGATCAAAGTCAGGCATGTTCATTCAAGTCGGAATAATCGTCATGGACGTCAGGACTCGTTGTATGCGTGTGGAGGAAGTAATAGAAGTTTTTCAGGATCGAATAGGGTGGTCCATTCTATTTATCTATTTCCTAGAGATTTTATTGATTTATTTATTGAATGTTGGTACACAAACAAATCATGGTTTGTTTGTTTGACTATTGGTATTTTACTATGCAAAAAATGCAATTTGGAAATATTAATATACATAATTATGGTACAAATTTTTCGTTGGCATATGTCAAAGTATTAAAATTTGGTATTGTGTGTGTCTTCTTCTTCTTATTCCTCTCCCATTAGAGGTTGGGTAATATAATGGCTATTTCTATCCTAAAAGCAGCAGCTCAAAACAGGGATGTTAGCTGCAACTGAACCAGTTTTGAAGGTTTTCTAGCCAGGATTTTTTTCTTTTCCCGACACTTCGTTGTATCATTTTTATCTATCCTCATAATGTTCCCGAAGTTTTCTAGTTTCCTGTACTTTATGGTTTTGCCAATTTTTTGCTGCTTCATTCTCTGCAGTACTTCCACGTTCGTGACTCCTTCTGTCCATGATATTTGAAATATTCTACGATATTTCCATATCTCGATGGCATCCAGCTTGTGTTCGTATTATCAATTAATACGTGATAATAAAATCTTTGACTTTATCGAATAATTTATAACGCTTCGGTTATTTATTCGCCTTTTGACGTCACACGCTGCGTTAAGTGTGGGTTCAATCTTTATTAAGAAATTAAAAATGGCTGACGCATAAAACGAGCCGTTTAACATTTTCAACGGTTGTGTGAAAATTAATGAAAACTAATTAAAATGCGCGCCCAGCTAATGGACTTGATAATTAATGAAGTCGTTTTATTCAAATGAAACAAATCATAAAAATCATGTCGACGCGTCGATTATTTCATATAACGGTATCATTTTCCACTATAGCTTGACACGTCATAAATATGATAAGTTATATATGATTAAAGGTATTAAATTATACAAATGTGGCATAGAATTTTTTTTAACTCATGTAAATTAAATCACATGACTTCTTTGAGTTACTGCAAATAAGTTAGCGTTGTTTTTGAATTACATTGTGGGTTCGATAATTAAAATATAACTCGCCTTACTAACTAACTAACGATCACGCCGTCTCATCGAAGGGGTAGGCAAAAATAACAGTTATTGTTGTTAACAACAAATTTTGTAGTTCGGAATTCTACTATATATCGTTTTCCCGCACATTATTCTCAGTGATCTTGTTTCTACGGCATTTATCCTACTTTCATCCTTTTTTTTGCCAGCTCTAAGCATCACTTTTATACATAAGGGCTGGCACTGGAACTCCATTATGTACTGCCATCTTTGCTTTAATGAAATTAAGAATAGTGCCGCATGTATAAAAAAACAGCTAATCTTCCATCAATGTACAGCCAATAACAAATATTTGAACCTGTCCCGATAATTATATTTTGCACGACAGAAACACCTATTTATGATATGTAAACAAGTTCTGGGGTGATGGAGCAGTCTGCAGCTGCAAATACTAGTAATTGGTTGATATAAACTGCATATTAATTCGAGTATTAGCAGCGATATTAACTTTCGCTGTCCGCTGCTAATCATTTCAACGCATCCAGTGAAAATGTTAAACTCTGACGTACTTAGATGTGTTTAAAATTCATAGAAATATGTGATAAGTTAATTCTTTCTTATTATCAAAACACTACTTCAGAAATAAAAACACTGTTTTAATTCGCAAATGAACACATAGAAATAACATCAAGTCATTATGTATTATAAACTGATAACCGGTTTCGTGCCTCTTGAATTTTATCGGGATAACAAAACAGATATAAGAGTTTTCTAGAGTTTACTGTTTCATTGAATGCAAAACAATTAGTAATAATGTACAAAAATAAAAGAAATAAAAGAGTATTTTGTCTTATAATTTGGCACATCCGAGAAGCTCCGTTGGAGAGAAACCGGTTAGATGGTTTAGAAACCAGCAGAAAGTGGTGTAAAACAAAATATGTAAGCGTTTTCATTTATTAAAAATAATGACACTCTACAAATTAGTGCTTTGTACGAACGTATCAAATATTTCTACTATTAAAATATAACTTTTATGTTAACTAGCTGACCCGGCGAACTTCGTACCGCCTCAGAGTTAATAGATGTTGTATTAACATATTAGCTGAATTAAATTCAGTTATTTATTAAGTTGAAAATTATACTATAATGAATTAAGTTCAATAAATGTGCAAAAATTAAAAAAAAAGTATCACTACATTGATCTTGTCACTCTTTCACTACAATGTAATTCACGTGGCGGTATGACATTTAGTTTATTAAAGCGAATTGAAATAATTCGCGTAGCATTGTTGCACTACTTTCTGTTAAACTATTATATTTGCTGGATGCGATGCACTCAAGTCGATTTTTTCCTATGTTTTAATATTTATTCTGCTATTCGGGACGGAGACAAATACAACAAATCAAAGATAATCAAAATCGGTCCGGCCATTCTTGAGTTATAAATGGTGTAACTAACACGACTTTGTTTTACATATTATATAGATTAAGTCAAATTTCCGCACGTTACATTTAAGTATGACTGTTGAGGAAGCTAGAAAATTATGCCAATACAGAATAGTGTGACGGTTCATCCTCTATGCTTACCTCTTCGGGAAATGGCGTTATAGTATTTCTAGAATCGGCTTTCGTTAGCTGGTATATTTACAGGTAGGTAGACATATCGAATTGTTAATGAACAACTCATGTTAACTGACAGTTAAACTATTTATTCGTTAATTATTTTGAAGTTTCATTTATTTTAATGAAGTAATACTTAATTTGTAGATCAATTGGTCGATTGCAGAATTACCATTGGATGGTTTCACATTTTTATTAAAACGACCTGATTGCGGTTTCTGGTATAACAACGGTAAAGATTCTGCATAATTATATGGTCAATACATGAACTCTTCCCACTGTTATGTCGATGTGAAAAATTATTTATATTATAAAATATACCTACTCGTACATATTATTTTCGGTTCCCAAACCACATTAGTGACAATTATTTTACGTATTAAAATATAGTTATATCTACTTTTGAAGTAATTTTTTTTAATTGTTTAAAAAAAACAGTGTTTTAGTTCATTTAAAATCATCATTATAGAATTACACAATATTAACGCTTTAAATTTATCAAAAACTAATAATCATATTATAATATACAATAAGGCTAAAACCTGAATGTAATCATATTTGATTTGACATTTCTCTATTGAGAACGAGAATATTTTGAATACAAGTGAGCGAGAGAGGAATACTTGTTTACAGAAATTTCTCCGAAAGTAATTACAAATGCACACGATGCGCATGCCCAAGAAAGTTTCTGGATTATTTTGGGTCTCCACTCCACCGCCCTTCTGGTCCATCCCGCAAATGACTATTTGAGCTTAGCCAACCTCGTCGACGACATCCGTTACTTCCGACCTTGTACGTATTTCAGTATTTCTTATTCGGTCTGAGAGTCTTACATGTAGCATGGCTCTTTCGTATTTCCTTTGTGCTACACGGAGTCTCCTTATGGTCGACTTGGTGAGGGTAAGCTTTTGTGCTTCATATGTATACATTGATCATCATATATTCTGCGTTATGGTGATTAATCCTCTTGAATTACTCTCACAGTAAAAATGCGCGATGATTAAATAGTTTAATTCAGTTATATAAAAATATTTATTGTTTCTTAAACAAGAAAAAAAAAATTAATATGAAATATTAATGAGAAGACATTTCATATGATACATTTTATGGAAATGATATACCGCCACACTGTTTTTTCTTAACATACTTCTTTCGTTCTTCAACATTTATACATCGTGTCATGCACACACGTCGATTTCTCCGACCCTTTTTTATATTTGATTGATTTGATCATGCCAAGTTTTCCGAGGTCTTTCTCTTTTTCTTGTTCCGTTTACATTCACTTTCTATATCACTATTATTTAATTCATTACTTCCATCTGTTCAAACTATATTAATGACCTATTCATTCGCACTGCATCACTTCTTATATTTGGATTTGACACTCTATCATATACAGATTCACCACACCTTCTTCTACTGTATTAATTCTACTTGGTCAGTTCCATCTTAAAGGCAGTTAGTGTAGATATTTTTTATAATTGAAGAGTTCTGATGACGTTCAATTTTAAAATATAAAAATCACTCTTTTCAGTGATATAATCGATCACAAGATCAGTCTTGTCACAGTCGATGGGTAACTATTTTTGTATTAATTAAAGCTGCATTTTAACGACGATATAGTTGGCAACCAAATTGGGTCATTAAAACTAGTGCAGTGAAACCAATCTCGGCTTATCTGACATATCACGTGCTTTCCTTCCGTAAAGAACTTTCCAGAAATTCACGCAATTCTCGCATTTTTCTTCGATTCTTGTCACGAGAGTATCATCCGTGACTGCGGCGCCGCGGAGACTGGTGGGAACCGACGGCCACCACGGAGTCATTTCGGGTAACATTGGACGAAATAACAACTATTTACAAATAATATGTTTCTACATTAAAAATTATTATTATTATTTTTATTATTATTTTATTGAATCGCTCTTTACATCATGACAGCATGAGCCAAATCGATGCAAAGGGTATTATAGCTATCATAGTGATTTTCGTGAAATGTGATAGGTAGCTAATCTATCGCCATTTTATTGCCACGTGAATTCTACACCAAACCAAAGGCAGTTTGACAATCACAGTACCCTCGCCGGGAATCGAACCCGGAACCTTCGGAGTGGCAGTCAATGCACTTACCACTCAGAAAAATGGCAGAATAGTAAAAATAAATAACGCATAATGACATTCCAACATAATGCAATAGGTGTAATATTAATCGAAATACAGTATGTAATTAATACGAAGTAAAACGTCTACTTTTTAGAAGTTTTATTATAGTTGATGGGAATGAAATGTTTCGCCTTTCTAAGGCATTATCAAATATATTAGAAATACGAAACATGGTAAAAAAAACTCCCAGAAAACAGACGTTTTCTTTCGTATTAATTATTTATTAGGGAGTTTATGTTAAATTATATGTTAATGATGTAAATGGAACCAGAAATAGAGGAAGACCGAGGAAAACGTGGCACGATCAAATAAATCAAATATTGAATGTCGGCCATGTGCGGAGTCAGAGAAATCGACGCGCGTGCATGACATGATGTATGAATGTTGAGGAAGCGAAATATGTCAGGAAAGAAAAGTGTGGCAATCCATTCTTTCTGCCTACCCCTTCGGGGAGACAGCGTGATGGTTAGTTAGTTAAATAGTTAGAGTTTATGATTATTGTTCGAGAAAAGATAAATCAAAATATGTGCATATTTTGATTTAGAGAATAAGTTTTTGATAATCTATTTTTTTTAAATTAAACTTATTTATAAAAAAATGCATCAAACATAAATTTTAGTGTACGTTATTTTCTTTAAGGATAATGAAATTTTAAAAAATCCCAATGGCTAAAACTGGCTTTAATAAATACTTTGTAATAATCAAGACTTATTTGCAATTTATTTGTGTTTGAATTTATGACAGCATTTAAAGCAGCATTTAAAAAAATATTTGGGAAAGGTCCCTGCGGAACGATATTAAAATGATGATACACCTGGCATTCCAATTAGGCAGAGGCATAATGTAGAGATATATGGAGGAACACGCCACATTGCAGAGGATAAAAAATAAGCTATTGAAAATAAATTCGTCCAATGTTACCCGCAGCATCTCTAGTGCAATGTCAACTCGGATAAAATCATCCAGTCACATACTAATGCGATTAATTTGTAATCGGATCTTTGTAATGAGCCACAGTGAGTTATGGTCAGGTGAACTATGCCGTGATCGCAAATCGTGGCTAATACGAATGGACTAACGAGCCACGATAGCGATGATACGTTCTTGTTCCTTCAGCCGTGTTAAGACTGCCAAATGCATCATTTCCAGTAAGTGGATCGTTTCGTGTTGTGTTCATTAGATATATTCGTATGATTAAAATTATAAGCAAGAACCATTCTAATTTTGAATGAATTATTTATAATATTTAAACCAGATTACTGTGTTAAGTACTTTATTTAGTACTATTGTACTAACCAAATTCTTCTTCTTCGCTTGCCGTATCAGGTCACCCTGACGTTGGCAATCACTCCGGCGAAGGCTTCTCTATCTTGCACAACCCGGAATAGCTTCCCAACATGTATCATCCCGGTCCAGTCTCTTATGTTGCAGAGCCAAGACGTTTGCCTTCTACCAAGACCACGCTGCCCCTCAATTTTTCCCATAATTTTTTTCATTCAACACTTTATCATACACAGATTTTCTACACACTCGTCTAAGAGATATCCTTTATGGTACATTTATTCTACTTTCATCCTTATTTTGCCAGTTCCATGTTTCCCTTCTATACATAAGGGTCGGTACAAGAAGATCATTGTGCACTGCTATTTTAGCTTTTTTGGATAGGTTTTTATTGGCGATGTCTTTAAGGGCATCATTCACTTTACCGCCTTCCCCAACCTTATCAATATCCCTCTTCACTCGCCCATCATTTGTAAACAGACTACCTAAATATAAACACTCATCCACTTGTTTCAGATTTTCACCATTCGCATTAATTTTGCCGTGTGTCTTGATTTTTTCTTTTTCCAAAATCATTACTTTAGGTTTATTCACATTCATATCATTTCGTATATATACATCATACATACTGGACACCAGGACTTGTAGTTCATTATCTTGTCTACGAGTAGAACAGCGTCTTACGCATATAATAAACAGCTTACTGACACTCCGCTCATTTTGGTACCTACATCCAATCCTTTAAGTTTTTTATACAATTGTCCATATGTATATTCAATATCTACGATATGTGAGGTTGATGATATTATAATATGGAGTAGACAGTGAAAAAGGGACTGGTACGGTCATTTTCAAAGAATGGACACCACTAGACTCCCCTATATTGCATTGCATAAACAGCCTCATGGGACTCGTCCTCGTGGAAGACCTCCTAAAATATGGAAGGACAGCTGGGAGTCTACCTCACAGAAGGAGCAACACTCTGGAGAACAGACCACATAGGTCTACAACAAGGAAGAAGAAGAAGCAGAAGAACAAAATTAAACAGATTGTTCATAAGAAATGGAAATAATTAATGAAAATAGATTAGTAGAAAAAATAATATTTACAATCATTAAAAAACACGGTTTAATGATGGTTTAAAATGATTTTATTGGAGTCTTGGAGTTTAAAAAAACAAAATAACATTATAATCAATATGAATGCGCTTGTTAAAAATATTAAATAAAGTGGTTTTATACATCCTCCCAAAAGTATGACAATATTTCTTCTAATAATTGTGTAGAATTGTGATCGGTTTCGACTTGTAGCCACCTCGACTTGAAACCCTTCAATTAGTATAATATGGGTATAGTTTTTAATAAAAAAAATTAATATAAAATTATGGATCGATTCCAATCATGTTTGATTTTCCATAGATGTAACTAATTTGTGTTCCTAGATATTTGTGATTCCGCAAGCACAAAAAACGTGTTTGACATTTGCATGATAATTGAATTAGACATTCGAATGTTTGCACACGAAGAACTTGATGAATGAAGGATTGACTAGAGAGATTTCTGCCTTTCATTCTCAAGTTCTGTCAACTACGTCGAATTACTGGTTTGCTGTCATCCTCATCACTGTGTGACTTCTAGACTACATTTGTACGTGTACATATATGCCCCGTTATTTTGAAATAGAAAGTTTAAGAAATGCTATTACGATCACATATAGTAAAAATATTGACATGTAGATTTACAACTCATAAATGGGTATGAGTATAAAACAGTTTTTTTTTAATATTTGAAGGCGCAGTTTTACAAAAGATATAATACTTATATCATATTTTTAAGAAAGACCGAATAAAGAGTCAATTAACAAAATGGAAACTAGAGTCATTGAATAATAAATACGAATGAAAAGCCAGTTTTATTATATTTTATGTCATTCACAAAAAATATAATAAAACTTCTAGAAAACAGACGTTTTCATTCGTATTAATTACTTAAAATTGAGTTTTACAACATTGTTCAAGAAACAATAAATAAGAATAATTGAATATATAAATTTATAAGAATTTAGAATATACAAATCTATAATAAAACTTCTAGAAAACAGACCTTTTCATTCGTATAAATTATTTAACATGGATATTTATTGTTTCTTGAACAATGATATCAAACTCCATCTTAAATTATTCATATGTATGAAAAACGATAGTTTTCGAGGAGTTATATTATAATATATATGTATGACATGTTTCGCCCTTCTAAGGCATTTTCAAAATGTCCTAATAATTTAACATGGAGTTCTACATCATTGTTCAAGAAATAATATACAAGAATAATTTAATATATATTACATCTATAAGAATTATACGAGTATATACTTAGGAAATGAAAAATAACTTTGTTTAATCCACTAATTATTAAAAAACGCGACATGTTTCGGAGGATACCTCCATCTTCAGGTGTAAAAATATAATAAAAACTAAACAAAGAAAGACTAATATAGACTAATATAATATATGTATCGAATTTTAAATGCGTTTTTATATTAGTCTTTCTTTGTTTAGTTTTTATTATATTTTTAAACCTTAAGATGGAGGTATCCTCCGAAACATGTCGTGTTATTTAATATTTTTTTTAATAATTAAAGTTATATTTAATTTCCTAAGTATATTACTATGGAATTCCACAGTGTGCCTAAGCGTTCAATAAGAATTATATACCCTGCGGAAATTATGTACAGTATAGTATATTTATATTGATGCGCGATTAACTCGAATAAGAGGCGTGAGATATTGTTGGAAAATTTTGATTGTAACAAAAGATATGCAAATACATGAGCGAGACGCAATTGTAGATGTGAGATGAATGAAAGATTGCACGCATACAAACATATATGCCGACTAATGGCCGGGCAGAAAAGAGAGTTCGCGCATATTCTAGGATTTATCTTTCAGCTGTTATGAATTGAAGGCGTTAAACTCTTAAAAAAATGTTTGGAACACCCAAATATTCTTCTTCGTATTCCGCCATACTTCCGTGGTGCAGAGGTTCACTAGAATCTTTCTTCGCCGACTTTGAATCCCCGATTGGTGCTTAATACTATTTCAAATAAAGCCAACCGCCTTAACCAAGTCCAGCAAGTTTATTCTAAAGGCATGGCTTTAGATTTATCTCGCTCTCTCTTCCTGTCTGCTGGGGATCATTTCAGTGTGCTTTGGTTCTCAGTGTGTAACCAATCCATCATGTCTCAGGGTGTAACCAATCCAACACGTCTCAGGGTGTAACCAATCTACCATGTCTCAGGAAGTGAATATCAATCCATTTAAAAAAAAATGTTATTGCACAAGATATCTACGAGGTTTAAGACATAGCCCCCGATTTCTGTAAATTTTATTTAGAAGAATCTTTTTTTGAAGAATTTGAAGAATTTCTATGGTTTTGTAATTATAAAGATGTATTTTTTAACATATTCTTCGTGTTTTGTTTTTTTAATTATGACACTTATAACATTCGCCTTCTTCCTATGTTTTTAAGGTTTTTCTGATTCTGACCATACTTATAAAATAACATTTTTACTTTAAGTTGTTCGGAAGTCAAATATAAAATATTTCAAAGTCACATCATTTATAATCGGAGTCTTTCCATCGTGTTTTTTTTAAGTATAAGTTAATTAAATCAGGATATTTTATCTTTTATTATATTCTTCAAGAAGTACATTAATACTAATAAGCTGTTAATAATGTATATACAGTGAATAAAATAACCCTTTTTTGAAGTACATTCCTTTTTTTCTTCAAGTGCCGTACCAGGTCCTCTGGCGAAGGCTTCTCTATCTTGCGCAACCCGGAACAGCTCCCCACATGTCTCATCCCGGTCCAGTCTCTTATGTTGCACAGCCAAGACGTTTACCTTCTTCCAGAACCACGCTGCCCCTCAATTTTTCCATCAGTATTGGAGCAAACTGTATTTATCTCCTCGCAGAATGTGACCCAGATACGAAATCTTACGGACCTTAACGTCCTTTAGCAGTTGTCTACTACGGTTGGCTCTCCTCAAAACCTCCAAATTGTTGACGAAATCTGTCCACGGTATGCAAAGTATTCTCCTGTGCAACCACATCTCGAATGCTTCCAACCGGTTCATAGTGTGCACTTTCAGGGTTCAAGTCTCTGAGACATAGAGTAATACAGACCAGATATAGCACTTCAACATTCTCTGCCTTAGTTTCAAGTTCAAGTTGTCATTGCAGAATATTGAAGTATTATATATTACTAGATTAAATATGACGATATTATTTTTCCAGGTTACCAGATATCGCGCAAACCATGCTCGGTAGGCGGCACACGTGGCACGTGCATGTTCGTGCAGGACTGTCTGAGAGGCGCTGGCCGCCACGTGGGGGTGTGCGTGGATGGGTTCATGTTCGGCTCCTGCTGCGCCACTGACCAGAGCGCGGGCGTGGGTGCCCCTGGGGACCAGCCTACCTCACCCCCCGCCTTTCCGGATAGGTCCACCACTGGTAGGTTAACTGCTATTTTTAAGCCAGAAAGGATAGCGTATGATGCTAAAAATGATTGATATCACTCAAGGCATGATTAACTACTTGGCAATGCCTTGCTTACAAAGAATGTTGTATAAATTCCACATATTATCACAAAGGCTAAATATGGCTATATCTTGCGCTTTTCGGTTTTAACAATTTTTTTCCATCCTCTAGAGCAGTGATTCCCAAAGTGGTCTTTATAGACCCCCAGGGGTCCACGACAACTTGCAAGGGGTCTACGACAGTTGCAAAAAAAATTGGGGGTCCACGAGATGTAAATAGGGTCCACCAGATGGTTTAAGTAAATTGAAGCTGAATATTGAAACGCAAAACGAATATCAAAATCTTTTTTAGAAATCGAAATCTTAAATAGCTCATTTCGGGAAAATCGGACGATGGAAATCGTTGGCGACCTTTATTTTATAGCTTGACGGCGACTTCTGGTTAGTAGGCAGAGGATTCGGCGGCGACCTTTTTTTTAGGTTGACAGCGATCTCCGGCCAATAGAATTCGGCAGCGACCATTTATTTTGCAATCAATTAGGAAAGCAGGGGGTCTACACGAATTAGAAAAATATGGCAAGGGGTCTACGGGTCAAAAAAGTTTGGGAACCTCTGCTCTAGAACATAGGTTTCCAATCTTTTCTGGGCCACCGCCCCTTTTACAAGAAAAATAAACGTTCAACGCCCCCCTCCCATAAAAGTTTTTCCAAAAAAGAGAAAATGATTACAATACATACAATAACAAAATAAACCAATATTTAAGTTTAATTTGCTTTATTAGTACCTACGTGATTAGCGTGTTTTTTTTTGTCTTTTTAGACTATATTTTTATATCTGCCCACGCTCTCTATTTTTTCTGGGTCTTCTACTGCCCCCTGAAAGTCTCAAACGCCCACAAAGGGGTGTTATCGCCCACTTTGAGAACCTAGGCTCTAGAGTATTTATTCTATTAAGAAAAAAAGAAAGAAGAAGAAGCAATGCTTTGTGAACTCGACCACAAAAAAGTTGGTGCAAATTGACGATTCCACCGGCAAATTATTGAATTCACGCAGTTCTACATCTCGCCTCCGCAATAATTTGGCTAATGGATGCGCGTCCGAAGGTGTTAAACGATATAATTTCGTTTATGCTACCAACAATTAATTTCGCTCCCACGGGGTTAAGTGCCTCGCATTATTTGGTGAGAGTCGCCACTGGTGGCCGTGTTCGGTCACGGTGCTCGGCTGGACCACCGCGGGCAGATGAGCTCTCGGGCGATGTTCGGTCACGGTGATCGGCTTGGACGGGTTCTGGGCTGTTAGGCAGTTTATTTGCCGAATATATTGAGCGTGAATTCTCACTTATACTTCGTTCACTGAAAGCGCGTCGAATGTTTTTTTGTTGATTTTTTTGTTGGATAAAAAAAAAACATATCACTGTCTTTTGTAACCCTGACGAAGCTCCGGTGGGAGCGAAACCGGTTGGTTGTTGTAAATAATAAAGTGGATTAAATACAAATTTACAAGTATATGAATATTATTCTTAATTACTAACTAACTTACTTACCATCACTCCGTCTCCCCGGAGGGGTAGGCAGAAAGAATGGAACGCCACACTGTTCTGTCCTGACATACGTCTCTCGCTTCCTCTACATTCATACATCTTGTCATGCACGCACGTCGTTATTCTTAATTAACTGTTAAAATATGAAACGCTGTTTATGGTATCAATATTTTCATGAGTTTATAATGTTGAAGTATCATAGTGTTTCGGTCAAAACAATGGACTAATATTATACACATACATTTATTGTTTTGACTATAAAAAGTGTAATTTAAATGTAAACGAAATAACGTTATCTTTACACATTTAGAATGTTTTGATAAAATTATTAATTGAGGAAAAATAATAACTAGGATACATTTGGGTGATAATTTTATAAGTTGATTTCTGGTCTAATACATAACTCCAAGTTTATAAATAACTCGACTTTGGAAAATATTTGAAAAAATAGCTATTTAGATTTTTTACCTGTGCTAAAAGTAATTTAAGTAGACAGGGTAGTTTTACTATAAATCTCATCGATTCAGTGAGCCCTTCATTGGAAAGTGTATATCTCTAACTTCTTAATTGTAATAAACTTGTTAACTTTGATTATATTAAATTGTAGATTTATAAGATTTGAAATGATTTTTAATTAAATGAATTGCAATTGTTAACAAATCTTATAACACTTGTATTTAATATATTAATTTAATTAAAACTACTGCAAGCTGACAGTCTACATATTTGTAAAAAACCAAGATTAATTTTTCTATCGAAAAAATATTATATGAAATTACTAGCGCCATCTATGAAACGTTAAAATCACCAATGATTAGATCGTTTGAATTAAATTAAATACCAATTTCCACTAATAATGTGAATTGTACATTTTTTGTTTCAGTGACGCAGTACAGGCCGCCGATCACATCCACCAAACCATTCAGGCCACTGTCCCAGAATCAAACCTACACCAAAGCCCCGAGTTTCAACCAGACAGATTTCACTGTTCAAATAACGAATCGGCCCTACTCCCAGCGGCCGAACTTCGTCACGAAACCGATAGGTGGCAGCTACGTCAATAAGCCCGCTCAGCCGGGATACAAACCTATTGTTAATAATAATTATTATGACGAGAACCATCTATCGGCGACTCGCCCAAGCAACATGAGCCAGCGCCCTCTCTTGGCCACTAGTCCGAGTAATAAAATTTCTTCTAGTCCTAGTTTAGTAGCAGGGTCTGCGATTGGTCAGAGAGGAACAGCGCGGCCGATGACTTCAATAACGCTCAACGATATACAACCTGAGGAGAGTGTTGGATTAGGTATGTGTTTCGTTACGATTATTCTCATATTAACCATGAACCTATGATGATGTTACGACAAAAAACGTTATTTAAGTATTCGTGTTTTTTTTAAATTTATATAGGTATTACTAGAATTAGTTTTTTTTCTGGGAATTATTTTGAATTTGTTATTTGAATTATTTTAAACTGTTTTGAATTTTTTAATTATTTTACTGATTTAAAAATTATTTCGTAAACTGTACATGCTTTTCTATTTTGATTAAGGAATATTTTATTTATTTTTTCCAAGTAGAACCAAGTAGAAGTTTTTCCAACTGATTACATACATTAATAGGAATCATAAAAAAATAAGAGCATTATTTGATCTTCCGATGAATTCGAAGTTCAACTTTCTATTAAAATTATTAGGTAATGTTCTTTTATTCTGGATGTTTTTAATGGGATTGATATGTTTCGCCTTAGGGTAGGTTAAAAACAAACTTCATGATATTATTATTCATTTTTAGAACACATTTGATAATATTCTAGGAAGACGAAATATGTGGCATTCTAAGTATTTTTGCAATTTTTTTAAACTTACTTTCTTGATTTATTCTCAACTACTCCGAATTTCTTTAAACAACTCTAATAGGTCCAACTCACCTCATTCCTGCCCAATTCCGTACATTCTGTAGCCAGGGTAACTGCATCCTGTCAACTCCCCACCATCCTTCTATGCTGCCCTCGATTATCAGCAGAAAGATGTGATATTTATCTACCCTCAGTACATGACACAAATATGAGATTTTTCTAAAATTCACACTCGACAACAGCTCGTTATCGGCTTCGGCTCTCTGTAGTACGTCTGCATTACTACCATATCGATCCACGGTATACTGAGCATTCTGCGGTATATCCACATCTCAAATGCCTCTAACCAGTTCGTTACAATTATTTTCAGACTTTTACAGACATATAGTAGAACATACCACATATACGAGTCAATCAATTATTGTCGGAGTTTCAGATTAAGATTATCACTAATAAGGTTCCAATTTTATTGAATGTAGCACGTGCAACTTCAATTCTGCATTTTATTTCCATATATGAGTCAAGCGATTCAAATATAATGCTGCAAAGGCATTTTATACTAATTGGTACATTAATCACTATTTTCATAAACATACGAGTTTAACCTGGTGCCTAGGCTTGGTTGCTGTCAAACGTTGTTCCCCCGATCTCTGTCCATGGCGGCAGCTTTCTGCGTTTAATAAAAGCTAGGGGTGATACTTAACTAGCAATACAAAATAAATTGAAATTTCATGCAACGATAGTGTAGAATACAATTAAATTCTTCTACTATTGTCGTTGAGGCATGGTGTATAATTACTTTATTGTATTCAACAATGAAAGACTTTAATTAATTTTGCATTTAAGAATTCCAAAACACGTTCTTCATTTAAGTTGTAATTGTATTACCGAATTCCCCGATGAGGTGAATAGGTACTCCTGGATAGTGACAGATGGAAAGGAATACACCCGCCCACATGAAATAACAGAAATTAGATCGCAGAAAACTCAAAGTAAATTATTAAATTGTGAATAACTTACAAAAAACAACATATTTTCATGTTTCAGATTGTACAAGTTTTCTTTTATAGTAAAAAAAAAACACCGAGGAAAGAAGTAATTAATAGTTCAGTTTATGTTTGTGATGAGTGATAAAAAGCACTGTGAAAATACAATACAATGTTTATCAAAAGTTGTTCAACGTTAATCCACAACACAAGTTATGTATTGTATATTTATTCTTGCTAAGACATCGTCAAAAGTCGCCGAATCCGGCGATTTGAATAAGTAATGATTTATTATTTTCAAGTAGAACACATTTAAGCAAAACTTAATACGATAGAAAATAGTTCGTTTGGGATTTTATACACGATTTTTTATCAGAATAATTATATAATAGTAATATTTTTTTTTTTATACAGTGAATGGAGCTTTAAGAATAGTTATAGAACAAGAATTTATCAATAAAAGCGAAAACGGCCGTTCACAATGGAGTTCTAGTCCCATCCCTAATGTATGGAAGCGAAGCATGGAACTGACAGAATAAGGATGAAAGCAGAATAAATGTGGTAGAGATGAGGCCCCTAAGACGTATGTGCGGTAGAACGATATATGACAGAATCTCAAATGCCGATATAATAAAGGAATGTAGAGCGGAAGAAGGTATTATGAACAAAATTATGAAAGGATCGCTGCGATGGTTCGGACATATGGAACGCATGGATCGAGAAAGGATGGTTAAGAAAGTATATGTTAATGATGTAAATGGAGTACGGAGTCGAGGCTGACCGAGGAAAACATGGCATGACCAAATTAATCAAATTTTAAAGGTTGGTCATGTTAGAAGTCGGAAGAATCGACGTGCGTGTGTGACTCTTATGAATGTGGAGGAATCTAGACAGGTTTGCCAGGATAGAGTAGTATGGCGGTCCATTCTCTCTGCCTACCCCTACGGGGAAACGGCGTGATGTTTTTTTTGTTAAATGGTTTATATCTTACCTATATACCTACTCGTATACCATTATAGACGTTTAAACATATGCCAAAACGGGAAATTAAATACATTTTATAAATGATAACCCAAGTATAGGATTTGGAAACCTCAGAGATACTAGTAAATTATTATCTTTTAGATTTATCAAACGAGTCTCGGATTTGCGAGATGACGAGGACATTAATCCGCTGCAGGAGTACCACCACAGGAAGAAATAAATCTTTTCAGTCAGTTAAATGGTCATTTCGGCCAACCAAGATTTAGGCCCGAGATCAGAACTCCGGACATATAGATTAGCCGTATCCTAATAAATAATGGATTTTTCATTTCAGGACATGAAAAGGTATTCGATTGAAAAGTAATCGTTTATAGTTGGTTATTAGCGGTTTTCAAGGTATGCACGGTGGTTCGAAAACACTGTCTACAAAACGCCGATTCTACACGATCTCATTTATCCCTCATTTTCTCATTCTCCTTTTAAACCTTTGGCTTCTCTTAGGAAGTCGACTCCCAGCTATCCCTCCATCTCTTTGGCAGTCTTCCGGGGGGACGGTAGCCAATGCACCATAACGTATGAGATTCTGAAGGAATCCATCCTCTGCACGTGCGCATTGTGTCTTGTGCGTTGTCTGCCCCATCTGACAATATCTTCCACCTTGCAGATTTCGCGGACAGTCGTGTTCCTCACGCTATCTCGAAGAGTCCTTTCTGCCATTCGCACTTTAGCCATCGTCCTTGTGGTACCCGCTCTGGTCTCAATGCCATATGCCAATATAGGCCTTACACAGGTTTTGTATATTTTGATCTTACTGTCAGTTCTCATATATTTATTCTTCCATATGGTCTCCTTGAGACAATCTGATACAGCCGAAGCTTTGTTGACTTTTCCAATTATTTTGCTGACAAGGTCATTTTGACTGAACAGATCCACTCCCAGATATCTAAATTTTGTAACCTGTTCTGGCATTCTGTCATTTATGGATAATCTTCATCCTTAGGGTTCTTTTGAGAATATCATGGATTTTCTTTTCTCAACTGAGATGATCATATTAAAGTTGGCGGCCGATGTCTGGAATTAATTTGAAAGTGCTTGAAGTGCGTCTTTCAACTCTGCTATCAGTACAGCACGCACGCTCGATTGTTCCTACTTCGAACATGCCCGTAATTCAGTAATTGCTTAATTAGGTTAAGACACGTCTTCCTTGGCCTTCCTCGACCACTTTTTCCATTCACACTACTTGTATACATCATTTTAACCATTCTTCCCCTATCCGTTCGTCCCATATATCCACACCATCTTAGTGGTGCTTTCTTCATTTTATTTATGATGCATTCATCCGCCTTACATTCATTTCTTATTTTTTCATTAGATATTCTATCAAACTATACTTTTTCGCACATTCTTCTTAGTGATATAATTTCTACGGCATTTATCCGACTCCAAGTTTTAATTTCATTGATAAACTTTTTACTTACGTTATTTTCTTAACCGTTATAATTTATCCACGTGGTTTATATTTTATAATTCTTAGAACGCTGAAAAGAGTTAAAATTATTCGGGAAATATAATACATATAACCTAGATCGGTACACCACGTTTGGTTATCTTTTTCGGTAACAATATTTCTTCCAGGAAATATTATTCTGGAATAACATTTCAAACGAAATACTTCATAAAGCTCTCCTTGACGTTAGAATGTAGAGCGTTTCTACTCCCTCATGCATCCCGAGGGGCGTGTTTCGCGCGAAATATTTAAAGGACAAAACCCTACGTTATCGATAGCGCACTAGTAAAATTGTGGCACTGAGCACAACAGTCAAAGGATTGAATCTTAGCTAGTTTCATTTCTCAATAGAAACTGATTTACCAAAGTCATCAGTGAAACTGATTTTTCTATTTTATTATTTATGACCTTATAATTATCTTTTTTCTACTTTCTTTTCATACGAATTTAAATAGAAAGACAATGTGTCTCACTGTTTTGAAACATGACTTTAGATAATCTATTCCAAACTCGACCAAATTGATTTATTAAATTATTAACTGTTAAATTTCCAACACTGTTATAATATCACAAATTTTTATTATATAATACATATTTTTATTATACTGTTTCGTCAACCGATGTTGGCATCAACAGGTGTATTAACATTTTAAAGGCACCCAGCTTTTTGGGGATAGATTTTGTCAAGGTCCGTGTTTCTATACCGTAGAACAAGACGGGTATTTGTCAGGGTTCATGTTTCTATACCGTAGAACAAGACGGGTGGCATCGAATAATTCTCATTCGCAATTCGATGCGTAGGTTTATATCTGTAGTTACGACATCCTCTAAAGATAACTTAGGCATTGAAATAGTTAATAATTAATTTGAGATAAACTTAAGGCGTTATTCTATGGAATTCCATAATGACGATTTTTTTATGAATTCAAACACTGTTTTTTCCACTTTTGAGTTTATTTATTATAGTTTATATCGTTCTTCCGATGATGAAGGAAACTTGGAAACATGCCGAGAAAAATAAACTGAAAAGTGAAAAAAAACTGTTTTAATTCATAAGTTATAAATTACTTGCTTTTGTTTTGTAACAATTGAAACTCAAATAGTGTTTATTTTTCAGGCGGCGCCTGGTCATCCAGGCCCGGTCTTAATATCAACACTGTCCACTGGCAAGCCACCACGGAGGCCAACTTCATAACGAAGCCCCGTCCCTCCTGGGAGAAGCCCTCCACGGGGAAGCCCAAGCCCACCAAGAAGTTTACAACCACGACGCAGAAACCGCAGACTGCGAAGCCGGCGCCGCACGTCAAGCCGTATTCGGTGAAGCCGGCTGAGCTCAAGCCAGTCAAGCCCTTGGATCCCAAGCCGGTCAAACCGGCCAATGCCAAGCCGGTGAAGACACCGGAGTTGCCTCCGCAGAGACCCTCGACTGTGACGTATCTGTCCACCGTGGCGCCGTCTTCCGGGGGACATTCGAGGCCGTCTTCTCTTGGTTCTGTTATGACGACAGCAGCTACCAAAGATATTGGTATGCTTTTATTATTATATCCCCGTTTTGACGTATTGTCAGTTTAAATTTGATTTTAATTATATTATCCATGCTGTTGCACATTTTAAGTGTCCTCTTATACCAATGTTTTAAACTTTTTAAATATTCTTTAGCATAACGTTATTTGTATTTGAAATAAATTTCCAATATTCTTTGTTCACAATATTAAAATTTGAATTAAAATTTAGCAATTTTTATTTTTATAACAAAATAAGTAAACATTTAATTTGTAGACAATAGAAAGGTCTTAATTTCTAAAATCTTACGTGCTTGTTTTTTAATTATAAAAAATGAATGTAAGAAAAGACGTTAAGTCTAATTTAAACATGAATATGATAATTTTGTTTTTTTAATGGATAAAAATTACATTTAGTATGTGCTTAGAAAGTACCCGATTTATATATATATATATATATATATATATATATATATATATATATATATATATATATATATATATATATATATATATATATATATATATATATATATATATATATATATATATATATATATATATATATATATATATATATATATATATATATATATATATATATATATATATATATATATATATATATAGATATGTATTCTGGATAACCCTAAGTAACATTGATATAAGTATTGATTAGAACATATAGTGTGTCCCGTTAGTAGTATACCAACGGAATGTGGGAGATACAGGGGTTCATTATCTCATAGAAATACACAATTTTAAGGTCCTTGGGGTAGAAGTTTCAGTGTTATGATTTAAATAAAATATTATTTGAAATTATCATACGGGAAACATAAGTATTAAACAATTAATTAAAATAATTTTATTTTGTTACTTTTTTATTTAAAGAAATTAATAAACATACGTCTTCTGTATAAAACGACATTTATGAATAATTAATGGCAATTTTAGAATTTAAAGCTGAAATTTATGGAAATTATAAATTATAAAATGTCAGTGTAATTTTTGAACGAAGCTGGTATTAAAAAATACGATAGCCCTGTGGATTTTTTTTGAACATCTACAGTTATTCCAAAGGTATAATTCTCTTGTTTAATGTAACTAAAAATATATTTTCATAAAATAGATATATTATGTTATTTATAAATAGATTTCTTATACGAATGTGTTGAAAAACTGTGTGTGATAGAGTGTAGAATGAAAATATAAGTAGTGAATGCGGTACGAATGAAAGTATTATGAACAAATTAATGAAAGGATACATAGAAATTATGAGTGAAGAAAAATATATGTTAACGATGTACCATAAATTGAACTAAGGAGTAGGAGAAATGATATGCATGCATGACACGATGTATTCATGTTGAGAAAGCGAGGAAGTATGTCAGGAGCCTAATGTGTGGCTGTCCGTTCTTTCTGCCTATCCCCACGGAGAGACAGTGTGTTTGTAAGTTAGTTAGTTGATATATATTGGTATTACTAATATATATATTATAATATACATATATAAGAGTAACCATATTGTGATTAATATTGTCTGTGATAAATTAATATTGAAGTTAAAATCATATTGTTTGTTATCACCACCAATTAGTAAACGAGATAACAAAGCCACCAAGTACGGAACGGAGATTTCAGCAAATAAATTTCAGATATTAATATTAGACGCATCTTTCTTTGTTCATGTTTCTTCTTATGTTCAAATTGTGCTAATTTACATGACAATCATTTTTGAAACTCTGAAATATCGCCGGGTTGGTATTCCTGTAACAATGGTAACCACAATAATCTGATTGGTGAAATAATTATTTCAGGAAAGCAACTCATTTAATTAGGACGGTCTAATTGATTAATTGAGGGACTCCATTTTGGATTGTAATAAAACGTTATTATTTAGTACTCGAAATATGTATACGCAAATATAAGTTTGGAGATAATTATTATTATACATATATATATTTTTTGAATGTATACATATACTTGTATACGAATACTGGATTTCACGCATTGCGGGTTATCAATTCACGATTTAATTGTATCTCAATAGAGACGAAGATGCAAATTGGAAACTGAATATGGTTGATCAAGGTGTTTACAGGACTTATGACCTGTCATTGGTTGGGTTAAGCGCACGCTTTATGTAATTACAACATTCCCCATTCCACATTTCTTATGACCATGTCTGACAAATTTTTGGAAGTTGTATATACGAGTATGTTAAAGTCTTACACCAGAAATTTGTCAGACATAGTCATAAGAAAGGTGGAATGGGGAATGTTGTAATTACATAAAACGTGCGCTTAACCCAACCAATGACAGGTCATAAGTCCTGTAAACACCTTGATCAACCATATTCAGTTTCCAATTTGCATCTTCGTCTCTATTGAGATACAATTAAATCATAATTATTATTATTATTTTGTTGACTCGCTCTTTACATTATTACAACGCGAGCCAAATCGATGAAAAGGGTATAGCTATCATATTGATTCTCATAACATGTAAAATATAGATAATCTATCGCCATTTTATTATCACGTGATATCTACACCAGACCAAAGGCAGTGTGACAATCACATTGCAATCAAACTCCGGATTTTTTAAGTGATAGTCATAGCACTTGCCACTTGCCTACGACGGACATTTGATAATGCCTTGGCTATTATTATAAAACTTCTACAAAATAGATATTTTCATTTGTATTTAAAAACTAAACTGAAGTTTTACATCATTGTTCAAGAAACAATAAATATGTACGAGTATTATAGTATTCATTAAGATAATATTATCTTTTCAACTTTACATCTATTCAAGAAATTCACAATGCACTTAATTGAATTAAGAATATTCGAGATGTTTCTGAAACTATTTTCAAACTAGTTCTGAATGAGAGCGCCACACTCCCTTTCTTAGATTTGAGGTGCGTTGTTTGTGTGAAGCCTTCGAGAAAGTTCCGTAACATAAGTTTGGAGATTATTATTATAATTATTATTTTGTTGACTCGCTATTAAAATGTGAGCCAAATCGATGTAAAGGGTATAGCTATCATATTGATTCTCGTGACATACGATAGATAGCTTTTTAGATAGATGGTAATTTTATTATTTATATACATATTGAATGTCACCCCCGTGAGAAGCGACGCGCGTGCATGACACGATGTATGAATATTGAGGAAGCAATATGCCAGGAAAGTGTGGCAGTCCATTATTTTTGCCCAACCCTTCGGTGAGACGGCGTGATGGTTAGTTATTTAGTTATAATTGTCGAAAAAATGGAGAAGACATTGAATGTGTTGATGTGTCTAGTACACAAAATGGAGAAAAACCTGGACAAATGCTTAAGAACCAATGAAAGTGAATTGGGATTGGATCGTGAAACACCAGAATATCTAAGAAAACCTGTAAAGACTAAAAAAATCAAGTTTTATGTGCTAGTCAGGTACTAAGTAGAAAAAAACAACGTGCGTTCATGACGCGTTCTTCGAAAGCTCAGTATATAAGAGGAGTATGTCAGAATTTGAGAATGAACGAGAACGTGAAGGTTGAGAAAGGTTAATTCACACTATTAAAAAGGTAGACTAAATAATTTTTTTAATGTTTTAATTAAAGTTTGTCACGACAGCTGTTTCACCAACCTTAGTAAGCATCATCTGGTGTTACAAAATAATAGTTGTCTGTAACACCTGATGACACTAACATAGGTTGGCGAAATAACTGTTGCTATAATCAACGAACTTCGTGGCCTATAGGAGGGCTTTGACTGCCACTCCGAAGGTCCCAGGTTCGATTCCCGGCGATGGCAGTGTGATTGTCACACTGTCGTTGGTCTGGTGGAGAATTCATGTGACAATAAAATGGCGATAAATTACCTATCGCATGTCACGAGAATTAATATGATAATTATACCCTTTGCATCGATTTGGCTCGCGCTGTAATAAGGTAAAGAGCGATTAACAAAATAACTATTATATAATAATAATAAACTCATATATAATAAATAAATTGTGATACGTCATAAAGTGTTCCAAATTTAAACATTAAATAATTTTTATTTTACACATTTTATTATACACGAAAAACATTTCGGTGTCTCATTTGGGCACAAAAAGGTTCAACAAAAATACAAAATATATATGAAATTGCACATAGCACATTCTAAGAAACAATATGTCTCAGAAGGATCCCAAATATGTCGACGTCAATGAGGCCAGAATTTTTCTGGCCTCATTGACGTCGTGAAGAATCTCTTTCCCGAATTAATAATTTATTTTCTTATGAACATTGTCTCACCGACACTAAACATATCTTAATCCAAGGCGAAAGTTATAGTACCATAGTATTTCGGCCAAAAATATGGACAGCTTTTTAATTGTTTCCTGAACAATGATGTAAAACTCCACATTAAATAATAAATACGAATGAAAACGTCCGTTTTCTAGAATTTTTAATATAATTTATGAGAATGACATGTCTAAGACATTATCGAATGCGAAAATGCCTTAGGCAAATGAAACATGTCATTCCCATTAATTATAATTAAACTTCTAGAAAACAGAAGTGTTCATTTGTATTGATTATACAAATAATTCGATATTTTTTTTATTTGAATCCACATAATTGAGAGTACTTGACGAAATAGTATACTTTATAACCTACTACTTACATGCTCGAAATAGTCAGATGCTTATTTATAAGGGTAATGATTGTTTGAAGGGCTTTAGATTACACGGATAAAAGAACCTACCACTTTATTCGATCATATATCATGCTTTCTTCGAAGCATAAGTGCCTTTCCACAATTTCGATTTCTGAAACGACACTTAAGTGCCGGGACCTGTCATTGTGATTAGAATATACTGCAAGAGTGGATACACAACACCCTTTGGTGATATTTCAAAATAAATTTCAGTGCGAAACATTTGCTTGTAAATTTGACATCTAATGACGCGCGACATTCACGGAAATTATGATACAAGTATCTAGATTACGAGGAAAACATGACGTGCCATATTTTATAAACGAGCACCCGGAACATTGCCTCGTTTTGAAGTGGGATTTATATCAACTTTATTATGCGATACCCTAATGTGTGGAAGTGAAGCATGGAACTGGCAAAAAGAAGGATGAAAGTAAACGACCTAGAAGAGCTATGACAGTCACAACGAAGGTCCATGGTTTGATTTCAAGCGATGGTAGTGTGATTGTCACACTATCGTTATTCTAGTGTAGAAGTCAAGTGCCCATAAATTGGCGATATTAATTACTTGTCACAAGTCATGAGAATCAATATAAATGGCTAAAAACAAATCGTATAAGATAAATGTGTTCAAACGACCTGTTGTATAAATAATGCACTAGAAATAATATATCTTAGACGATATAAGGTCTGTTTATGATAGAGTGTCAAATGCAAATATGAGAAATTAATGCAGTGCGAAAGAGAAGTGATTCTTATATTAACATTTGACACTCTATCATATATCATATACAGATTCATCTATGAGATAATTTTTTTTCGATTATTTAACTTCTTTTGACAGTTCCATGATTCACTTCCATACATAAGCCGACCTTCGTGGCCGAGTGGTAAGTGCATTGACTGCCACCTCGAAGATTCCGGGTTCGATTCCCGGCGAGGGCAATGTGATTGTCAGACTGTCTTTGGTCTGGTGTAGAATTCATGTGACAATAAAATGGCGTTAGATAAGCTACCTATCACATGTCACGAAAATCACTAGGATAGCTATAAATACCCTTTTCATCGATTTGGCTCATGTTGTCACGATGTAAAGAGTGATTCAACAAAATAATAATAATAAGGGTTGTGTAAAAAAGTTAATAAAAATCTTTAGACATCTTAGCTTTTTTGGATAGGCTTTTGTTTTTGCGATGAAATCCTTGATTCATTAAATAAATAGATTTATCTTGAAAATAATAAAAAGTAGAAATGAAATCTCTTAGACGAATGTGTGATACTCTGTGTATGATAGAGTGTCGAATGAAAATATAAGAAGTGAATGCGGTGCGAATGATGGTGTCATGAACAAAATAATGAAAGGATCATTAAGATGGTTTGGACATATGGAAAGAATGAATGAAGAAAGAATGGTAAAAAAATTATATGTTAATGATGTAAATGGAACCAGAAATAGAAGAAGACCGAGGAAAACGTGGCACGTTCAAATAAATCAAATATTGAATGTCGGCCATGTGAGGAGTTAGAGAAATCGACGCGCGTGCATGACACGATGTATGAATGTTGAGGAAGCGAGAGAAATATGTCAGGAAAGAAAAGTGTGGCAGTCCATTCTTTCTGTCTACCCCTTCGGGGAGACGGTGTGATGGTTAGTTAGTAAGAAAATAATAAAAATCTGAACCATTTGTATTATTTCGTGATATGTTTCTCCCTATTAGCTGAATATTGTGGTGTTTCAGAGTGCGGAGTTCCGGCGCTGTCTTCCCGCCCAGAGACGCGCATTGTGGGTGGAAAGGACGCCTCATTCGGCCGTTGGCCATGGCAGGTGAGTACCTACTATTGTTCCTACCCAAAACTGACTCATTCTTTTCAATACATTTACTCAATTATTAACCCTTTGAGCGCTACGACTGACTTAAGTCAGATTAACAAGTCGTGCGCATCGGAATCTCGAGTGTATGTTTATTGATTCTTTGATATTCTTTGATATTAACTAATTATTGCTATAAAAATTTGGTTTGTAAGAAAATATCGTTTTAAAAGTGACATTTGATTTAAATTGCATGATGAAGAAATTCCGCCAAGCGATGACAGATAGAGTAACGTTCGCTTATCGATCTAAGGGTTAAAAAGATGGAAAGTTATTTGAAACTTCCAGGATTATTTTTCCAAAATAATTATTTTAGTTTTACAAGGATTAATTGTATCTCAATAGAGACGAAGATGCAAATTGTTTTTTTGGGAACAGAAGGTGGTGGCCGAGGCGCTTACAGGACTTATGACCTGTCATTGGTTGGGTTGAGCGATCGCTTCACGTTTAACAACATTCCCCATTCCGCCGTTATGACCACCACGTCTGACAAACTTTTTGGAACTTGTATATACTCGTATGGTAGGTTTCTACACCTATTTTCGCAATTTTATGTTCACTCTACACTAGCGTCATCTATATTAAGATTAGAAAGCATTAAGCAGAAAACCTTTATTAATGTACTGTGAAAGTCTATGCAAATCATACAGTACTAGATTTCGCCTGGAGATGTCTCTCCAATTTTTTGCCTACATGTACCAGTTATATTTATACAACAACATTTTGAATGTATACAAATTCTTGTAGACAAATACTGGATTTCACCCATTGCGGATAAATTATTTTTATTTTACAAGGATTAATTGTATCTCAATAGAGACGAAGATGCAAATTGTTTTTCTGGGAACAGAAGGTGGTGGCGAGGCAATGACTTATAACTTAACGCCTCGGCCACCACCTTCTGTTCCCAGAAAAACAATTTGCATCTTCGTCTCTATTGAGATACAATTAATCCTTGTAAAATAAAAATAATTTATCCGCAATGGGTGAAATCCAGTATTTGTCTACAAGAATTTGTATACATTCAAAATGTTGTTGTAATTATTTTAGAACTAAATGTATAAAATATCACAACTTTTTTAACGGTTACATTGCAAAAATATTTCGCTGCATCTTGATGAGTTTATTTAAACCTATTTAAACCTTGATGGAAGTTCAATTTCACCTTGACGGAAGTTCAAGATTCACTCAAATCTCTTGATGGAAGTTCATTTTCAATAATAATGAAATAAAACCACGTTTTTTTAAACTACTTCCACTGTCTGTCGAAATAAAGACAAAAGTGGAAGTAGTTAAAAAACATCGTTTTATTTAATTGTCACTTTATAAAACTTTTATTAATAATTCTGATTTCCTTAATTTTTATTGGACTACAAGAAGTGCCTATGGCAACAAAGGAAGAATGTAATGTTTTTTTTAAAAATAATTATAAATAAATAAAAACGTATTTTTCTGGTGTTTCGCCAGCCAAAGTTGGTATCGTTATCACAGTATATTATCATAACATAGATTGTAACACCTGATGATGTCAGTATTGGCTGGTGAAATTATTGTCGCGACAGTATTTAGCAATGAAATAACAAAGCATGATATTAAAAAAGTTTTCCAAATTGAACAGTTAATAATAATATATAATGTAATTAATTTATCATATCATATCATAGTGTAATTAATTAAGTTATCAATGGTGTTCTTCTACCAACTCTTATGTATGGAAGCGAAGCATGGAACTGGCAAAGAAGGATGAAAGTAGAATAAATACAGTAGAAATGAGATTTCTTAGACGAATGTGTGATGCTCTGTGTATGATAGAGTGTCGAATGAAAATATAAGAAGTAAATGCGCTGCGAATGATGGTGTTATGAACAAAATAATGAGAGGATCTTTAAGATGGTTTGGACTTATGCAAAGAATAAATGAATAAATAATAGTAAAAAATTATATGTTAACGATGTAAATGGAATCAGAAAAAGAGAAAGACCGAAGAAAACCTGACACGATCAAATAAATAAAATATTGAATGTCGGCCACGTGAGGAGTCAGAGAAATCGACGCGTGTACATGACACGATGTATGAATGTTGAGAAAGCGAGAGAAATATGTCAGGAAAGAAAAGTGTGGCAGTCCATTTTTTCTGCCTACACCTTTGGAGAGACAGTGTGATGGTTAGTTAGTTAGTTAGTAATTAATTTATGTAAATATTTCTTTACCAATTACGTTTATTATACGACACAATATTTATAGAGCCAAATGAAAAATTCAATACCATTAGTATTGTTTATTTGGAATATTTTTGTGATAGAGTCATTGGGACCGGCAATTATTAGCAATATTATAATTGACCTTTACGCCTAACAAGGATCTTGCATAATTTAATTTTGGCATTTGCAAAAAAAGTTTTTGTATTTCTTGACACCTACTTTTATGTGGCAATGTTGACGTAAACAGAAGAAAGGCTAACGATGTTTTATTAACAGTTAAATAGGAGAGTCGGCATTTAATAAAAGAAAAAATAATGTATTCATACTTATCGTTTCTTTAATTGCACCAATGTAAGTTATTGCATTAAATATATAAATTTAACGCAATCTGAAGATAAAACAAGGTTTATTACGCATACAGTCAAGTTAAAGATGCAAATTAGTGATGTCCGCTTGACCATGATGCACGAATTCAGGCTCCTTGAATAATATGTATTATACGAGTCTAATATTTTTTTTTTCTATATAAGGCGACCAATGACTATGAAGTTTATTTTAAAAACGTACATTAATGAAATAATATAATAATTTTGTTGAAATCTCTTGGTGGAAGTTCATTGTAAATTATAATGAAATAAAACAATGCTTTTTTAAAAACTATTTCCACTTTGTATTTATTTCGATAGTACAGTATGTCAATGCCAGCCAGCCTGGAGCAACTGGTCGCTATCAAAATTAATACAATTTTTTTTCTATTATGCAGATTAATAGCTCAAGATGGGTTTCCACCACATTGTTTAACTTAAAATAGACTTATTTTAATTCCTGTTCTGTTTTTTCTGAAGAATAAAAAGAAAATTGGACAAAAACGTTTATACATTTTTTATATTTAAGCGTATCATCCCGTTTGTATTATTTTTGAACAATGATATTAAATTCTTTATTAAATATTTTATATAAAATAAATGGTTTGTTTTTTAGAAGTTTTATTTCATTTTATTGGAATAGTATGCTATTTTTTTAAATAGTTAACACGATAGTTTAGTGGTTTTACTTGGATTTAATTTAACATCTATTAATTTATCATCATTAGTTTTAAGAGAAACCTTAAAAGTGTTTTATTTAACAACTAAAAAATTTGCTATATATACTTTCTCCCCCACCCTTAAGATTTCTAAATTCAATATACGGACACAGTGTTTGGCGATTAGGTTCCGTTTGAGAATGCCCTCACCTGGCAAAACAAAATTGTCACAATTTATATAAATTACGAGTAAATCCAAGTTAAACCACTAAACAATCGTGTTTACTATTATAAATTAATAATTTCGTTTTACAAAACAACCAACCTCAACCATCAACAAGGAATGGTATGTTTCGTCTTACTAAGTCATTATCAAATATTTTTATATATCATTTGATAATGTTCCAGTAGGTGAAATATGTCATTCCCATAAATTAAAATAAAACTTCTAAAAAACAGACGTTTTCATATGTATAAAGTATCCATCTGTAGTATAAAGACCACATTATTTGCCTGCAGTATTTGAATTATATTTGTTAAGAAGAAACATATTATAACTGTTAATTCAAAAACTTTGTTTTATATCACAAATTGTATTTATTTTACTTTACGATAGCTGTTTCATCAACCAATGTTGACATCATCAGATGTTACAAAAAAAAAAATATATAATGAAGATATATATATATATATATATATATATATATATATATATATATATATATATATATAGGTAGTATATATATATATATATATATATATATATATATATATATATATATATATATATATATATATATATATATATATATATTATATATATATATATATATATATATATGTATATATATATATATATATATATATATATATATATCAAATGTCAATTTTTCGTAATTTTTCGAATCTTTGTGTATTTGTTCCTAAGTCAATTTGAAGTTTTTGAATTAACAGTTATAAAATGTTAAAATATCATAGTGTTTCGGCCAAAACAATGGACCAAGAAATATATAGTTAAATAATCAACTGGTTTCATACAAAATCAATGTATGATTCAACATGTGAGCGGTGAGAGAATACTCGTATGGCAAATTAGCATTGTTGTCTTAAAGTTCCCGTTGTCGAGTGTGAATTTACCTGAATAGAATCTCCGCCCTTCGTCCAGTTGTTCGGGGCCTTCGGCGCATTGTGCTCCCAGCAGGATACGGGACTTGAGCTCAGGACTGATAATTCGGTGTTAATTAATTTTCCTCAGCCTGAACAATGCTTTAAGGACAGCCGAGAGACAAGAGCTAGTTGTAAGGTTTAGAATGTATTGATTTGCCGTCGGCAGCAGACTTTCGACGAGAATAAAAGAAAATTGATTTATTTATCGGAGTTTACTTTTATGTTAACTATTCCCTATTTCATTTTGTGTGCTTAAGAAAGGCAGAAAAGTTACATCTAAACTTTAACCTGTAAGAAAACCTTGATATTATTTTAAACATAATACGTAGTTGATTCGCATAGTAAATCAGGTAACGGAAAGTTTGGTTTCTGAATAACGAGGCGTGGGTTTGATCTAAATTGAAATGTTTATTGAAAAAGTAACATATTATCTTCTTTAATAGTTCATTGTTTTGGCCGAAACACTATGATACTTCAATATTATTATCTATTCAAATATTAAACGCTCTTTATGGTATTACAATTTTTTTTGTTTAATCGCGACAGTTGTCTGATTATTGCAACACCTAATGTTGTCAGCCGATGTTGACATCATCAGGAGTCGCAATAATTTTTTAAACATTTTTTTATTATGTTCTCCGGCGCTACAACCCTTGGCGGTTCTCAGCCTCCTCCAAGAAACGAATTTCTTGAAGTGTTCGTAACGTTGGTTTTTTTTACGAGGTTAGGTTGTTGGCCTAACGCCCAACCCCCTTAGTAGGAGGACCAGGGTTTTTCTTTAGGGGTGTTCCTTCCCGGAGGTGACCGGTTTTGTGGCGCCGAAAATCGTCATTCGCCCTCTATCTGTTAGCTGTGGCACATCAACATAAGAGTGCGTCCAATTTGCGATCCAGGGTTTGCGGGATCATAAAGATCACACGTCGACGCCAGAGAGTTGGACTAGATGGTAATGTTGCTGATGTTATGCAACTATGGGATCTCATGGCATTTACTGGTACACATACCTTCCAGCACGGTATGTCCCCGCATGGCCCTAACCATCTTTTCAACCCCCCCGACTTTAGTTTTTTAAAAATAAAAACATAATAAAAAATTGTGATACAGCAAATATTATCGTCATCTTCATCTTCTTATCTTGTCACATCCCTAAGATGAACAGCGTCACGAGGATCCATCTCTATTCAACTCATTCTCTGACGTCTAACACCTCTTTAGGAATTTATTTGCAGCATGTGTTACATTTTTTCTGATCGTGAGATGCCATTTGGACATTTAATTTTGTAGTTTCCCGTTGCTTTTCCCATTTTTGTATAAAACAGATTATTAGAACTGATAATCTGTGTAAAATGGGGTTCTTCTACCGACCTTTATGTATGGAAGCGAAACATAGAACTGGCAAAAGAAGGATGAAAGTAGAATAAATGCAGTAGAAATGAGATCTCTTAGACGAATGTGTAATACTCTGTGTATGATAGAGTGTAGAGTGTCGAATAAAAATATATAAAGTGAATGCGGTGAGAATGATGGTATGAACAAAATAATGAAATGTTTGGATACATGGAAAGAATGAATGAATGGTAAAAAAATTATATGCAAGCGATGTAAATGGAACCAGAAATAGAAGAAGGCCGAGGAAAACGTGGCACGATAAAATAAATCAAAAATTGAATGTCGGGCATGTTAGAGAAATCGACGTGCTTGCATGACACGATGTATGAATGTTGAGGAATCGAGAGAAATATGTCAGGAAAGAAAAGTGTGGCAGTCCATTCCTTCTGCCTACCCCTTCGGGGAGACGGCGTGATGGTTAGTTAGTTAGTTAGTATATCTGTACACAACTTTTGGGTATTGATTCTCATGAAATGTGATAGGTGGCTAGTTTATCGTCCTGACGTCGACTATCACTTGAGAGTGCATGTTCTTGCCTTACGCAGTTTTATTAGCAATAGTACAATAGCAGTACGTAGCAATACTGCCTCGACTGTTCTACTTCCAAAAAAGAAATTAATTTGAATTTATTTTCCGTAATAAAACTTTATTTTCTGTATAGCTCAAGAAAATTTCTGCCTCCAGCAATTGTAATACATATGTTATTTCGAATGTTCTTGTTATCGATATTGCTCTGCTATTCTTGTTTAACCTTTAAGTTTGTTTTTATTTACCCGAATTCCTTATCACGGTGCTTGACTGAATTTTATGTCCAATGATAGGATGATAATACATAATATTATTTCTCTTTTACGTGATACGCTGCATTTTCGTTGGCTCGTGTGTTCCACAAATGAGACCAATTATTTTTTATTCATTTTGTTTCGGCGAAACATTTAATATTTCATAGTTGTTAATAATACATTTCTTCTTCGTATAGTTGTATAAAAACATTAGAAATGTATTTTACTTTATGAAAATGGCGTAGGAGTTTAGCTAGCGAGCCATTTTAATAATTAATTGGTTGCATAATTAACACGCAGTTCGTAAAATAAAACTAAGTCAGTTTCTATGTTTCCTGGCAAACATTTCTAGATTTTAAATATCCATAATTCAAATTGATACGAAGGTCTGAAGTAGCTAGTTGGCTATTAAGGCTTATGCGACATTGTTCTACCCTAACCGCGTATAAATTTCACTACAACGTGTAAGAGGGCTGATCAACGAATTCGCGAAGTAATTGTCTTCTTCTTCTTTTAATATATCTGGCGATCTGTGACACAGAAATCATGTTTCGTCGGATAATGAGGTCTAGCTATCCCACCATCTCTTAGGCGGTCTTCCAAGTGGGCGGTGTCCGGAGAGGATATCATAAGCGGCTGTATATGCAAATCTGTCACCATCCATTCGGGCTACATGGTCCCTCTGGATCTAATCCACTGAACGGTATCCTCTATTTCGCAAGTTATTTTTATGTCTGCGTTGCGGAGACGATCTCGGAGAGTTTTTCCAGTAATTGATTTTAGGACCCTCATCTCCGATGTTCTTAGTAGACCCTTGGTTCGCACAGTGTCGGTCCACGTCGTTATCGCGTGGTTAGGCTAGTCATCTACCGGGGGTAAAACAATATCGCGCTCATAGTACAGAAAACACAGCCTCGGAACACGGATTCACCTGAAAAAAATTGTGAAATATCACAAATTTAATCACACTTATAGTAGAACGATTGTAAGGTCAAAATATATAAGGCATGTGTTCGCTCCATCATGATATAGAGGATCCATCATGGTAAGAGGGATCTAGGGACCGCTTGGAAGACGCGAGACTTGCGAAAATTGCTTAAACTGAAAACCCCTGCAGCAAAAGTTACCAGGAAAGCCGACGAAAAATGAATGGACGGTTAGACGTCATCATCTCGGGACAACTCTCCATCAGAATCAAATTAGACGACCTCGACTAAGAGGAAGAAGATTATAGTGAAAAATTACTTTAACTAAGCTGATAAAATTGGTGATTCAAGCGTGTGAATTTTCATGTAAAGGTAATGAATAAAAATAAATTACTTAACGTAAAAATTTATAACTTGAGTATTTCCGAATTTTGTAGCATACCTCTTCGATAGACAATATTTTTTAAGAATGGTGAGTTAAGTAAATTTAACTTCATCCAAACAATACCGTCCTGTCGGCAGTATCTAAGCTAATGACACCTGCTTATCTTTCCCTGGGCGTACCGTGCCGTCAGCACTTTACAGACGTATCAAAGATATCAAGAATTGAAATCAGTCAAATTATGAAATTCGCAGGATATTAAATGTTTGAAAATTAATAAATTTATTCAGTATACATTATAAAATACTGATAATAAAAATTCTTCTATTTGTAAATTTTTAGGGTATTATTTAAAGACGCTTGCTTGTCGAAAAATGCAAAATATCGTATATGGAAACAATACTTTCGTTCGATTAACAGAAAAAAATTTTGTACATAATTTTGGGAAAATTCCGTAATTTATCAATATGATCTATACTCTCTCGCTGTATTGGTGTAAAGAGCGATTCAGGAAAATAAAAGTAATAATAATAATATTTAGTTTTGAATCATTTGCTCCTGCCAAACCTGGTTTAAAAGTGGAATTACATTATAAGGATTAAAAAAAAATTTCAAACGCAATTATTTATTACGATTGATGTAACGTTTCAATACAATGAATGTTGTAAGGAGTCTCATTATGTTTTACAATACATTAAATAATACAATTTTAATATCGTTTTTTTCCGTGAATATTACGACCTACCCTCGTGCATATTACTCCAGACGAGGAGAATTTCTTAACGTATTAACGGTTATGACTTTTACGCTGAGATTCCATTAGGTTTTCTAAGAGGATTTTCGCGTAAACCCAACACGTTTATGAGTATATTATTTACATTAATACATGGCCGGGCACGGCGCTCGACAAAGGCTTAAATTTGTGATTGAGCGTAACGAGATTCCATAAAGTCAACTCAAATCGTATTTTAGATTTCATTTTCCAGTCTTTACTTCAATTGCTCGAACAATCGTGGAATATTTTCGAGTTTATTTTTAAGTGTAAACATAAATATCATTAAAAATAATAAAAAACACGCTTTCACTCTTAAGTTTCAGGTTTATTAACTTGTTTCATATAATGTATATTATACTTTTTCTTTCATATTTGCCATTAATTTTTGTTGTGAATTCACATTTCAAAAATAAGAATAACACTTTGTTTTATACAACATTTTGAATGTATACAAATACTTGTAGACGAATACTGGATTTTATTTACTGACATATGAATTGTGGTGTTGGATATTAACATATATACAACTTCCAAAAATTTGTCAGACATAGTGGTCAGACGGAAGATGCCTATTGGTGGCGATGAGGTTCGCAACCCATCACACCGCGTATCCGCGGGGCGAAAAGAGAAGGATGGAGTGCCGCATCGGTTAAAGTGTGACAGTCCATTCTTTCTGCCTACCCTTTCGGACAGACGGCGTGATGGTTAGTAGTGGTCATAAGAAATGTGGAATGGGGAATGTTGTAATTACATAAAGCGTGCGCTTAACCCAACCACTGACAGGTCATAAGTCCTGTAAACACCTCGATCACCATATTCAGTTTCCAGTTTGCATCTTCGTCTCTATCGAGATAAAATTAATAACACTTTGTATTTGACATGTTAGAAATGTTACCACTACCACCCTCCACCAAATCTTAATTTGTAAAAACTCATCCTCAGGGATAACTCTACCACTTTTAAGTATATTGACGATTCGGTGTTAATTTATTGTTAAAATTTGGATATGAAAACCTAAGATTGTGAGTTGGAGTGCCACACTTTTTAAAAATGTTTTATCATTCATCTACTACTTATTTAAACAACAAGGTGAAGCTAAATACATGATGTAATAAAAAGTTTTTTAAGGAGATAACTTTGTGTGCAGTGAAAAGTTACATCTTCCTGTATCCTTACGGGAAAAGGAAAAGGATATTGGTTGGGGAAGAGAGGTTGGGGAATAAGGGAAGAACTTTTGGAATAATCGATCTTTGAAGAGATAAGTTTCTTTCACCTTGTTCAGATAATATATATATTACATTCTATGGAGTTTAATTATTTCTACTTTACCACGGCATGTTCATTAAGCACATCTTCAAACAAGTTATGAAACTCCGATGGAAGTATCGAATTTTAAGTTATTGAAAGGTTGAAAGGGCTGCATTTGTAAGTCTGTTATTGTTAGCTTCCAGAAAATGTGAAGTTTCAGGGGGGATGTTTTTCATATCAAATATTTTTATACAGATCTGTTTCATCTCGAAAACGATGGCGTCGCAAACCAAATAATTAATTTTAGCAGTTTAAAATTAAAGCTGAAAAGGGTTTATTTATTGTTTTATGATACATTTGATATAGATTATTCATTGTTTTGACTGAGATATTTGATACTTCAACATTATTTTTTTTTCTTTTTTTAAAAAAAAAGACTAACATCAACGATTTATATCAATGATATTAGAATTTTTAATTACAATCTTCAATGTGAGCAGAAAATAGTTCATTATTATGAAGAAGGAATCTGGTCGTGTCCAGGCTTGAACCCATGTCCCCTGGATCAGGAGCCAAGCGTTCTATCCCCTAGACCACCACCCGATTATTAAATTTTAGTTTTGATTTTGAAATACTACTATGACACCTATCACCCTTGCGCCCTTGATGTGACCTACACACGAAAACGGCGCTATAAATATTTGCCTAATTATAGTTACTATTACTATTATCATCACAACTTATTTTTATGAGATAGTTGCGACAGCTGTTTCGCCAACATACGAGTAGGTTGACGAAAAAGCCTTTTCGTCAATCTTTTAAAGATTAATTATTCTTAAACACTTGACTTATACAAATACTTGAACAAACCAATCATCACGATAAATTATTTTACTTTTAAAACCTGACATACTTCTCTTGATGTACGCGATATTTTTTATAAGAATTATTTCGTTATTTTTCAACGCTTTGGATAAAAATACTTTTCCTTTATAAAATACCGTACCTTTGTTAATATAAAGAAAATGAGAAGAAAATTTTGTTAAAATAAAAAATAAAGGTTAATTGAAAATATTTCAGTGATGCGGAAATGATCGGAGAAGAAATTATAGAAATTTCATAAAAGAATCAAGAATTTAATTAAAAAAATGTGATTTAAAACAAATTGCGGGATTCCTGGAATTGATTTACAAATAACACCTGTTTTAACATTAGATTACGCATACAAAAAACTTCGTTAGCCAAAGGTCACAGTAAAATAATAATGTTTTACTAGATATCTATTGTTCATTAGAGCTTGCCTTGAAATATAATACATTAAATATGGTTCAAATAATTTGTAATAAAATTTTGGCATCTTGTAACTTATCTTCCTCGACCGAAGTTTCGGAGAACGTTTCAATCTCTATCTTTAGGGTAGTTATGTTAACTACCCTAAAGATGGAGACAAATATACAAAAAAAAAAAACATATTGCTATCAGTCTTGAAAATCCACAATTTTTTTTATTTAGTAAGCCTTTTTAGCTCTAAACTCCGTTCATTAAATTGTTTATGAGAAAAAAAATACCTGGCGCCTGTTTATTTGAAAGCATCTTTAACTAATTATTATTAATGAAATATTACATACGTATGGCATATAAAAAAATACAAAACGTTTCTTGCATTTATATATGCAATTCAAAATTGGAATATTTTGTCACGCATAAATTAAATCAATATATAATATAATAAATGAATTTACTAATTGAATACATTTAACAGTTTTTAGTGTTCATTTTATTGATCTCGTGATAATAGATATAGTCCTGTTATGTCCTTATTATTAAGTAAATTACAAAAATATTGATAAATTAAATAGACAATATGTGCACATCTAAAAATAACATTTTGTGTTAAATTTCTTTTAGTATGTTATTTTATTTTATACCATTGTATTTTACATTATTTGTTTTAGATTTTTTTGTGGATGTTGGACGATCGAAGTGTGCGCGGGAGATGCCTATTGGCGATGAGGTTCGCAACCCATCACACCGCGTCTCCCGCGCCCGTGGGGCAAAAAGAGAAGGGTGGAGTGCAGCATCGGTTAAAAAATAACAGTCCATTCTTTCTCCCTACCCTTTCGGGGAGACTGCGTGATGGTTAGTTAGTTAGTTAGTTTGTTGATTTCACCGTAATTACAATATATTTAATAATGACTTAGAAAGGCGAAACATGTCATTCCCATAAATTACAATAACAATTCTGATCTCATACATATTAGTTATTCAAAAGAGAGAAATTTTACATCATTGTTCAAGAAACAATAAATACTCTTAATATTAAACAAATGTGAAATTACAAATGTAATTTAAAATACTTTAAAATATGTTTATAAATCAATTTACGTTGAATTTAGTTTCATAACTCCATTTGCGGTATGCAGAACGCGGTACAACTAAAATAAATGTTAAAAGGCTTTGAAATCTGAAGGTTTAGGTAATAACGTAAAATACGGGAATCGTATAAATATTCAATAAAAATCAGCTTATCTACGGCTTTGTATTGAGTAAACAGAATTCTTGAAAAAATACCACGTGAATAAGGGAGTGAAAGCGGAATTAAAGATTAAACATCAATATGAAGGGAAAATAAATATTTGGTGGAACACTGATGATTTCTTCCGGAATATCATCCCCTTAGAACTGAGTGAAGGAATAACGGGAATAACAAATTTTACTCGAGGGCTTTCAAATTTGGTATGTATTGAGCGAAAACATTTATTAGTGAAGAGTAAAATGAAATCTTATCGGTTGGGTTGTGCTTATTTTAGAAAAGAAAAATACATTAATGTGGTATAAATAACAAAAAAATAAATTTATTATATATAGTATACATATGTTGAAGAGTATATTTATCTTGGACATAAGATCAAATTAGGGAAGGAAAATCAGACAGCGGAAGTACCCAGAAGAATTGGACTAGGTTGGGCAGCCTTTGGGAAACTCAATCATATCCTTAAAAACAAGGATATTCCCATGAATTTAAAAAGAAAAGTGTTTGAAACATGTATCCTCCCTGTGCTTACATATGGTCTGGAAACTATCACCTTAACTGCGAGGACCATATATAAATTAAAATGTACACAGCGATCTATGGAGAGACAAATGTTAGGCATAAGTCTGAGAGATAGAATCAGAAATGAAGAAATCAGACGCCGGACAAAGGTTGTCTACGTGGTGGATCGTATTGCCAGGCTAAAGTGGCAATGGGCAGGTCATGTTGCCAGACAGGGAACAGACAGATGGGCACCCAGAGTCCTAGGACGGAGACCATGGGACATGAAAAGAGGAATAGGCCGGCCTCAGAAACGTTGGGCCGATGATATTGTCCCTGTCGCGGGTAGCAGGTGGATAAGAGAAGCCCAAAGAAGAGAAAAATGGAAGAAATTAGAAGAGGCCTACATCCAGCAGTGGAGAGACGGCTGAAGAAGAAGAAGAAGAAGAAGTATACATAAAAAGATCAAAATGTGTGAAGGGCTTATACAGAACAGATTATTCTTCGGTAAAAAGAGCTTATTTATGCATGTGCATACTTAATATAGGCGTTGCTATGATTTATCTTTTATTTTATGCTCATACATAATTCATTCTATTGATAGATGAGTGCGTACATTGTAGATTTATCGTTTGGTTATAATAAACCGCATTTTATTATATACGAGTATATGGATACAAGTACATAAAAAAAAAATTGGTGATTTAAAATTCCATTGTAAATAATTAGAATAAAAAAATGGATTAAAATACACATCACCAATTCATGTATTTGACCGGTTTCGGTAGCACGCTACTCTTTTGGTGGAGACCAGAAGTAGCGAGCTACAGAAACTGGTCGAAGACACAAACAAAGGATTTCAACTAAATATACATTAAAAAAATCATTTTATAAATTTCTATGTTATAAAGCAGCCTTTTTTAAAGGGGGCGGATAATATACGAATTCAGTTGTGATTAATTCATAACCATCTCTTACAATATTTACAAGATTCTATTATTATTCGCAAATGTCAATATACAATAATACTCCGATCGACGCTACTTCAAGATCTCCGAATTTGGTGTTATACACGTGTTTCATAACCACCCTACGTATTTGAACGTACGTGATACGTTCACTGTGACTGTACCATTCTGCGCTATCACGTACGCGCTTGCGAAAAAGTAATGTACCTAAAATGTACAAACTGTGAGAGATACGCGCGTGTGTCAACAACACTTAAGTACAAGTCTTCATAAATATGATAGTTGATAGGGGCCGTACTGGAGGATGTTGGTCTTTTTATCCCCGATAGATATCTCCGACAGCGACAGCACAGTACCTACCGGCCGCCAGAACCAATCTGCCTCTGGTGACACCGGTGGGAAGAGCAATTAGTCTGCTGAACGCGGTCTCCTCGGAGATCGACGTCTTTCATGTTAGTGAAAGTACGTTCAGGGGGCAAATACTATTGACTTTAGAAAGTATCTTGTCTTCCTAATGTCGAACCATCTCTAATGCGTTCCTGGTACTTTGTTGTATTTTATGATATTTTACCTGTACTTAATAGATGCCTTAAACATTTTCCTGTTTGTAATGTCTATTGAGTTAATAAACTGATTTGATTGACATATAGGAAGACGCATCGTTAATATTATGTTGGAACATAATCTCTAAATATTTTCTAACATAATATTAACGATGTCACTTTATATATAAAAAAAAAACTTTCAAACGACTCAAAAGATTGTTGGAATGTCGTTGAACCGTATGACTTAAAATCAGTTTAACTTTTCTTCTCGTGCCTAAATCTTTCCCGGTACGTTGTCAATTTGTTTTTTTCGGAAAAGTTTTTGAACTCTTCACCGTCAATCACATTATTGAGCGCTCGGCATCGAAATGTCAGAGACGCTAAATAAAAAGTTATAAGTATGCCGAAATAGGAGCAAATTGAAATTCGAGAATCTGAAGAACTTTCTTAATGATAAACCGAACTCAGGAGCAATTGATTTATTTAAAACTCCGTAATCATCTCATACCGATTTTTTTTTAAAAATGTTATTGACTTTTAAATATACGATATGTATGTCGATATGTATCTCGTATATGTATGTCTCGAAAATTGTAAGTACACCTGTGATTTAGTATTAGAATCACAACACATTAAAAAATACAATCCAAAAATTGCAAAAAACAAATACACCATTAATTTTTTTTTTCATTTTATGAAAAACTCCACATGTGTATAGAATTGATTAATGGTACTGACAAAAGAAAAAGAAAATGAATATAATGAGATCTCTTAGACATATGTGTTTAAATATTTAATGAGATAGTGTAAATTGCTAATATGAACCGGGTGGTGGTCTAGGGGATAGAACGCTTGGCTCCTGATCTAGGGGACTTCGGTTCGAGCCTGGACACAACCAGATTCCTTCTTCATAATAATGAGCTATTTTCTGCTAACATTGAAGATTGTAAAATAAATTCTAATATCATTGATTTAAATCTTTGATGTTAGTCTTTTTTAAAAAAAAAAAAAAGAAAAAAGATATAAGAAGTGAATGCAGTGTTACAATCAATAAGTTGATTGTAATAACTTATGATGCCAACATAGATTGGCGAAACAGTTGGAAGTAAAATAAATAATAATATGGAATTAAAGTTACAAATTAAACAGATAATAATGTTAAATAGTTAAATTTGAAGCACTGTTTTTTGTACGTATCACAATTAATCTTTATGAGTTTGTCGCGACAGCTGTTTCACCAACCTATGTTGGCATCAAAAGGTGCTATCAACATCTCCATAGTTATTTGTAGCACCTAAAGATGTCAACGTAGGTTGACGCAATACCTGTCGCATCAAACTAGTAAAAATAAATTGTGATACATATAAATAACAGTGTTTCAAATGTAAACATTTGATAATTTTGAAGTATTCTAGTGTTTCAGCCAAAACACTGGAATATCTTGTTAGTAATGTTGATAGTGATTCCGTCAATTATATTTTCATAAATAAAGTGGTGGAAGGTAGATTTTTTATGGGAATATTTATTATAAAAAATACATACTTTTGGATTTATTCTTCACAGTGTTAACGCCTTTAGTTTAAATAAACAAGAAGAGGAAAAATATTTCATTATTGCTACTATAATTTGGTTTCACAGCATTTATTTTAGTTTCATCCTTCTTTCAGCTGATTGGCGGCCATATACAAAACTCGGATGTCCTGAGTGATGTAGGTCTATTTGTCCCTGATGTATGTAGGTCTATTTGACCTTCGTCAAATACAGCACAGATTATTTTATTTGCCGCGCTGCAGAATCAACCTGCCAATGGTTATGCCTGTGGGTAGGGAAATCTTATTGCTTAATCGGGTCGCCTCGGAGGTCGACATATTTCGTGATAGTGTGAGTTGCCTCAGGGATGCAATATCGATGTTATGATTCTTTTTACTTCCTTAATCTTAATGTTTTTTTATGCTTCTCTTATAAATTCTTATTATGTAATTGCAAACGAATTCTATGTATGTAATGTTTGTGATTTTTATTCAAATAAATGAAAATCGAAAATGAAAAATGAAAATTTTATCAGTGACATGCATAATTTTACTTTTGTTTTAGGTTATTATATTGTAGTTTCGGAGACTTTTAACTATGATGAAAGTACAGTTAATTCTAATTGCTTAACTTAAGACTCTTTGTGGATCTGTTTTGTGTGTGTAAATATTGAAACAGTTGGAACTAATCTCCGTACTGCAGAAACGAGTGAAGACACAATGCCCTATAAGCGTGTAATGCCTTGCAGTCCGTAAGTATCTTGCGAACTGACACGATACACACAAATTTATTCCTCGGATTCGATACGGCCCATTTGTTTGCGAACAGTTTGCGATAAAAGTTGCACCATACTAGCGCTTCACACATACTTAATATAGAAAAGGGTTGCCAGTTGGCTCGTTTACGAGAAAAGAGACATAAGATCTGAAATCTTATTTCTGAGATAGTAATGCCATTAGCAGTGGCATAAGGATGCGTAAAAATATTTTCATGAAACTTATGATTTCACAATACTTTTACTACTTCTCGGTACTATATCCCGGCGTGGGACTTGGCCTCCTCCACAACAGTCCTTTACGGGCTTTTATCTCTGGCCATATCTTTCCATTTTCTCCCAGTATTTAAGATTTCATACAAGAATCTGATGTTGTTAAATTGTAGTATTAGCTTGGAGGAGAAATATATGAATTGATGCACTATTCTGGGTATTACGCGCTATTCTGGGCAAAACACTGAGGGACAGAATCAGAAACACATAAATACGCGAGACTTGCGATACCGAAGATATTGTCAGATGGGGCAGGAAAAGAAGACGTTTCTGGCGCGACCACGTAGAATAAATGAGCGACGATAGACTCCCCCAAGCAGCCGCAAACAACGTGCCAATGGGAACTCGCCAACCCGGAAGACCTGCAAAGAGATGGCGAGACAGTTGGAGCTCGGTGTCCCAGGAGACCTTGACGCCATAAAAACAGATCTATAGATCTATTAAAAGAGGAAGAAGAAGAAGAATAAGATGCACAGGGCCAAAATAGAGGGTCGCCGAGTTGTTAGCAGAAGGCGAAACTGCTGGCTCCGCAGCATCTTTGAGTAAACTGACTTAAAAAGCGTTGAGGAGCTGTATCGAGCTGTCAGGAACAGATATGATTACTCTCAAGGCAACTGGCCTAGGAAGTGAATGAGCGAGGTTAACGAAAGAGCACCGCAGCGCCTTATAACAGCCTCGAGTATGCGGTGGGAAACCTAGTATGAGAGTCAACTTCGAGAGGCCCTGATATGACACTGATAGAACAAATAATAACTGTTTTATTGTTATACCGTAAAAGGGTTATGTTAATCATATGTTATTTTTGGTGTGACATTAAAACTTTGGAATCAACAGGTTTTTCAATTCATGAGACAGTCGACATGAAAATAATTATAAAAACTTTTTTTTATCAATAATTATGTTGTTGCTCTCACACGTTCTAAACTTGTTCTAAATGAAAATGTAAATCATGTAAACAATTTTATAATATTTTTAAAAATGTATCTTTACTGGTGAAGAACTGTTTGTCCGAAACATATCTATGGAATTTCATTTTTTCAATATAAGTGTTGTATATACAAAGTATATAAAAAAGAAAAAGAGAAGTAACTGAAAATGTGTTAGCAAATATGTCGTTTAAATGTCTCAATTATCATCCCTTTTAAAATATTGTTTTAACAGCAAAATTTAATTTCATATAATCTATAATCTTAATAGTTTCACAGCTTTTTTATTATCTTTCGGTTCGATATTCTACGGGATACCAGCTTGTACAGCACGGGCTAAAACTGGAAGCTGTCCTTCGTCTAAATTAAGCTTAGACTAAAATGTTCTCGCGAAAATCTAATTTATGTGAAATCACCTCTGTTTGAGTTATTGAAATTTAATGGTTGAAAGTTCATTTTAAATAGTGAAAATAAAATTTATAAATTATTTCGTTGAAATTAAAATTCAATATAAGATTTTATTCTACTTGTTCTTCTAGTTTCAACCGCTTTCGGCAGATTGCATGCCTAGAAAATAGTAGCGAGCTGTCAAAACCCACCGGAACTAGAAAATCTAGACGAATATAATTAAACATGTATTTCAATTTTTATTATTATTATTTTTGATAATTTTCTGTAAAAAAGTCTGTGTGTGAAATTTGTATCCGATGATAAAAATCATTATTATTATTATTATTATTATTTTTATTATTATTATTATTTGTTGAATCGCTCTTTACATCATAACAGCATGAGCCAAATCGATGTAGAGGGTATTTACAGTTATCATAGTGATTCTCGTGACATGTGAAAGGTAGCTAATCTATCGTCATTTTATTGTCACGTGAATTCTACACCAGACCAAAGACAGTGTGACAATTACACTGCCTTCGCCGGGAATCGAACCCGGAACCTTCGGGATGACAGTCAATGCACTTACCACTCGGCCACAAAGGTCGTCGTCGTTTTACACTGAGAATGGAAGTGTGCTGTTAACAAACATGTTTATGAAAAGTGCAACAAAGTTAATCAAATGTTAATCCACAGTGTGAAGTGATAGAAGAAAAATGAGAGGTTTTTTCAAATTTATTTAAAAAATCTGTTTTTGTTTGTAATATAGTGGCAACCTTATTTCAGCAAAGGGTGCTTTCTCGGGTTGCGGGGTGGACCGGAGTTGGGAAACGGGAAGGGGGGTAGACGCTTGGAGGACCAAAAACTGCATTGGCAATGCAAATCCCCGGAGAGCTCTCATGCATACGGACCGGATGCTGAGCCCGCCGACGGCTTATTCAAATACTCCAGTTGTTTTGATTTGATTTTATGGTAATGCATCTTGCAATAATTATTTTAAAAAGAAATAAGCGTAGTTATTGCACAAATGGAGTATCAAAACACCACCTGACTCGGTGAACTATGTACCGTTGCAAAATCAATAAATGTTGCGTTAACTTATTAGTTGAATTAAATTCGGTTAGTAATTAAGTTAAAATGAATACTCAAAATGAATTCAGTTCAATTAATGTGCAAAAATAAAAGTGAGAAGTATTTGAATTACATTGATATGAATGTAATTCACATTGCACTAAGGGATTTGCTTTATTGAAGCGAATCGAAATGATTCGCATGCCATTGTTGCACTGATTTCTGTAAACTATTATATTTGCTGGATGGGATGCACTCGGGTCGATTTTTACCAAATTGAGAAGATCACGGCGTTGACGATGGTTTGAACACATGGAACGCATGGATGAAGAAAGAATGACTAAGGAATAATACGATATGAAATGAGTACGGAGTCGTGGGAGACCGAGGAAAACATAGCATGCCAAAATTTATCAAATTCTTAAGGTCGGCTATGTTAGAAGTTGGAAGAATCGATGTGCATTTATGACTCACTGTATAAATGTCAAGAAAACTAGAGAAGATAAAAATATACATATGTACTCTATACCTTATACATACGTACATAAATATGAATGTTATTATAAAAATTTTCTTAATGATTCTACACAATGTTAGAATTTCAAAATAAAATAAAAAAGAACATTAATAATAAGCTGACATTTATGTGAAGATACTATTTTAAAACTAATAATTAAAATAGTTTTATGACTTGAAAATTCTACAATATTACACGAGAACAAAGTACGCATTGTGTTTCGTAGTTGGCTTCAGTCCGATCGTTGGAATAAAAAGTTTTCGTATACCGATGATCATAACGTAATTTGTTTCTTGATTTTACAAAGTTCTCTCGCTAGTTTGCAATAATTCCGATACCTACCCATGTACTAACAGCAGCAGAACCACTTTGAGTCGCCATAGTAGCATTTTATTAATGCTATTGCACCTCGGTGCACTGTTCCGACCATACTTAAATTTAATGTAAGGGTACAACTTTAAATATAAAACTCAATGTTTGTTCCAAAACAAAGCCAACTAGATAAAAAAGTTTCTAGTTTCAAATTCAAAAATGTTATTTTTAATAATTATTACGAATGAAAACGTCTATTCTGTTGAAATGTGTTTCTCTTTGCTTTAATAATTATCAAATGTTTAATTATTTAAAAATAATTGTAAACTTTATGGTTAAGAAACAGAAGGAGATCTGCACACGATAGTCCGATGATATTCGAAAAATTGCTGGTGATTAAATGCGAAATGCACAATACAGGAATATGTGAAGAAGGCCAATGGTATGCAGTGGCGGTACTCCCAAGAAGCCCAGAAACCCGGATTGCGTAAGAAATTTTAAATCAAAACACCCATATCTAAGGTATCATGCCCCCGCATAAACCAACAACCCACCAAATCACCTTCCAACAATGTTCCCATCAGACGTAAGAGGAATAGCCACAAGAGTTGAACCTTTGTAAGCTAGAAGAGGTTTTGATTCAAAATTTCTTACGCAAGCCGGGCTTCTGGGCTTCTATGGAAGTACCGCCACTGATGGTATGTCCAGCAATGGACGAAAATGGCTGTTTAAGTAAGTAAGTAAACGTTATTGTACATACTCGTAACTATATAAAATAAATGGACGACCTTCGTGGCAGAGAAGCAAGAGCTATTCGGTTCGCTTCCCGGCGATGGCAATGTGATTCTCTCACTATCTTTGGTCTGGTGTAGAATTCACGTGATAATAAAATGGCGATAGTTTAGCTACCTATGAATGATACACGTCATGATAATCATTATAATAGCTAAAAATAAATTGTATATAGGATTTGGGCTCGAACAACCTGTTGTATACAACAAAAAATCTCGGTTTAAATAAATAAAAACTAATTTGTGAACTGATCCAAATTTACATTATATCTTCTTCTTAAAGTGTCCTGTCAGGTCTCCCCGACGTTGGCGATCACTCTGGTAAACCCTTCCCTATCCTGCGCTGTCCGGAATAAATTATATAAGATATGTTAATTTTAGACACAATTTTGAATCATATTTACCAAGATACTGGAAAAAGCAAAGGTAATTAAGCTGAGGAAGTTGAAACAACTTATTTAATTGAAAAACACGGTTCCTTTAAGATCACAGTTTCCAATTTTAGGTGAGTTTTAATTCACGTTTAAGGGCTAATCATGTCACTTTTATTTTAAACATATTCTATAAACAGGAACTGCAATTATGTATTCTCACTATCGTCAGTTTGTATCCGTCCAATCCTGGACGTAGGTCACTTCAGTCGGCTTCCATGTATATCGATTCTGAGGAATACACTTCTTTACTATAAATATGTCGTACCGGCCGTCTCTATAATATAATCCCTCCAACCTCCATTGGAGTTTAAACCGTCTTGAAGAAAATGAACAGAAATAAATTTCTTCAACTGTATTTATTTTAAATTCTCTGAACTGTTATGTGAATACATGCACATCGTATGTGTATATTTAATATGGAAATATGAAACTGCTCTCGAATTGCTTTTTCTCCCGATTTAGTCTCCCGCTGACACACATGATCTTAATCACGAATTTTAAATAACGATGCAACCGCTTTCTAGAACGAGGTCAGGAAGTTCAGATAGTAATGGGGGCGCAGCGACAAGCGCGGGGGGCGCTTTCGACACGAGGCAGTTTGACTAAAACAAAATACGCGTTGCAATCTCGATAGCGAGCTTTTTCACCGAGTATTCCGGTTTCGCGAGCTTTTTATTACGTTTTCATGATGTGCTTCGGTTTTTTGCCGCCTTCTCGCGCCATTTCAGCGTCTTCTTTGTATTCCCGCCAGAACTGCGAGAGGCCTATTTGTTAGGCGAGGAAGCTCGGGGCGCACAATACTAACCCATTATTCAAAATAAGAAAACAGTATTTCTTTTGATGAGCATTCTACAATGGCGTTCGATCTTCGGGGCGTCTTTATTGTTGGGTCGTAATTCCGATTGAAATTCAGGATTTTTCTTTGTTCGCGTCTTTTCCGCTTCCTTATTCGGAACATTATTATTGTATTTATTTTTTGCCAAGGATTTGCCACGAAAGATAAAAAGCCGTCCTTATTTCCAAAGTGATTTTCAATTTACCATTTGGAAGGTAACGGTATTACATCAACATAATAAGATATTTATCTTAATTTGTTTTCTATAACCGAAAAATTGCTTATAATAAATGTACTAAAAAGGAACACCATATCTTATGAAATATTTGTATTTGTAAATGTTTTTTTTTCAAGCGGAACTTTAGTTTTCATTTACAAACATAACCTTTTAGAACCTTTATATTTAGTTCGAAGCGGGGCCGTATGAATGGCGACTGGTTCGGTAATAGTTCTGATAAAATATAGGTGTTTTATGGAAATTTAACGAAATTAAACCAGGGTTCATAAATTCAAACATACTAGAAAACTTTGTGTGTTCCTCAAATGCTGGAATATCATAAAATACGCTTATATAATATACAGTTTTTCTTGATTAATACATTAATTAAAAAAAACATTCTAGTAGATATGATAACACAATTGTTTGATCTTTGTAATCTTGTTTTAAGGTCAGTTTATAGTAATTAATACAAATGAAAATGACTGTTTTCTAGCAGTTTTATTTTTATTTTTTATTGTTATTTTTGTTGTTGTTGAATCCTTCTTTACATCATTACAGCGCGAGCCAAATCGAAGTAAAGGGTATAGCTATCATATTGATTCTCATGACAGGTGATAGATAGATAATCTATCGCCATTTAAATGTCGCGTGATTTTTATACCAGAACAAAGACAGTGTGACAACCACATGTCGCTGTCGCCGGGAATCGAACCCGGGATCTTCGGATGCATTAGCCAGATGAAACATGTCATAAATTATTATAAAAATTCTACAAAAAAAACATTCTCTTTGTTATAAAAAAAATAATACGAAGTTTTACATCATTGTTCAAGAAAAAATAAATAAGTACGAGTATTTAGTATTTGTTAAGATAATATTATCTTTTCAACTTAACATCTATTTAAGAAAATCACAAGTCCTGTGCACTGCATAAAATAGACGAGTGAATTAAGAATATTCGTGAAGTTTCTGGAACTATTTTCAAACTAGTTCTGAATGAGAGCGCCACACTCCTTTTCTTAGATTTGAGGTGCGTTGTTTGTGTGAACCCTTCGAGAAAGTTTCCTAAAACTCGCCAACTTACGATGGAGTCCGCTCAACTTTACCTCTGTACGGACCCCACAATACCGGTAGAGTAGTAACGAAACATATACATTCTTCTTTTTTCAAATGCCAAGGCTTTTGTCAAATTATTAAATTGCAGGTATTTTCACGAATGTTCCATTTTTGAACAAACTCTATCGAAATATAAAGAAATTTACCAATACTAGAGATGGGTATTTTTTTTATATAAAATGTTTTTAAACAGTCATTATTTGCATTTTTATTAAGCATTTACTGAATGGTAAGGTTTATAGGAAACTACAAGTTCGCGATGTGTGTGGAGCAAGAAATAGAAGGAGTCCGAGGAAAACCTGACCCAATAATAAATTTTACACGTGTACGGTAAATTTTCTTGCGTGCATTGGTATGTATATACTCGTATGATAATAACTGTGTGGCAGTTCACCCTTTACCCTTTAGATACTTCTTCAAGGAAACGGCGTGATGGTTCGATAGATAGATTTATTTTGCAATGTTTAACCAATAACAGGTGAAGTGAAGTGAAGCTTGGAGTTGGCAGAAGAATGATGAAAGTAGGATTAATGCCGTAGAAATGAGGTCACTACGAAGGATGTGCGGAAAAACAATGTATGATTAGAATATCTAATGATGAAGTAAGAAAGGAATGTAAAGCGGATGAATGCGTGATAAATAAAATCAAGAAAGGGTCACTTAGATGATTTGGACATATGGAACGAATGGGTGAGGGAAGAATGGTTAAAAAGACAAGTAGTGTGAATGGAAAAAGAAGTCGAGGAAGGCCAAGGAAGACATGGCATGACCAAATTAATCAATTACTGAAAGGCGGCCATGTTCGAAGTAGGAACGAAGGTAGTAGAAGAGGCGCGAGAGTTATATCAGACAACAATGTGGCGATCCATCCTCTCTGCCTACCTCTCCGGGGAAACGGCGTGATGGTTTGTTCGTTAGTTAGTTAAACCAATATAATTTTTTTATTATATGGTAAGTCCCAAATTCCTCAATGAACTTCACTTCTCTACTATTCACAAAGAACGCCCAGAAAGAATCCAGTATAAGCTTTGTTGGATAGTCTTCAAAGTGCTTCATGGAATGGCACCAAGTTATTATACAAACTCTGTATAACGGACAGACTATATTTAAGGAAATCATTAAATATTGAAAACACGTCTAAACGCGCCATTGAGGTGATTACATCAATGAAACCGTTCTTAAAATGTTAGCACATTACTATTTTATTGAAAAGATGCTTATTATGTAAAGTTAAATTATATTGGGTGCAATTGTATAAATAAAGACAGTTATTGATTGTTTTATGTGAAATGATGTAAAATGTATATTGCATTCATGGAAACGCCCTTTTCAAATTTCTTAGCAAGGCGAAACATATCACTCTCATAAAATACAATAAAACTTCTAGATAACAGGCGTTTTCATCAACATTAATGTTAATGTAAAGTTATCGCACGAAAAACATTGAATTGAATTAGATTGAGGTAGAGAGTGAATTAAATATTAAAAAAATAAACAGTTCGATTAGTCACATCACTACATATGTAGCTTTGCGCCCTTTCACGAATCAGCCCCCGGAAAGTACTTGACCCTTGAAGTCAGAGTGGTCTTTTAGTGAATGTGTCCCCTCCAGATAAGTGCGGACTTGAGATTGCACCCGCACCCGACACAATAGACCTGGATGTGTTGTTATCAATTTACCCATTCTGGTAATACGACTTACATTCGAGGAGATTTATCTAACACGTTTTCTAGGTTTCCTATAACCGATGGGCTTTTGGTTAATAGCCGGAAAACCGTTATTTATGGTGAATTCTGGTTATTAGGAAGGTATTATTTCGCCGATAAAAGATATTTAACAGGTAATAAAATAGAGAGTTCCAGAAATAGTAACGTACGCTAGATTTTAGATGATAAACGCTTTCCTAAATTTGATATTTAGAAATGAGTTACGTATCTTAGATTAGTTATTTAACAATACTAGTTAGTTAACAATACTAATATTTTACGTATCTTAGATTAGTTATGTAGCTTTACTCATAATTGAAGTATTTGTAGATATGTAGAAAATATCTTTAGAAATATGTAGAAGATTTTTATACTAATCATTCTTATTTTTTATTACTAATACGCAAAATTGTTAACACCCTCCAAGAATTGTTCAGGAAGATAAAAAGTAACCAACATGAACATAAATATGAAACAAGATATAAAAATAAACTAAGGCTACCGTTCAGACAAAAAACAAATCTCAGAATTCCCTTATGTATAAAGCATTTAAAATTTATAAAGATATACCAAAGCATGTTAAAAGTGTGCAGAGCATATTTTTTTAAATAGAATTAAATAAATATGTAAACAAAATGTAACCTTATATTGATGTGTATGTGGATTCTTATAATTGAATGTTTAATTGTTTTTTTATTAGAACATGTGTTGTGTACATGTGTACTATTTCAAGTAAATAAATAAATAAATAAATTAGATCGGGTGATCTGATGTCTATCATACTACTATAAAAATCATTAGTCATTTAAACCATAAATCACTCGTAACCGACCGCATATTGCACATTTTCACAATTTTGAATATTTTACGAGTCTCTTTTTTATTTTGTATAATGGATTCATATTTGAATGGATTCATATTCATATTTGAATAACACTTTTTTACAACTCCGAAAAGTCATTATTAGAGAGGAGTCTTGAGTTCTATTTCATTCTTAAAATAAAGTTGATGACCTTCTTATTAGCGTTCATTTAATTTTAATACATGCACTCTTGATTGGATTAATTAAATATATTTTTCCATATGATTTATTATTTATTTTCCTTAATAATATTTTTTATATATTTTGAATCTTCTTCTCTTATCTCTAGATAGATGTAGGCCTCTAGTAATTTTTTTTCTATCTTGTCCGACTCTAATCCAACTTCTTTTCCAGATAGTAATAATGTCATTAGCCCATCTTTTCGACTGAATCCTCTTTATCTTTTCCATGATCTCCACATCAAAAATCTGGGTGCCAATTTGTCCATTCCCTGTCTGACGTCATGTCCTATATATTTCTAATTTTTGTTAAATTATTAAAATGTATTAGTAGACTAGAACGTTAAGTTATTAAAACAGTAACTATATAATTTGTTTTGGTAATGTTGGTAATAAAATCTAGACCATGCCCAGATGTGAAGAGACATTCGAACAATTTCGCTTGAATAAGTAAGTACACGTGGATTTATTGCACTATTATCGTCGAATGGGGAATTCAGAATCCGCCCACAGAGTCGTAAAAATCAATTCCTACGCTCACCTATAAATATTTTAAAACGCAACGAAAATCGCGACAAGTCCTTGACAAACGGCCATAAAGGATAACCCTATAGAGGAGTTAAGTGTTATTTAAATATTGGAGGTCCTGAGCAGTTCGGCACATTTTATAGGAGGGGAGGGGTGAGTGAAATACTGCGTTTAGTTGAAGGCAGTTCGCAAAGGAGCCTCGTGAAACTTCGGCCTGCTTGACTAGTAACTTTGGCCGGTGCTGTATCGTTTATTTTATAGGCGATTCCCCACGGCATTCGGAATAACTGAAACTTTTTCTACTGAACTTTCGGTCGGCAAACTCGCGGCTTTCCTAATCTATCCCGGACGTCCGGTTAGAACAAGAGCTGTTGCAGAAGTTTCCGAAAATCATTTCGGCTTCCTCCTATCTTTTTTCGGCGCATATCCGGTCCGGGAAATTGAATAAAGGTTTTGTAACTGTCAGCGAAATGTGTTTCTTTCTTGTTACAAAAAGATTCTTATTTCCTTGCCTTGTGTGCTTTGGAGGCTTTTGGGTTACATGTTTTTTTCCGATTTCTTCTGTAATCACGAGTACGTTTCTCTCAATATTTCATGAACTTATTATAAATTAATGAAAATAAAACAAAATTGTAAAAAAACTTTTTAAAATGTATATTCAATTAAAAAGATTTGAATTTTTTTATTTTGTTTTCATTATTTACAATGAACTTCTATGAATTATTGCTTGAGAAATGGATCTTTTGTAGTTAGGTTATATATGTGTTTGAAAATTTTTATATTCATTAATATGTTATAATATATTAAAACCATCAACATCATCGGCTGCCCCTCTTATCCGATGAAGAATATCCTACTCAGATGTGGGATCTCATATGGCTGTAGACCTGGACCCATAAACTCTGGGACATCTAGACATCTAGAGGCGGGATAGGCGTTGGCATTAGAGCCGCCATTGTCTTCACCGTCACATTTTATTTTTATTCCTCCTTTCTTCGACCTCATCTCGCGCTATGTTTCGATATATAATATAACACCATTGTAGTATACTATATGTTTGTATACGAAGATATATTCTCGTTCTTCGTCTTCAGCCTGTTGTGGCCGTCCACTCCTGGGCGTAGGCCTCCTCTCGTATTTTCCACTTCCTTCTATACTGAACGAACCACATCCAAAAACTTCCCGCATTCTTCTGGATATCGTCGCGCCAACGCAGCTGTGGGCTATCCCAACTCCACGCTTTGCCGTTCACGGGCAACAGCACATCATTCGCTTTATCCACTTTTCATCTGGGTCACGAGCGACGTGTCCCGCCCAACGCCTATTGTCCTGGTTTGAATATCCTCATTTCTGATTCTGCTCTCCAAGCTTATACCAACATGGCTTTCTGTGTGACTTTCAACTGATTGGCACTTTTTTGTGATACTGTGACTGTCTCAATACGATAAGTGAACACAGGCAGAACCCAGGCGTTGAATACTTTTAACATTTACTTATAAAAGTAATGAAAACGCTTGTTTCGTATATCAGTATACTAAATACCAAACGATCATCATTGTTGTATTAAATTCTGTTATAGAATAATAAAGCTTTATTAAAATGTTGGCATTAAGTTTTTAACGAAAGAACAGCTTAGTACTCAGCTCCATAAATATTCGCGAAGATGTGCTTTAATAAAGTAGCTCGATGCACAATTGCAGCACTAATGCACAGAGGAACATGCGCTGAAAGAGGTAATGCAGTCGTAAAGCAAGAAGATTGCATTATAGATGCGGTGAGAGCAACGCTAATTTTCTCTGCGCTCAGCGTGAAAAATATGCTACGGATTATATTCAGAAATTTAAGCTGTTCCCCGGTAATATCTTGAGAAATATTTGGTGTCCGTAAACTAGCACGAAAAAAGTAATTTAAAAATAAAATACTTACTTACCAATCATGATGCCTTTCCTCCGGAAGGAAAGAAACACAGGATGAACCACCATATTATCCGTTCTGATATCCCTGTCGAGTTTCCTAATGCTAAAACATCATGACATTTTTATGACGATCGTTGATTTTTCTGACTTTGAGCATGGCCAAATTGGAACTGATTATTAATGTTAATGCCATATAAATCTTGATGTTCATATTTTTTTTCCATTTACTCCGATTTTATTCAACATCATGACCATTCTTTCTTCATCCGTTAGAGCTACATATTCAAACAAGCTTATCTTGAACTTGTCTTCATTTTCCTAAGTTTTCGATTATTAGAGCTATATTTTTTCGACAGGAATTCAATCAAACATCTCAATTTCTCACATTTTTCTTATAGATCTATTTTCTTGTATTGCATTTTCATTTATTTTATCCTTATTTGTTACTATTAATAAAAAAAACAGAAGATTCTAGTGAGCTGCCAAATACAGGAAAAGCGAAATAAAAATAAATATTTATTTTCAAGAATCCGTGTCTTCTGTAAATTTTTGAATCTAGATAACTAACTAACTATCACATCGTCCTCCCGGAGTGGTAGGCATTCATACATCGTGTCATGCACGCACGTCAATTTATCCGACTCCTAACGTGGTCGACATTTAATATTTGATTGACTTGATTATGGCACGATTTTCTCGGCTTTCTTCTATTTCTGGTTCCGTTTACGTCGTTCACATATACTTTTTTCACCATTCTGTCTCTATTCATTTATTCTATGTGTCCAAAACACCCTAATGGCATTTTCATTATTTTGTTCTTAACACTTTCAAAGGATAAAAACTATTAATTATTTGAATCTAGATAAAAAATTATCAATTCTTAAAAACTGCACTATCAATAAAATATGCTGACATACTCTTCTTTTATAATAAACAGCAACCGTAAATAAAATATGCAAGCAGGTTAATTTAAAAAATCACGTTTATTGTTTGATAATTACAAAAAAATTAAAAACACATTAGTAAGTTAAGTTTACTAATGATTTCATTACACTGTTTTAAAAATGATACACCCACAATCGCAGAGAAAGACGTCCAAATAAGAAGCATTGAACGCATTAAAAATCCACAACGTAGTTAATGACAAAAAGAAAAAAAATCTTTCTTAAAAAAACTTACATTTTTAGGTGTGTTTTCGTTTACTCAGGGCACGGAAGAGCAAGGAAATGAAAACCGTATTTCACGGTTTTCGTCGTAATTACGTCATTAATCATGGTTTTTTTCCCATAACTGCGGTATGATACATAGACAAAAACACGTTTTACACTTTTTGATTAAGGACCCGGCTCCTAATGCTTTAGGTGTGGAGTCGTTACTTTCAAGTTGAGGGCTTTTTACCACAATTCAGAAAATATTCCAAAATTAAAATACCGCACGTGAAATATAGTACTAATTTTACAGGTACTGTTTCTTCACCCCATTAGAGCTTTTTGAATATCAGAAGCATACATTAACGTAATATTCTTAACACATATAAAAAAAATCATGATTTTAAATTAATTTATTGTTGCTGGAACGATGATGTAAACATCCATATTAAATAAATAAAATGAATGAAAGCTTCTGTATTCAAGAAGTTTTATTATATTTTATGGGAATGATATGTTCTGCTTACTACAACTTTATCAAATGGCACATTTCATAATGATGCAGTAAGGCAAAACATGTCATTCCCATAAAATATAATAAAACTTATTGAATACAGAAGCATTCATTAATTTTATTTATTTAATATTTTTGATAATGTTTTAGTAAGGCAAAACATGGCAATCCCATAAAATATAATAACTCTTTTATAAAACATACGTTTTCGTTGGTATTCATTATTAAATATGGGGTTTCAATTATTAAATTAATTATTAAATATGGAGTATTCAACCATGGTATGATATTTTTAAATGATGCCAAATGCCCAAATTTTATAAAATAATGATTAATAATATATATGTTTTCTTGAATGTATACAAATGCCTGTAGACAAATACTGGATTATACCCTTTATGGGTTAATCAATAAGAAACAATTATATCTCAATGGAGACGAAGATGTTAATTATTTGGAAAAAGAATATGGTGGTCGAGGCGTTTATAGGACTTATGACCTTTCATTGGTTGGGTTAAGCGATTGCTTTATGTAATACAACATTCCCCATTTCTCCCTTCTTACGAACACCACGTCTGATAATTATTTTTGAAAGTTGTACATATGTTACCATGTTAAGAAACATTTCACATATTTTAGTTCAATCTACACAAGCGCCATCTATTACACTAGGTCATAAGCCCTTGTAAACGCCTCGATCACCAGATTCTGTTTTCATAATTTACAGATTCGTCTCTATTGTGATACAATTAATTCTTAATGTTTAATAATAGTTTGGCGTCATTAAAAATTCTTTTTTCTGCTATTTAAGATTGTTTGAGAGTATTGAATAGTTTCTTGTTAATACGGCCGAAGAATAGCAACAAATAAAATGAAAACTTTATATGTTATTTGAGGAGTGAGGTCTCTTAATAAATACAATTTGTAATATTTCTTGAATGTGCCACTTATAGAAAACAAAGTATCCAATAAAACGCGAACCATTGATGGCAATTGTTTAAATGTTGAGCACCTATCCAATTCAAGTAAAAAGGTTTAATACCGATTGGGATATAATTGAGTTGTAAAGGTTACAGCACAAGCCCCATTGTTCAGGGCCTCCTAAATTCCCGCCCATTAATGTTTATTGTGAAGAGACGAACATTCGAATTTATTTTAATTCGGAATGAATGTAAATAGAACTTGATTTAAATAATTTCCAGTGCCGTTCGTGTTTACGTACAACAAAATTTAATTATTTTCAAACCCGCCGGCACTGGAAGACTACTTGAAAAAGTAATTATACCAAAAAATAAAATGATCCCTGTGGAGTGGATTTCACATAATATTCTTCTAAATAAAAACAATTACCAATTAAAATAAATTATTGGAAGATCTTAAGGGATTTAGAATCTGTAATACTTTGACAGAAATCAGTTAATGGGATTGATGATATAAAATGCATTTTATAGAAGCCATTCAATTGATCAATTATTTTTAAATAATTAAATAAAACGATGTTTTTTTAACTACTTCCACTTTTGTCTTTATTTCGACAGCGACCGGTTTTGCCAGGTTCGCTGGCATCGACAGACTGAATGCCAGCGAGCCTAGCGAAACCGGTCGCTGTCGAAATAAAGACAAAAGTGGAACTAGTTAAAAAACATCGTTTTATTTAATTATTTAAAATGAACTTCCATCAAGAGATTTCTGTAAAATCATTTGATTAATTATTTTTATTATTATTTAATTTTTATTATGGCCATACGTTGCGTATTGTTTGTATGAAATGCACGCCACTGAAGATTTTCACGAAACACATAACAATGTATTATATTTACATAAACATATGTACATTAACGTATATCCAATCTTTACTTAATAGAAATATAAGATTTAATACTGTAGACTTAAGATTTTTTTCTTCTTCCTGTGCCGTGTCAGGTCCCCCCGACGTTGGCGATCACTCCGGCGAAAACCTCCCTGTCCTGCGCTGCCCGAAACAGGTCATCCACCGTCCTCATTCCGGTCCACTCTCTAATGTTGCGCAGCCAGGACATCTGTTTTCTGCCAACTCCCCGTCTTCCCTCTATCTTGCCCTCCAATATAAGTCGGAGGAGGCGGTACTTTTCTCCACGCAGCACGTGACCCAAATATGAGACCTTTTTCACTTTGACATTCGACAACAGCTCTCTCTTGGCTCCGGCTCTCCTAAGTACTTCGACGTTACTGACCTTTTCGGTCCAAGGTATACGAAGCATTCTTCTGTGTATCCACATTTCGAATGCTTCTAACCGATTCATTACGTTCACTTTTAGAGTCCATGTTTCACTTCCGTATAATAGAGCTGACCATATGTAAGCTTTTATCATTCTTTGTCGAAGTTTAACATTTAAATTATCGTCACAGAAGAAGGGTCTCATCTTATTTAAGATTTTTAGAGAAGATTAAGATTTTTTTAATATTATGAAATACCTAACAGAGATTTATGGAACGAATATATATAACCCAGATTCAGGCGTCCTTAATATACTAAAAAAGGGTCATAAGTTGATCTAGTGAACAGACAGAAGGATTAAAAAATGTGAAGAATGTCAATTAAGGCTTGTCGAAGAAATCGATAAGATAAAATATTTTATTGTAAAAATTGTTCACTTCTTCCTAAACTCTTACATATACTCGTAAACATAAACGAATAAAAACTCAATTTTGAATACAATGTATAAAATGTTGATTTTATTGATTCATTTTATTGAACATAAATTAAATAGACAATATGTGCATCATCTAAAAATAACATTGTGTGTTAAATTATTTTTATTTTGTTATTTTATTTTGTATCATTGTATTTTATATTATTTGTTTTAGATTTATTTTGTGGGTGATGGACGATCGAAGGGTGTGCGGGAGATGCCTATTGGTGGCGATGAGGTTCGCAACCCATCACATTGCGTCTCCCGCGGGGCGAAAAGAGAAGGATGGAGTGCCGCATCAGTAAAAGTGTGACAGTCCATTCTTTCTGCCTACCCTTTCAGTTAGACGGGGTGATGGTTAGTTAGTTAGTTTATTTATATTTCAAGTTCTGTTTCGTTTTGATAATGCCTGAGCATTTGCCTGACATTTGATAATAGGCGAAACATGTCGTTCCCATAAAAAAAACTTCTATAAAACATATGTCTTAATTCGTATTTATTATTGAATATGGAGTTTACATGATTGTTTCAGATCCACTTTTATCTATGTGGTTTCATTCCTGGGATTGGTTTGCAGCAATTTCCTCTATTCTTCTCTTCCATTCTTCCCTGTCTTGTGCGGCTCTTTTGAAATCTGTATATGATGAGTAGCGCACGTCCACCTTACCACCAGATCCACTTAATAAGATATATAACTTATAGATCATAGATGAAACAAATGTTTTGAAAAATTTCTGCTTAATTAATAAAACAGGTAAAATATACTGCCTCACTGTTCTATCCTGATGTACCATTCGATCTTCTTCAATACAGGTACATATTTCGTAACACGCACGCTGATCGACTTTTTCTACTTTGAACAAGGTCGCTTTTGAGTAAAACATTAATTTAGTTTTGCAAAAGCTGTATCGTAGAATATTTCAAATATCTTGGACAGAGGAAATGAAGAGGTGCTGTAGCAAATGAGAAAAGAAAAATAAATTTACAATACTGCAAAGCGCAAGAAACTGAAGTATTTCGAGCATTATGGGAAATTATCCAAGGTAACAGAAAACGACGTGTCGGAAGAAGAATCAAATCGTGGCAAGAAAACCTTCGAGAATGATATAGTTGCAGCACAACATCGCTGTTTAGTGTTGCTGTTTCAAGTGCATAAATAGACGAGTTGTTCTCCAACCTCCAAAAAGAGAGGAACAACAAGAAGAAAAATAATTATTTAAGATAATCTAATGATTTGACTTAAATATCATGATGGAAATTCATTCTAAATAATAATGAAATGTTTTTTTTTAATTGTATCTCAATAGAGACGAAGACGCAAACTGAATATGGATGATCAAGGTGTTTACAGGACTTATGACCTGTCATTGGTTGGGTTAAGCGCACGCTTTATGTAATTACAACATTCCCCATTCCACCTTTGTTATGATCATGCATGACAAAATTTTGGAAGATGTATATATACTTCAAAATCCATATTTATCTTCACGTGTCAGTTTCAATAATGAAATGTATTTTTATTTTTAAATATACAACACAAACGTTTTAAACAAATTAAAATTAAATATCAAGCATGTTTCGTACTACCCGGTCCTTCCTCAGTGATATTAAATAGATATTTAAAATATTATATAATTATATTATATAGATATTTGAAATATTATAAAAAAGGAAAACATTAAAACATCAACAATTCAAAGTATGGCGAACATAGAAGAAAAAAAAATGAAATAAATCGATGTTTTCTCAAGAACTCTTTTAATATTTGTCTATATTTCGACAGTGACTGGTTTCGCCAGGCTCGCTGACCTCGTCAGATTAGTCTAGAACTGGATAAGTCTGTTGATGTCAGCAAACCTGGTGAAACCGGTTGCTGTCGAATTATATTAGATATAAGTAGTTTTATAACTGTTAATGAAAAAACTTTGTTTTAATATCACAATTGTATATTTTTTTTAATTGTATCTCAATAGAGACGAAAACGCAAACTGAATATGGATGATCAAGGTGTTTACAGGACTTATGACCTGTCATTGGTTGGGTTAAGCGCACGCTTTATGTAATTACAACATTCCCCATTCCACCTTTGTTATGATCATGCATGACAAATTTTTGGAAGATGTATATACGAGTTTATTATGTAGACGTTGAATGATTGAAGTGTGCGCGGGAGATGCCTATTGGTGGCGATGAGGTTCGCAACCCATCACACCGCGTCTCTCGCGTTGGCGAAAAGAGAAGAATGGAGTGCAGCATCGATTAAAGTGTTGCAGTTCATTCTTTCTGTCTACCCTTTCGGGGAGACGACGTGATGGTTAGTTAGTTAGTTTATATACGAGTATACTTCAAAATCCATACCTATCTTCACGTGTCAGTTTCAATTATCCATCTATGTAGATTTTGTTGCACTTGTGAATACATTCAAGATTAACTTATAAAACCGACCCACTAACGCCATCTATGGAGAATGATTTTCAGTTCAATTCGCATTGTGTTAACTACCTTATTAACACAATGCGAAGGCTGTAGCCCATAAACGCATTGTTTTTTTAGAAGTCGCCAGGAGTATTATTCCATTCTAATTGCCAAATAGTTGACCAGAATAATTACAAATATTTTTGTGAATGTATACTTATACTTGTATACGAAATTCTGGATTTTCACCAAAGGGTGGTCAATTCAAATTTAATTGTATCTCAATAGAGACGAAGACGCAAACTGAATATGGATGATCATTTTGAATTTTGATTTTGAAGTATATATACATCTTCCAAAAATTTGTCATGCATGATCATAACAAAGGTGGAATGGGGATGTTGTAATTACATAAAGCGTGCGCTTAACCCAACCAATGACAGGTCATAAGTCCTGTAAACACCTTGATCATCCATATTCAGTTTGCGTCTTCGTCTCTATTGAGATACAATTAAATTTGAATTGACCACCCTTTGGTGAAAATCCAGAATTTCGTATACAAGTATAAGTATACATTCACAAAAATATTTACAATTGTATTTATTTTACGACAGTGTTTCATCAACCAATGTTGACATCATCAGGTGTTACAATAATTATATTATTTATATATATTATTGTAACATCTGATGATGTCAACGTTGGTTGATGAAACAGCTGTCGTAAAATAAATACAATTGTGATATAAAAACAAAGTTTTTTCATTAACACTTATTAAATGTTAAAGTATCATAGTGTTTCGGCCAAAACAATGGACGATATAAGTAATTCTTACAAAACATCATTTTATTGAATTATAATTGCAATTTTTCCTTTGGCCATCCTTGGCACTAATATTTTCTAACTGTAAATTGTGTAGTGTTAATAGATGTACAAAAAAAGCTCTACGAGATTTTGTATTGGGTTTAGGAATTCAATAAGACTGCATTATTCATGGAGTGTCGTGTGGTGTCTGTCTATTGCAGAGTTGATATCACGTGCTTTGTCAGTCACAATCACAGATTCCAATGACTGTAGCACCCGCCAGAGCAACACTACAATAGTCACTGAAATATTTCACATTTGCATGAATAATACATTGTTACTATTACTTACCAGTAATTGTTGTTTGAAATGTTTAGTATTCCACAGTTAAGTGAACTGCTAATCAATTGGATGTATGAACGTTCGAATACTAAATTCGTTCACTGTTATAACGAATCTAATTCAAAGCTTAATGGTGATGTTTAGATTAATGAAAGTAGTTAAAATTATTGAATTTATAACAAATATGTGCTTGTATTAGAACTTAACATATTTTGAGGTTGTAATGTTTTAATCGGTTGAGGAAAACTTTAATTATTCCAATTTTGAATGTATACAAATACTTGTAGACGAATACTGGATTTTACCCATTGCGGGTTATCATTTTAAGGATTTATACATATAAATATACATCTTCCAAAAAAAATTCTCAGACGTGGTGGTCCGTAAGAAGGGCGGAATGGGGAATGTTGTATTACATAAAGCGTGCGCTTAACCCAACCAATGACAGGTCATAAGTCCTGCAAACGCCTCAACCACCATATTCTGTTTACAATTGGCATCTTCGTCTCTATTGAGATACAATTAATACTTTAAAAATACCAAAATTTTTCAAATTATTATCATTGATTAGGAGTCTATGATTTCTGCCTACCCCTTCAAAGAGACGGCGTGATGGTAGTTAATTTGTTAATAAGTTAATTGTTGAAAATAGTTGAATACATTTGATGGTGAACCATGAGTATAGTTTTCCATTGCCTCAGAGATTTTTCAGTATATTTTTTTAGTTTTAAAATTAAAAATTATCTCACACACGTCATTATATTTTCGGGAGTTATTTGCACTTTTCAAAATATAAAACTTGACAGAAAATATAATATTTTTCAAGATAAATCAAATTTAAATCTACAATGATAATGATAGCGAAACAAAAAAGTTGTCGCGACAATTTCAGAGAAATCAAGTAAACAATTTAATAAATTTTATATTTGTTAAAATTGTGTACATTGATAAAGGTTATATTATCACAGAAACATGTATGTGTTAAGTGAAATAAAGTGTTGTAATATTAACTGTTATAATAATATAGTTATCCAAATTTAGTGATTTGTAAAACAATAGACGATAGATTAACAAATTTCATTTAAATATCTGTATTTTTTTTCTTCTTATCTACGTTACCGTATTAAAACTGGCACTCTTTTCGGATTAAAAGCATCAAAGGCTACCTGCAATTTTGAAATCCCTTCGGCCGCTTTGAACTTTTTAACTACGGTGAATGAGAAAGTATCACAAATCCGCGCCCGTCCCTTTGGTTATAGCACCCGCGGCTGGCGGGAAAACTAAAAGCGCGGGAAAACAAATTAAAAAAATGAATACGAATATTCCATTCCAGACAGCGGGTCCCGTGACGCGATGCGCCATCTCCGGATATTGGAGAAGGGATGGAGCAATCGCAGCATCTGATATGACGCTGTATTGGAAATTCCGCCATTTGCAATAATATAAAACAGAATCTCACAGATATATAATATTAATGTGTTTTATTGAATGTTTGGAAAATATTTATACAAAATATACAGACGAGCTTGGTTATTACGAGAAAGATGGGACCGATCAAATTTGCTCTAATGAGTATTACAGTTGCGTTGGCGGGATGATATCCGGAAGAGTGTGGGAAGGACCTGGATGCGGATCGCTCAGGATAGAAGGGAGTGGAAAATACGAGAGGTGAAACGTACCTCCTCGGTTAGCACGGAGAGCATGGTTTTTAATCCTCAGGGTGGTAATCGTGAGATTCTTTTCGGTATATTATTCGATTCAGGGACGGGTGTAAATATAAAGACAGTTACATGGGATACATTAAGGTTTATTATCTAGTTAACATTATAACAATAATCCAGAGGCTAGGGATGTCGTACAAATACAAAAAAAAGGCACATGATGTAAGAATGAAGAGGCTGTTTGAGGTGATTCCTCGATGGCGTGCTCGTCAGGACATCGACCGGCGACGTCGTCCGTAGACGTTATCAGCGACGCTGACCAGAAGATGGTGGGTCAGCAAATCAATATTTAGAGCGTCACCTGGCAGACACGAGGTTCCCTAACCTGTTGGTGCTGTCTGAAGCGGCGTGAAGAAGTGGTCCTCGCAGTTCCGCTGGGTGGTGAGGTCAACCACGTTGTCGGGACATGATGTGCGACAACACGTGGGCGGCAATTTCGGGAGCAGAGGATGGCTCGGACCGTGGCGGAGGGAATCAATCGCAGACACGCGGACACATGACGCACATGTGTAACCAATGTGCGGTCTTCGATATGGATATTATTATTAGTATTCTACCTGATATGATGGGAGAAAGGCTGAACCATTGCTGGTCCAGCCGGATGCAAACGGATTAACGTTTCTCCTACATCGTGGTGGTAACTGGGCACTGACGAAAAAACACAAGATGGCGGCCTACCCGCAACGGCTGACTAGAGGGAAGTGGCGGGCTTCTGCCTCGAAGCATAGAGTACCGAAAAAGCAGTGATACCAATTGGGAAGGCGGCGGTGGCTCACAGGGCGGAAACAGGAGAAGTTGGAAATAAATTTCGAAGAGGTACTTAACTGGGGAGAATTGGGGCGAATACAGTGGCCGAAGAAATCGTAATGATGTACCATTACAGAGGAGACCTAGGTACTGGAGTAGACAGCCACAACAGGCTGAAGAAGTAGAAGAAAACGATATAGATGAAGACGTATTACTCGTTATATAAGAGAATATATATTTTTAAGTTCTTACGAAAACACCCTTAACACAAAGACATGAAGTGTCTGTTTCCTAGTAACATCCGAGATCTCGCTATTTCTGTGATCGTAATGACCTAGTTGGACTGTATATACAAGTAGTATGAATGGAAAAATAAGTCGAGGAAAGCCAAATAAGACCTTGCTCGAAGTCGGAACAATCGATGAGTGTGCGTGTCACGGTGTATGAATGTTGAAGAGACGTGAGGGCTATATCACGATAGATAAGTGTGACGATTCATCCTCTTTGCCGTCCCCTCACGGGAAACGGCGTGATGGTTGGTTAATTAAATTTTGAATGAATTCATGTATATTTTCGTTTGAAATAATGTAAATGTGAATATTCTTATTTGCTTAAAATAACATAAAACACTTATACATTTTGTTATCACACTATTTATTATGTTTTGTTGTACAACTAACTTTACTTCACAAGAGCAACCAATCAAATCAAAGTTGGAGTTTTCTGTGTATTTTAATTCATTTATAAATATCTTTGGTCTGAAGTAGAAATCACGTGACAATAAAATGGCGATAGGTTAGCTACCTATCACATGTCATGCGAATCAATATGATAGCTACACCCTTTACATCGATTAAGCTCGCGCTGTTATAATATAAAGAGCGATTGAACATGTTTATAATGAAAAAATAGAATAAAACTTCTAGAAAAGAGACGTTTTCATTCATGTTAATTATCTTAAAAATCGTTTCGGGATCCGTTATAGCTCCAAAAGAACTGATTTTTTCTTTATGATAAACACTGATAATTTTTTAAATATTTAAACTGTAATTTGAGTAAGTTTGAATGGAACCTAGTATGTTTCGTTGTTTTGTTTTGCGATCAAGTTATTTAGCATTTCGCCACGTAATGCAAGCATCGTAGAAATCTCAGGTAAACTTACTCTGTGATATATTTGGTAGAAACACACAAGTCACGGACGAGGGAGGTAGCCAGACGTTACATTCAAAGGTTAGTTATGCTAAATGGCGGAATCTTCTTTACTTTGCTTGTAGTTTATGAACAGTCATTAAAAGTTTGAGAAATACAAACAAGGAATCTCTCTTACTATACAAGCCTCTAAGTAATTTTGCATAATGCGACTGATAAATGTTGAGCTAGTAATCCAGTTATAAATTATTAATTATTATATGGGTTATTAATTAGTGCAAATCAATCGGGAGATGCCTATTGGTGGCGATGAGGTTCGCAACCCATCACACCGCGTCTCCCGCGGAGCGAAAAGAGAAGGATGCAGTGCCGCATCAGTAAAAGTGTGACAGTCCATTCTTTCTGCCTACCCTTTCGGGAAGACCGTTAGTTAGTTAGTTAACAAATCAATCTCTGTACGATAATAAAATTATTTTTACTCAATCAATGTTGCATTGTCATCTCAATCAATTAAATCAAAATTTAAAATTGTAATTATTAAAATATAATAATATTCTGAATTTTTATGCTTGTCACATCTGAGCTTACACTAGTACGAATATTTTAAAAATGTTGTAGGTATGTTGATAATATCCCAGTAAAATGAAATAGTTTATAAAAAAATATTATAAGTTGGTGTTATTGAAATCAGCTGGTAAATATTTTTTTTTAAATTACAAAAAGTTGATCAAACTCATACTTAGTTTTGAAAAATGATGAAAATTTTGTTAATTTTTTTATTGTGTATGTAAAAAAAAACTAACGCAAGACTAAATAATGGCTTCCGTGTTCGAAAAGCGTTTGATTTTTGTTTTATAAAGTTAGTGTAATTTACATAGTTACGCCATCTATGTGTCAGCGTATGAACTTTTCAGCCTGTAACACAAAGAAGCTTTTCATGAACTTTTCAGCCGTAACACAAAGTTAGAAGAAAAACTATATTTACTATATTATGTAAAATTGTTATTTTATTTGATATCATTGTGTTTATTTCAGATATATTTTTGTGGACGTTTTAGTTTCATACTGTGCGCGGGAGATGCCTATTAGCGGCGATGATGTTCGCAACCCATCACACCGCGTCTCTCGCGGGGGCGAAAAGAGAAGGATGGAATGCCGCATCGGTTAAAGTGTGGCAGTCCATTCTTTCTGCGTACCCTTTCGGAGAGACGGCGTGATGGTTAGTTAGTTATAAAAAAACACATTTTGTAGCATGAAAGTTACGAAAACATTTAATATATGAGAGAATTGTACAATATAAAAATAACTTGCTATGATACGAATTCTGAATCGGCGTAGGTAGACCAAAACGTATATTATATTTATAATATATTTTCAATACATATTAAAAAAAATATGGTACTAATACGAGAGAAAGTATATTCTTAGTTATTTAAGAAATATATTTCATATAAAAAAAACAAATAAGGTTTTATTGCTTCATAAATAACGTTGTTTTCCGAAATCCTTAATATGTAACTCGTTGAAACTTCACATTAAAATATATTTTTTTCCTAATATCTTGAATCATATTGAAATAATCTTTAAGTATTTCATCTGACCACAAACATATAAAATATTATAAATTGTAATGAAACGTATGCTGTATATAAAATAACTATATTCTTTACAAAAATAAGGGATTCAATGAATTGAAAAGATTTCCAATTAAAACTTTCCGAGCACGAATAGTTATATGAAATTCTTAGAAGTTTGTAATTCATATCATATCACATAAATCTATGATATATCGAAATGTTTGTGTATTAGCCCGTTTACGTTAGTATGAATACATTTCAGTCGCTACAAATTATGAATAATTCCACTAGTTAATACATATATATAATTCACAGTTCATAATAGACGCACATCTCTATGTATCACGTTTCAAGCAATCGCGACAGCGTATTTTCGATGAATTAACACGTTAATATGAATGGCATAATGGGGTATACGCTGATTTAAATTGGAATAAACGCATATTTTTAAAAGCCGTTTTTTTTTAATACGTACACAAATAAACAAACACGCCTCTAGCCCATCTGACCATCTTAATTGAAATAAATTCATTAAATTTACGAACGATTAAAAATATTTATTTTGCTTCTTTCACAAATACTCGTATATTATTATATTTATTTGCTTATCTTATTTGTTAGTGTTGATGATATCTATATGCTGGGAATAATATAATTCACTAACTAACAAACTAAAACTAACTAACCATGACGCCGTCTCTCCGAAGAGGTAGGCAGAAAGAGTGGACTGCCAACTTTTCTTTCCTGACATATTTCTCGCGCTTCCTCAACATTCGTACATTGTGTCATGCACGCGCGTCGATTTCTCTCGACGTAGTCGACTCCTCACATGGCCGACATTCAATATTTAAATTATTTGATCGTGCCACGTTTTCCTCGGTCTTTCTCTATTTCTGTTTCCATTTACATTGTTACATTTTTTTACCATTCTTTCTTCATTCATTCTTTCCATATGTCTAAACCATCTTAATGATCCTTTCATTATTTTGTCAATAACACCATCATTCGCACCGCATTCACTTCTTTTATATTTTCATTCGACACTCTATCATACACAGAGTAATCACACATTCGTCTAAGAGATCTCATTTCTACTGCATTTATTCTACTTTCATCCTTCTTTTTCCAGTTCAATGCTTCGCTTCCATACATAAGGGTTGGTAGAAGAGCACCATTGTGCACTGCCATTCTAGTTTTTTTGATAGGTTTTTAATATTTATCAACTCATCAGAGTATTCTATCAATAGAAGCACTAGCATTCCCAATGAACCGTAAAGCATCGCACATTATGTGGCATTTCAATTTACCCCGTTGAAGAATTCAAGACTGTCGTAGGCCGAAAATTATTTTTAAAGGGTAAAAAGTATTGACTGCCATCAATCAAGCTCCCACTTTCACGTTTTGAAAAATTTCACCCCCGTGATTGGGCCCTATTCGCACCTCTGAAAACATCGATTCGAAATTGGAAAAGTTTCGCTAATGAATGCGTTGCGGTCGCTGTATCTGGGAAATTTATTCAAAGGGATTTTTTGGCTCGGAGATTTATTTGGAGGCGCGGATAATTTGCCCTCCCATGACTTTGCGTATTAAGATTCATTAAACTGTATTATACCAAATCGATCATTTTTTTGTACTGTGACATGAAACAGATCAAACATTTAACGACGTGTGATTGATCGACGACTCTTTTGTTTGTATATTTAATACAAAATCGAATTTTATTTATACGTTTTATTTTGGTTTTTCGATATTTTAATATATCCTTATTTCATTTTCTATTGACGATGCAAAATGATTTATCTGTTTAAACATATTATTTTTTATTAATTTAAAAAACAGATAAAAATTTGAAGAAGAATTTTAAACGACCTTCGTAGCAGAGTGGTAAGATTTCAGGCTGTCATTTTGAAGGTCCCGGGTTCGATCTCCAAATGTGATTGTCACACTGTATTTGGCCTGGTGTAGAATTTACGTGAAAATGAAATGGCGATAGATTAGCTACCTATCACATGTCACGAGAATGAATATAATAGCTAAAACAAATTGTATACATTAATTGGGTTCAAACAACCTGTTGTTTATGGTACATACAAGTTTCATTCACTTTGTATTTATACAAAATAAAAATGTTTTAATGTAATATGTTTTTAAGGTGACCTCCTCCACCCTAAAGTACAAAAATAACTAATAATTAAACAAATAAAGTGGATAAAATAGTGCTTAAAATTATTATATTTATCAAATTAAAAATGGAATTCAACAGCGAAGGGGATTCCACAACGCCTTAAGCGTAAATTAAGAAAAAATATATAAATTCGGTCTGGCCTGTACGATTAACGAAAAACCTCTTTAGAAATTCTCATTCACAAAGAGCTTCGTACATCTGATAATTAAATCTAAAAAATCGCATGTTTGGGACACTATATAACAAGAGTATGACATTGTACTACTATATTTGTAAATGATACAGCGATTGAACTTGGGACCTTTGATGTGGGAGTCGTAGCACTTGCCACTTGGTCACGAAGGTGATCGATATAACCATCTTCTAATGGCTTCTAATATAGTATAAATAATCAAATGATTTTACTGAAATCTCTTGATGGACCTTCATTTTAAATATTAATTCGCTGTCGCTGTCGAAATAAAGACAAAGGTGGAAGTAGTTAAAAAACAGTGTTTGATTTAATTATTATAGTATAAATAATTGGTATATTTATTATTATTAGCGTAAACTTTGTGAAGATACATAATATATGTATTTTGTTTTTAAATCTGTTAACGCAAGTCATCAGTGGAAAAATGTGTAAAAACATATTTCGATTGGAGTTTTAGTGCCAACTCTTGTGTTTAAGAAATGAAATCACTAAGACAAATTTATAGTGGAATGAAATAACTAAGACGTAATAATATATTATATAACACGAAAACGACATTGCTCGTTGATACCACCAAAGATAATATAAGTATTCAGTTGTAGATATAGATTGTAGTTTTACAAACAAACAAACAAACCATCACGCCGTTTCCCCGCAGGGGTAGGCAGAGAGAATGGACCGCCACACTACTCTATCCTGGCAAACCTCTCTAGATTCCTCCACATTCATACAACGAGTCATACACGCACGTCGATTCCTCCGACTTCTAACATGACCAACCTTTTAAAATTTGATTAATTTGGTCATGCCATGTTTTACTCGGTCTGCCTCGACTTCGTACCCCATTTACATGTAGTTTTATACTGAAAAGGGTCGAATTCTTACTTAAGAATAATGTTTTTTTTATACAAGAAAAACAAAATATTTCAAAAAAGTGTTGTATTTAGCAAAAATATTGTGAAAATTTTAGGTTTCTCCAAATCATATATTATAAATGTGAGTGCTGTGGGAATTAAAGTTTATGCCATTACTTTAAACGTATTTTGAAACCGAGTTTATGTTTAAAAAAATCCCATTTCTGAGATGATGGATCATGTACCTTTAGTGATAGTGTATTACTATACCAAACTGAGTACGGTTCTATAGAGTTCGATTAAGTTAACGTGGCGAAGAAAACGCATTAGTTTCGGGTATAAAATGTATACATTTCTTAATATTTATTTGCGTATAATAAACATAAATCTCCATAGATGGTGTTAGTATGTAGATTATATATAGAGTAATCTTAAAAAGATTAACATATGTAATCAAAATCTTCATAGATGGCACATTGAAACTGACATGTGAAATCTGGCATAGGACTTTAACATATATACAACTTCTACATGGTCATAAAGGAAGGTGAAATGGGGAATGTTGTAATTGCATAAAGCGTGCGCTTAACCCAACCAATGACAGGTCATAAGTTCTGTAAACACCTTGATCAACCATATTCAGTTTACAATTTGCATCTTCGTCTCTATTGAGATACAATTAAATCATGAATTGAACCCACGGTGGGTGAAATCCAGTATTCGTATACAAGTATAAGTATACATTCACAAAAAAAAAAATTATACTAATCACATTTGATAATGCTTAGCATGAAGAAACATGTCACTCCTATCAAAATACAAAAACTCATCAAACATATTACCAAATTACAATCTAAAAAGCTAAACCGATTGGTATATAAAAAAAGATTATCCAATTAAATTAGTATATTCTAAATAAAATGAAAACATTGCTCAACTTTTAAAAGTAATATTTCAAATAAGCATTAAATAAATAAATATTAATTGTTAAAATTTCATCAACTATACACAGAAGAAGGGAAGTCTGTTTTCCCGAAACATTTCTGTATACGATGTAAATAAGTGTTGTGATAATACAAAGTAATCAACAAGTTGTTCTAATGTGAATACACAACATAAAGTCATGGCGAATACAGAAGAAATAATTTGTCATTTTCTTTTTTATATACATATTTTATATATACAACACTATTAAAATTAGACAACACTATTATATGCACATTTTATACATATCAGTCCTTCAGTGATACATATTTTCACTGGATGATGATGATGATATTTTCACTGAAGAAGGACTGGTTGTCCAAAACATGTCTGATATGTAATTTTAATAGTGTTGTACTCGTATATACAAAGTATATAAAAAATAAAAAGACAAATAAAACATCTAAAACACAAAGTATGGCAAACAAAGAATAAATAAATCATGATCACATATATCTTCCATTAATCTTCGAATATTTGAAAAAAAAGAGTATGAAAAATTGTTTAAAAGAAACTTTTCTTATTATTTTAATAAATATAATTTCGAAGCTTAAATCAAAAGATCAAAGTGCAAAAATATATAATTTAATGTAACACAAAAGCAAAATATTTAGAAATAATTTATCTTTTCACTTGATATCAACCTAATGAAATGCATTATTTATATGTAGTATTTATCTAATGAAATGCAATATTTTGAACAAATGTATCTTTTACAGAGACGTTAATAACAAAGATTTAAAAAATTTTATGTAAAAATAAATTACATTTTTTGTGCCAAAAAAAGTTTTTGTGCGTCTACTTAGTTCATAGGATTAATTCTCCATGAATTGTATCTTGTATTGGTACTTACCTACCGAGAGGGAAAATGGTCCATTGAATGCTGACGCGTCGTTCATCATCTTGTTGTATAATATGTCATCTTCGGTAATCGATCTCGCCGCACACTTAAGCGGATACAAGATGTTAGCGCTACTTCCTTGCGAAATTAACATTACAATATGTCCCTTTTTATATAGTCCCTTAAATATATTCCATGCTGGTAAATTAAGTCGGAATATTCGAGCCGTGTAAAAAAAGGATTTTTTAGATGGTATATATTCATTCAGCGAATACAAGTTCTATAGTAAAGTAAGGAGTTGATGAATATCGAGTGGTTCCCGTTTTCATTCATTGATATCCCAATTTTCTTATGATAAACGTCTTTTAGAAAAGTAGTTTTTTACTTTCGTACGAAGAAAAAAAATGTTTGTTGTATGACATTACTAAAACAATTTTAAAAATTCGAATGTAATTTTAGATTAGCAAACACTGCTTAATTCTATAATGACGAATTTTTTATGAATTAAATAACTGTTTTTACAGTTTTTGTTTTTACACAAAGGCTTACACCTTCATCATCGGGAGAACAATATAAACCCGATGATGAAGGTATAAGGTTTCGAAACATGTCAAGAAAAATAAACTCAAAAGTGGAAAAAACAGTGTTATAATTTTAAACTGTTAAATTAAATAACTTTGTTTTATGTATCACATTTTATTTTATTTTACGTGACAGCTGTTTTGTCAACCTATGTTGATATCATCAGGTGTAACAATGATGAGAGTAATACATTTTGAAGAATAAAAAAATGGTAATAAAGGTAATTTCAAATACTTGATTTAACATCACATTAAAGGTCTTTCGGGAACCAACCGGATTGTGATGTGATGATGTCAACATAGGTTGACGAAACAGCTGTCGCTCAAACTAAAATAAATTGTGATACATAAAACAAAGTTATTTAATTTAACAGTTTAAAATGTTTAGGAATCATAGTGCCATAGGCCAAAACAATGGACAAGTGTTATAATTCATAAAAAAAACTCTAATGTGATTTATTTTAACATTTCTTTATTTGTTTTAAGGGAATCGACCGGTTTCATTCCCATTGGAGCTTTGCCTAGGTTACAAAACAATAAGAATCATTTTATTACCCTGACGAGGATCCGTAGGGTGTGAAACCGGTTTGAAACTCGGTTGGTTCCCAAATGACCTTTAATGTTATGTAAAATCAAGTATTTTAAATTTCTGTTAAAAGCATTTTTTTCGTCTTAAAAATGTATTATTTTCATCTATATAATTTTTAAATAAAAAAACTGATTAAAAATACGTAGAATTTCAACGGCTTTTTATTAATTTTTTTTTATGATTTTTTTAGATACTTGTTCAATCAACGATTTTTTTAAATATCTGATGTTTTAACTGAATAGGTAATCTATAATCTATAAATGGAGATTTTAATAATTGTTACGAATATGAAAGTCGAATTATTGTTTTTTTTAAATCATTCTCAAGAATTTTCTTGCATTATATCATTCTATAACCAATGTTTTTATTTGAACAAGTAAATGTTAAAGATGAAATATTTTTCGTTAAAAATAATATTTATAATTAAAGAAGTACATTTTTTCATTAAAAAAATATCTTAGTAAGATGAAAAATTATACAGCAACACAAAAAATAAATACTTAAAATTGTTTGAATACGTATTGATTCTTAATAAAATGTTCATGAATGAACATTATTTTACATATTCGAAATTCGATGAACAGTCAAACCAATTTAATTTGTATTTTGATAAATTTTAGATAGTCTCCCGTTGCTTTCCACATTTGTATTCAGCAGGTTATTTGAATCCAATAACTTTATACGACTTTTAGCTATTGATTCTCTTGACATATGACAGGCAGCTAATCTATCGCTATTTTATTGCCACATAAGTTCTCCGTATTTTAATGAATATAAAAACTAAATATTTACTACGCAAGTGCATTATTTCACGATCCTTACATAACTCTGATAAATAATCTAGTCGAAATGACTCCAGCCATCTGCATTCACCCGTGTCACCACAATCCGGCATTGGGGTGGAATTGTAATGAAGCCGACAATGAAATAACACGTAACGCTGAGCGAATGTCCTTCAAAATGACCGAAGTTGGACCGCAGGGTAATTAGTCTGTTTACTGCCAGATGAAAGTTAACGAGGAGTGCCGCCTCTCTGTCCGACCGGAGATTCGGCCTTTTGTGACACTATGCTGGCAGATGAAAACTACTGTGGATTACTCACTAATCTAACCCACGGATGCTGCAATAAGGGTCAGGGTACAATGTTTATTCAGAGTATATGTAGTTTGAAATCATGTCAAAGTCATCTCTAAGCTACTGTTATTATTTCTCTTTTACCGCAACAATTATGTGAAAAATTCAAATTTTCTTCTTCTTCTTCTTACCCATTATTGTAGATCTTGCGATCTGTTTACGTAAGCTATCAAATTCTTGTAATGAAGGCGTCTAGCTATTCTCCAACTATTGGTCGTTCTTCTGGTCGACGGTCATCTGGGGTCTCTTGCATCATGATTCATTACAACTCAATTTAGTTAACCTTAAATTCGCTACCTGTAAAAAGTAAAATTTCGCAGTGTGGGTAAGCATATTTCGCCAAACTGATGTATTAATAAATGTAAAATTTTTTAGAATCGAAAAACTTTTGAAAAATATTTTTTTGCCTTTTTTTATAAAACTTTGTACAAACAACACTATTAAAATTACATATCAGACATGTTTCGGACAACCAATCCTTTAGTGATAGATATTAAAAAATATTATAAAATTGTTTACAAATATGATCAATTTTGACAGATACGTATCACTGAAGAAGGACTGGTTGTCCGAAACATGTCTATGTATTAGTCTACAATCATATTAGTCTACATTAATATTGTCGTATGTAGGAACAAAGAATATAAAAGAAAAATGAAAAAAACGAATAAAACGTTTACAACACAAAGTATGGCGAACATAGAAGACATTTTTTTCTTTAAGTTTCGAAGGTTTTACACCTTCATCATTGAAAGAACACAATAAACTTATTACCTTGGTAGTTTTTATTATTCTCCCGATGATAAAGGTGTTAAACCTTCGAAACATGTCGAGAAAAATGAACTCAAAAGTGTAAAAAATTAAAATATTTTGTTTTAATATATCTAGAATTCTTTGTTCTGTACAAAATTAGTTTATCCAGACTTTAGTTATCATTTTTTTAGAGGGCTCTCTGTTTTGGAGCGTTCTGAATAACTCCTCCGCATCCCTCATTGCGCAGTCAAGATATTTGCTTTCTGTCAGGCCCACGTCCTTCATTAATGCAATCCATTATAATTTGTTGGAGTATCTCATGTCCATTTCTACGCGCGATATGATATCGATAGGAAACATTTAAGACCTTTATGCATTTTAATAATGCCTTGATGCAATATAGGCTTAAAAATAATGTTGTTATTTAAAACTTCACGGTAAAAGTATATTGTAAATAATAAACGATAAAAAAATTGTAAAAAATCTTGTTAAAATATATATTTACATACCTAGTTTAAATCTACCAATTTTTGTGTCTTTGACTGGATCAGAAGATGGTCGTGAGCTGCCGAAACCGGTCGAAGACACAAACATTAGTGCATTTTAACTTTATATAGATTTTAAAAAGATTTTGTAATTTTCAATTTTTATTTTCATTATTTGTAATATGCTCTATTTTTGACTTCAAATTGTAGAGAAAATGTGTTTACGGTATATGAAACATTTTTTCTTTATAATGATGAGATATTTTCTGCTCATTTTGGAGAATACATAATAAAATCCAACCCAATTATTTTCTGTTGATAGATTTCGAATACCTTTCATTGGTTCACTGTATTAAAAAACAATAATAAATATGAATAACTTCTAGTTTAATATTGTGCAAACAAGAGATATAAAATACATAAAATAAACGTAATAATAAATACACATTTCATTGAATACTTAAAACATTACCGTTAGCCGTAATATATTATAATTTTAATCAATTACTTCCCAAAACTTCGCCATGAAGCGGGGGGTATTACAAATTGATCTCCCTAATAAAACGTTGAGATAATCTTGTATAATATAATTCGGTAGTTAGGGACAAGTATCCCATATCTCCGGCGACCTTTCACACGTCCTAAGCCTTCCCTCCCTCAGCTCGGCGGTCGCATGATCAGTTCATTATATCATTAATCGTTACGGTCATCCCCTTTGAGGACTCACCCTAAAGGATGATATTTTTAAAAATATTTCAAATATTAAATATAAAGATTCCTAAACAATGGTGTAAAATTTCATTAAACAACTTTAATAATGAGAAAATAATCCATTTATCAGTAATTGGTAATATTGATTTGATTACTGCCAAAGCGAAACATATCAATTAGAACTAACTGACTAACTTACTGTCTCGCCGTCTTCCCGAGGAGTAGGCAGAAAGAACGGACTATCACACTTTTCTTTCCTGACATATTTCACTCGCTTCCTCAACATTCATACATCGTGTCATGCATGCACGTCGATTACTTCGATTACGGCCGACATTCAATATTTGATTTATTTGGTCGCGCCAGGTCTTCTTTGGTTTTCCTCTATTTCTAGTTACATTTATGTCGTTACCTATACATTTATGTTTACCATTCTTTCTTCATTCATTCTTTCTATGTGTCCAAACCATCTTTATGATCCTTTCATTATTTTGTTATCATTCCCACTGCATTCACTTATTATATTTATTCGACACTATCATACACAAATTTTTCTACACAATCTTCTAAGATATCTCATTTCTATTGCATTTATTCTACTTTTATCCTTCCTTTGCCAGTTCCATGATTTGCTTCCATTTATATAAAAAATAATAAAATTTGACTAGGAAACTGATTTCTACATCAATATTTCAATTTTGCAATTAGCTCATTTATATGAATGAAAACATGCATTTTCTAGCAGTTTATTACATTTTATGGAAACGACATATTTCGCCTTGTAAATGCATTATTATTTGAGTTTTTAAGTTGAGTTGTACGATAGTTTTCAAAAAGGAAGATCAGGTTATGTTAAGTCGTGTGTTAAGTAAATAACCGACTTGCAAATGTTGACACACGTTTTCTTAGCTGTCTTATTTTGCATTTAAGCCAACAGATTTAAAGTCATATACCCTTGAATAATCTTTACAATATTGGGCGTTTACAATGAAATAAGTTGCCTCATAAAATGGATCCATAATTTTTCATTTAAACAAGTCATTCTCGAAACATATCTTTGGGTATGTTTTGAAGAGCAATGTTTTTTTAGAGTTTTAGCGATCAAGCATTATCGAATGATTTTACTGAAATCTTTTGATGGAAGTTCATTTAAAAAAATATATATAAATTAAACAATGTCTTTTTTCAACCTTTATTTTGACAGCGACCGATTAAAGGCAGAAGTAGAAGTGCCAATAATAAAAAAAACATCGTTTTTTTTAATAAATATAATTATACTAATTATGTGCTTGTATGACTCGCTGTACGAATGTGGTGGTAGCTATAGATTAGTGCCAGGATAGAGTAGTGTGGCGGTCGATTCTCTCTGCCTAACCCTACGGAGAAACGGCGTGATGGTTTGTTTTGTTTTTTGTTTTTACTTAACAAAGACATGTTTTAGATATGACGTAACCTTTATCATTGATAAAGGTTATGTTATTTACTTATAGACATAAAATACTAAAACACTTTGTGTTTAACACGGTATGGTTATTATAATTGATGCTAAATAGTTTCGCTTCAACTCAAGCTTCATCAGGGCAGAATAACAACGTTATGTTATTACCGAAACGTGTCTGTGTTAAGTGAAATAAAGTGTTGAAATACTAAGTGTTATTTTTTTTATTCAAATGTGAATCCACAACACAAAGTGATTGCGAATATAGAAGAAAATCGTTTAATTTAATTATTAATTAAGCATTTATTAATCAATTGGTTTCATCTAACTTTATATGTCAATGAAACAACCTGTATATAAGGGTGACTATTTGTATGAGACCCACATACAAATACGAGCCCCCGAAACTATTGAGATGTGACTTTATGATATTCTTCCGTTCAATATAATCGGTAATGGCGTCATTTCGTTAATCTGGGGACACATCTAGAATACTTAAAATACATAAGAAGTAAATGGATCACTTTATATGTATGAGTATATGAGATTATGCATGTATGCTTTATGTGATGTAGGCATTTATTAATAAACCGTAGAGAAAGGAATTCACTGGCATTTCAATAGAGTTGTATAAACGTATAATCGGTTTCCACACTGCATAATCTTTAGAGCAGAAATCTGTAAAACAATAAAATATTGAGATTATCATTAAACAAAGATGTTTTTAATCTATATATTATGAACCTGAATTTTATTTTTCTTACCTTTTCACATAGGTACAATGCTTTAATAATAAGCTAAAAGTTATAAATTATAAAACAAAATATTTCTTTGCGGTAGGGTAATTTTATTTAATGATGAATTAAGCACAAATATTGAAGAAATAACCATTTGGAAAAAAAATAATTCGATGATGAGAAATGTCTAAAATATTGCATGAAAATTTATAATTCTTAAAAAAAGAACGTTTTTTTTCTCCATGTACAAGATTTGTTACGGAGTTTTATTCATTTTAAAGTAAAGATAAATGATATGATTATAATGTTCAAATTATATATAAAACCTACTTATTTACTTCCTATGGTCATTCAACTCTTGAAGAGTTTTTGCCTCATTGATGATTTTTCACAAAATTCCTCGTTTTTTTTTCTCTCAGCAGTCCGATTCGCCCAACCTAGCCAAATCAGTCAGAACATTGTCAATTAGGCGCTGTCTAGGCCTTCCTAGAGGTCTTACTCCAGTTGATCCAGAAGCGTTCAGGGTCTTGATTGCTCTGGTCTCTTTGACTCGACGTGCCTAATCCATGCTAGGTGACCGGCACTTACGGTTCTCGTTATAAAGGGCTGCTGGGTCATCGTATGGATCCCTTGGTTGGTCCTTTGCCTCTATGTTCCCGCTGCAACACCGAGTCTGGGTCCCAGGATCATTCTAAGTGTTCTATTCCTAAACCAATAGATTATTTGTTGTTCTTTAAGAGTCATTATCTACTACTGTTATATGTTAGCACTGGCTAGATGATGGAATTATAAATTCCTAACAACGGAAAAAAAGAAACAAAAGATGAATCATTTCAAAAATTTAACTTACAGTCACGTTACCCTTAAAATCTCAAAGTTATATGAAACTTGTACAATTTGTAGATGAATTCTTTGCAAGATTCCTTCCATATAATAGTACGAGTACCCAAGCACGTAGAAACAATGTAATCCTTTCGAAAACTTGCGCTAATGCCCAAAGTGACAAACACTTTTATTTACATACAGTATTATATATTACACAATGTGTTTTGTTTTATCAAAGAGATGTTGGCAATTAATCACCCCGACGTACTTACGCAAGTACTAGGCCGTGCGAGGGAAAATACTTTACGCGGGATAAGGGAAATTTTGTTCAACAAGATAATAAGGGACTCTCATGATGAAATTGTTGTTTGCTTGAGTAATAGGGAAGAGTATTTCCTTGTGTTGCAGTGTTTCAACATTAATTGTACTTCCTTTGAAGTGTTTTTTTTATTAATTAAGTATAGACAAATTTAAGTTATCTTAATATTATTGATGGCGCTAGTGTAGTTTGACCTACAAACAGTGAAGTTATTAAAAAAATAGTAACATATATACAAGTTCTAAAAATTTGTCAGACGTGGTGTCATAAGAAGGGCGAAATGGGGAATGTTGTTAACATAAAGTGATTGCTTAACCCAACCAATGACAGGCCATAAGTCCTGTAAACGCCTCGACTACCATATTCTGTTTCCAAAAAAAATTACATATTCGTCTCTATTGAGATACAATTAATCCTTTAACATAATAATGTTTTATAAATCGATTAAAGTATCCAAAATAATAACAACAACAACACAACAACAACAAACCATCACGCCGTTTCCCCGCAGGGGTAGGCAGAGAGAATGGAACGCCACACTACTCTATCCTGGCAAACCTCTCTAGCTTCCTCCACATTCATACAACGAGTCATACACGCACGTCGATTCCTCCGACTTCTAACATGACCAACCTTTAAAATTTGATTAATTTGGTCATGCCATGTTTTCCTCGGTCTGCCTTGACTTCGTACCCCATTTACATCATTAACGTATACTTTCTTAACCATTCTTTCTCCATCCATGCGTTCCATATGTCCGAACCAACGCAGCGATCCTTTCATAATTTTGTTCATAATACCTTCTTCCGCTCTACATTCCTTTCTTATATCAGCATTTGAGATTCTGTCGTATATCGTTCTACCACACATACGTCTTAGGGACCTCATCTCTACTGCATTTATTCTACTCTCATCCTTCTTTTGCCAGTTCCATGCTTCGCTTCCATACATTAAGGTTGGGACCAGAACTCCATTGTGAACGGCCGTTTTCGCTTTCATTGATAAATTCTTGTTTCCAATAACTATTTTAAAGCTCCATTCACTTTGTTACCCGCACCAACCCTTCTTTCGACGTCACTATCCGTTCGGGCATCTGCTGTGAACATACTACCTAAATACACAAATTCCCTCACCTGTTCCAAGTTCTCTTCATTCACACTTACATTACAAACTGTCATTTGCTCTTCCCTTTCGAAAACCATCACCTTTGACTTTCCGACATTCATCATTAAATCATTTGACTTGCATACCTCATTCATTCTCGACACCAAGACTTGTAATTCGTCCGCACTATCCGCAACGAGAACGGCATCGTCCGCATAAAGCAGACAGTTTACAGACAGATCACTCATCTTAGCACCAGCATTTATACCTTTAAGTTCTTTCATACACTTGTCCATATACAGATTGAACAACCATGGAGACATCACGCAGCCCTGCTTAACACCCTTCGTGATATCAAACCAAGGCGTGATGTCTCCATTTACCCTAACACTAGCAGTGCTCCCTTCGTAGAGAGAAGCAACCGCCCGTATCAGTTTTGTGCTCACTCCGTATTCGGACAAGATTGACCACAGTTTATCTCTGTTCACTCGATCATAGGCTTTTGGCAAATCGACAAACGCACAGAAAAGCTTACGGTTTTTGGCCATAAACTTCTCCGCAAGCGTTCGAAGTGCAAAAATCTGATCCATACATCCTCTTCCGGTCATAAAAGCGCCTTGAACATCCCATACTCTTTCAGTCGTCGTCTTTTTTACTCTTTCTATTAAAATTCGGCCGTAGAGTTTACCAACGTCGCTTAACAGACTTATTGCCCGGTGATTTCCGCAGTCCATACGAGACCCCTTTCAAAATAATAATTGCCCATCAAACCGTCTGACAAAAATGTATTCTTGGTATACATAAAATCATTGTTTCAGGTTAACATGTTCAAATTTAAAATTCATATGAAAAATTAATAAGGATTTTTTTTATAAATTAAAACAATGTTTTTTTTTTTCAATTTTGAGTTTTTTTTTCTCGACATGTTTCGAATGCTTTTACCATCAGGAGAACGATATAAAATAACCAAAATTATTACAAACTGAGTGCAAGAACCTAGAATTATATATAATATGTGTTAGTTAACTTGCCTAGTACTAGGGAGATAACAATAGACATATCAATGGGTTAAATTTTGAAAGGATTTTTAGATGGAAGTATTGAGTGAAGGATGTTTTATTGATCTAAAGCTTTTGATTAAGTAAGGGTACAGTTTATATTTTAAGACAGAAAAATAATAACTTTTTGTGATTTTTAATATAATGCTTGCTTAACTTTTTTTATTTGAATATTCTATATGTATTTTAACCTAAAATAATAAATAATAATGTTTGATATTTAACCCTTAATTGAGTGCTAAGAAACTGATTATTTGAAATAATATTCTTTTAATAGACTTGCATAAAAATATGCAACATAAAATAATTACTTACCGTTAATTTTTTGAAAAACGTTCATTTTATGTACGAGTATGTTATTTTTGTGGGTAATACTAACCTGTGTCAATAGAAACATTGATTATATCAGTTATATTTTTCTTTAATCGAATTTTAGGTTAAAAACGAGTATGGTTTTAAAAAAAACTCTTCAGCTAGCATTAGAACAATTGTTGCGTATTTCATTTTCACACCCTATATAATTTATGGATATTGTCAATATTACAGTAATCGTTTTTGTGACGATTTAAATTGAAACCAAATTTTCAAAGCGAGAAAAGTTTAGTAAAATTTCGTATCAGCAAATTGGATACAGTTTTATTTATTTGAATTATAATTAGTGCACGTCTTAAAATACCTTGTTTGATAAACGAAGAGAAGTTTGATAATTTTTTTGTTTGGAAAATTCATTATCAAAGTAGTTTATATATTATATAAATAGTATACGGAAAAATCAAAAGAAAAAATATCGTTTAAAATAATACAATAAAATTGCAAATGTGAATAGTGTAAGATCGTTCGATCAGTTTTATAATATAGTTCGTATATCTTCATCTTAAATTATATAGGGTTATTAATTATAATAAAATGGTGAAATTCGCTTATAATTTTATAAAAGACCTTTTGATCTAGGCTGTAAATAAATCTGAAGAATTTTAGTTAATAAAATTAATTTGTTTCTCTTCATGGGTGCTTCATAATTTCACTGAAAGAAACATAATGGGTAAACACTTGTTAAGAAAATATAAATCTGCGTACAGGTGGGAGGAACAAAATCTGCTGGTGGGTCGTTTGAAGAACAATTTTATTATAAGATCTCTAGAGCAAGTGAACGAACCTCAGTTTATGAAGAACGGATTTTATTTTATTCTAATAACTGAGTGAAAGCTCAAGTAATTTTAAACATGATTAATTTTATTTTTTATTATGAAGTGTTACAGCTTTGTGAAATAAATTTACCTTAATGGATACTAAATTTTACGATTAAATAATGTGACATTGTATATTGAAAATGTGTACTTTTTGGATGACTTGGATATATGGAACAAACAAACAACCGGGTGGTGGTCTAGGGGATAGAACGCTTGGTTCCTGATCCAGGGGGCATGGGTTCAAGCCTGGACACGACTAGGTTCATTCTTCATGAGCTATTTTCTGCTCACATTGAAGATTGTAAAATAAATTCTAGTATCATTGATATAAATCCTTGATGTAAGTCTTTTTTCTTAAAAAAAAAATGAACAAGATGATAATGATAAAAATGTTGTATACAAGCAGTATGAGTGAAAAGAGAAGCCGTGAAAGACCTAGGAAGGCGTGTCATGACCAAATTGATCAAATAATAAAGGCGGTCACATTTGATGTCGGAAAAATCCACGAGCGTGCATGTTAAGATGTATGGACTTAGAAGAAGTTAGAGAGGTTTTGTCATGACAGAACAGTATGGCGGTCCATCTTTTCTGCCTACCCCTTCGGGGAACAAGCATACTAAATGTTCAAATATATAAATGAATGGTGGGACTTGTATATTTTTTTATAGAAAATTATTTTCACACTAATTCAATTCATTATCGATTTCATGGCTACTGATTTTTGAGAGGGTTAACTTTGTCTACTCATTCATATAGCCTCATATAAATGAGCAAATCAGTCAACGTGATTACGCAGAGATATATAAATAAACTTTCGGTTCCACGACATGTCACAAAATTTGCTTTGAAATGTGCTTGTTTTTTGCCACCACTTTAATTTATATTAAAATCGAAATATCCCAGTTGAATACGTGCAAAAAGTGTACGTAATATATAACTTAGGTATAAAAATATTATGACAGTGTGAACAAAATGAAAAAAACCCTAGAAGATAGATTTGGCGTTTAAATGAAATAATTGATGAATGGATTTCGAAGTAATATTTAAGTATAATGGAACACGAAAAATGTCGCAATAACAAACCAATGATAAATCGACTATATAATAAACCGGAAAAATTGAATTGTCTACATCTAAATTATTATAAAAACACGTTCTCCTAAGAAAAAATTTACTTTGGATTTAGTTTAAGCATCTTTCTAGTGTAATTAACTTAATGATATGCATATTGTCAAAAATAATAATATTATAAATTATAATAGTATTCTTTACATACTATGTATGTAGTCATGAAATACTTAAATTATTAAGTAATATATCGTTTTCTCTTGTCCCTTAAATAATGTTTCTAATGTACTCATAATAAGCCAAATTAAGTACCTTAAGGAAAAAAACATACTTAATTTATTTTACTCCCTACGCTTGGGTATATAAACAGTTTGCTTTATTTGATAACGGGTTCTCAAAATAAAACACGAATTTCCAATTAAATTTAATACATTTTTTAAGAATAAATTGTATCTCAATAGAGACGAAGATGTAAATTATTTAAAAAACAGAATATGGTAGTCGAGGCGTTTACAGGACTTATGACCTGTCATTGGTTGGGTTAAGCGATCACTTTATGTTTAACAACATTCACCATTCCGCCCTTCTTACGACACCACGTCTGACAAATTTTTGGAACTTGTATACATGTTAATATTTTTTAATAACTTTACTGTTGGTAGGTACACCTACACTAGTGCCATCTATTAAGATAAACTTGTAAACGATTCGACTACCATATTCTGTTTCCAAATAATTTACATCTTCGTCTCTATTGAGATACAATTAATCCTTAAAAAACGATTAACCCGCAATGGGTAAAAATCCAGTATTTGTATACAACAAAACAAAATATAATACAATTTATATTAAACAGACGTTTTTTCCATATTGAATATATAATAAATAGTTTTTAATGACTAATTTGTGTTAAGCTTTTCCAAGTGGAAATCATTTGATTTATTATTTTTTCTTTAGGTTTCTGTGAGGAGGACGTCTTTCTTCGGGTTTTCAAGTACCCACCGATGTGGAGGAGCCCTCCTGAATCACGACTGGATAGCAACCGCTGGACACTGCGTGGATGAGTGAGTACCGACTAACAATTATATAATTTCCTGCCGTCCGAACTCCACGCCTGGAAACAAGGGCAATATTAGCTACAAGCTGTATCCTTAGTAGGTCTGTATACAGCAGCTGGTGATAACAGCTAGTTATAATTGTATTTCGGGATTGAATTCTTGTCGCAGCATCATATTGAATCAACAGAAATATTTATCTGGGGAATTCAGGGAGATTTGAGTATAATAAATTATGTTTACCAATAAAGCTATTTGTTTTGGTTTATATTTATATGTTACATATAATATTATACTTTGCAATATATAAATGTAGTTTTAACAATCAATACACATCTCAAATGCTAATATAAGAAAGGAATGTAGAGCGGAAGAAGGTATAATGAACAAAATTATGTAAGGATCACTGTGTTGGTTCGGAGAGGAGAAAGAATGGTTAAGAAAGTTTACCATAACGATGTAAATGAGTCGAGGAGTAGAGGCAGACCGAGGAAAACAAAGCATGACCAAATTATTAAAATTTTAAAGGTTGGTCATGTTAGCAGTCAGTAGAATCGACGTGCGTGTATGACTCGCTGTATAAATGTGGAGGAATTAGAGAGGTGTGCCAGGATAGAGTAGTGTGGCGGTCCATTCTCTCTGCCTACCTCTTTAGGGAAACGTCGTGATAGTTCGTTTGTGTAAACATTTATTTAAATAAATAAGATTTGGATGTAATTATTTACTGGTTTCGGCAGCACAACTGTCATTTCTGGACGATTTTGCCTACTAGTTGAAAACAACTTGCTCTTACTAGCCGAAAACAATGAATTACTTTAGAAATGTAACAACTTTAATATAAATGTATTTTTAGATCCACTGTGGAATTCCACAATGACAAAATGAGTTCATATCCTTCTCCCGATGATGAAGGTGTAAAGTCTTCGAAACATATTAATTTGTGTTTTTCAATATAAATTTTGGTATTGCGTGATATATATTTTGATTTTTATAACTGATTTGTAAATAAAAGCAACAATAAAAACAGATATCACAACTTTAAAAAATTTAGTGCACACCTCATATTAATGGCGTTGAAAAACGTGAAAATGCCATAGTTAAGTTGTAACGCCTAGCCATTATCTAGCGTATCTTTGATTTATTAAAAAAAACAATATTTCAAATTGCGGCCCAGGATAGCATATTTAGAGGATTCATAAACCCGACCGTCCGTCAGTATTAACTTAGTTCTAAATTCGAAATACATTTTTGTTTTTAGAATAAGTCATTCTGTTTTCGTAAGATGAAGTAATTTATAGGGAGAAGTTTTTTCACGAGACCGCAGCTGATATTAATGACCCAAGTTCCCACCTCCGAGAGAATTATGTTTGTGCCATTAGCTACCTCTGCGTGTGTGTATCATATTCACCGCTCCTGTAGTGGTGAGGGCTGTTTTGAATATCATTCTCACGACGTAGGCGTTCATCAGACAAATAAATATTAATTTTGATAATTTATGGTAATTGTATTTACAAAGCTTATTTACTATTGATTGTTAGTAGATAGTAACAGATAAAAAACGTATCAAAAGTAGCTATTGCTTCCAGAACAATGATTTAAAACTCCATATTAAATATAAAATATGAAAAAAAAACATAAAATCTATACCTAGAAATTTTATTACGTTTTATGGGAAAACCTGTCGGTTTCCATTTCTCATTAGCATTTCCAGTTTCTATTTATATAAAATGTAAAATAAAACTTTGAGAACAAATGTTTTCATTTATATTAAATATTCTAAATAATGAGTCATTATTATTTTTTAAATGTTTATTCACTTTTGCGTTGAATATAACAAGTTCATTGTTCCCTCGGTAAACGAAAAGGTAATGGAGAGTTTAATTTAATTATAAATTAAGGGCGACTGTTTAATCGATTTAACGGGGATTTTTTAAATATATATTTTATATATTAGGTCCTTACATATAAAATTGGCGTTTTGCCGTACTGGCAAATTTGATCTCAAATATCTTCTCTTTGGTTAGGAATTCCAAATTCAAATTTATACAGCTATTTACTCAAGTATTTGTGTTTCGAAAATTATAATTCATTTGTTTTTTCCTCAATTGTTTTTTTCTTTGCGTCACTCAGTTTACAAAATGGAAAACTTGAAATATCGCGTTATTTACGAGTACGAGTTCCACCGTGGCACCAGTGCTGCAGAAACGGCTCGAAGGATTAATGATGTGTATGGCGACGGTGCCGCAAAAGAAAACACAGTGCGTTTTTGGTTCCAACGTTTTCGTTTTGGAAATTTCGACCTGCAGAACAAGCCCCGTAGACGGCCGGAGACCAAAGTTGATAATGAAGAATTGAAGGCTATTGTGGAAGCGGATCCATCGCAAACCACGTCCAAGTTAGCTGCAGGCTGCGGTGTTAGTGATAAAACTGTTTTAATCCACTTGAAGCAAATTGGGAAGGTGAAAAAGCTTGAAAGGTGGGTACCTGACGAATTGAGTGAAGCAAATCAACAAACGCACGTTGACTGCTGCGTTGCATTACTCAACCGGCACAATAATGAAGGGATTTTAAATCGAATCATTACCTGTGATGAAAAGTGGATCCTGTATGATAATCGGAAGCGCTCATCGCAATGGCTGAACCCTGCCGAACCAGCCAAACCATGCCCCAAGCGAAAATTGACTCCAAAAAAGTTACTTGTGAGCGTTTGGTGGACTAATGCTGGTGTCATTCACTACAGCTTTCTTAAATTTGGCCAAACGATTACAGCAGATGTCTTTTGTCAGCAACTGCAAACCATGATGGAAAAGCTAGCTGCTAAACAACCGAGGCTGGTTAATCGCTCTAGGCCACTGCTGCTTCATTATAACGCTAGACCACACACTGCACAACAGACGGCTACCAGATTAGAAGAGCTTCAATTGGAATGTCTAAGACATCCACCGTACTCTCCGGACCTTGCCCCAACATATTACTATTTTTTTCGAAATTTGGATAACTTCTTGCAAGGGAAAAAATTCAACTCCGATGGGGCAGTCCAAACCGACTTCAAAGATTTTATTGATTCCCGTCCGAATGGTTTTTTAGTAAAGGGATCGATGAACTACCTATGAAATGGCAAAAGTGCGTAGATAGCAATGGTACATACTTTGATTAAATAAATATATTATATTAAAAAAAAATCAACTTTATGTTCCTCCCATACAAAACGCCAATTTCATATGTAAGGACCTAATATATAATTCTTCTGTACGGGCGTATGTAGTTGAAATCCTCCTAAACGGCCAGATCAATTTTAATGATTTTTGGGTGTGTGTTTGAGTGGGTCTTTGGATAATTTAGATTCACAATTGGACCCGGTTGTAACCGTTGAAACCCTCTGGGAAGTTCAGAAGTTCAGAAGAATAGTTGACCTTCTGATTTTAATTCATAGATTCTGTGTTTAAGCATGCGTAAATCACTTGGGTTGTAGCGTGGCGTAGTTTTAATATTCAAACTGAATATCAAATAACATTAAGTATATAATTGATCGAAAATACGAATATCGAAGAAACGTTTGCTGAACCAGCTAATTGCAAGCAAGCCAACGTTCGGGCAGGACAATGTCTGGTATTATGTAAAAATGTATAAAGCCACAAGTCTTTATATTTTTGTTTTTATAAATATGTATAGATAAATTTAATTATTAATTAAAAGATAAATTGTTTTTATAAGTATGTATAGATAAGTGCTATTTATATGTTTTAAATATAACATATTCAAAATAATCTCTTTAAAATCGAAAAAATAATCGCGTTTACATTATAATTTGTAATCCAGTTTTACAAAATTAATACCACAACCATCAAAAAAAACTTTTCATGTAAAATTGGTTGTATGTTTTAATTAAAAATGAGTTCACAGCATAATGTGAAAGAAAATATAGAATAAACAGCAGAAATTCCATTTAATCTACGCTCTGACATTTTAATATTATTATATCCCACCGAGGCTTAACATCTGAGTCTTATGATAAACTTTGTTGAAACGTTGATTTATTAATTAAAATATTTTTTCAGATAATCAATTGATTTTACTGAAATCTTTTAATGGAAGTTAATTTTAAATAATAATGAAATAAACCAATGTTTTTAACTACTTCCACTTTTGTCTTTATTTTGACAGTGACCGGTTTCAAGCGTCTTTTGATGCAAAAGAGCCTGGCGAAACTGATCGCTGCCGAAATAAAGACAAAAGTGGAAGTAGTTAAAAAATATCGTTTTATTTAATTATTATTACAAGCAAATAGCTTATTTTATTTCAGGTGCCAACTATTGTATGTTTCACATAAGATTAAATTAGAGCCTATACCTAAACGAATAAGATAAAATAAGAATTATCTGTATAATTAATACGAATGAAAACGTTAATTTTCTAGAAGTTTTCTTACACTTTATCTGAATTACATGTTTCGCCTATGAAATGGAAGGGAAGATAGAGAGGATAGACCGCCAAACTGTTCTATCTTGGCATAATTCTCGAGCCTGCTGCACTTCAAAAATGACCTTTTGGTAATAAAAAGAATTTAATTAATGAAATATAACTTCTAGAAAACAGGTGTTTTCATTCTTATTAAATATTTTATATGGAGTTTACATCATCGTCCAAAAAACAATAAATAAGAATAATTCAACTAGTTGCTTTTTTAGTATTAGCAATAAATTTAATAACCATATCACCGTTTTTCTGAGGAGTAGGCAGAAATAATGCACTATCACAGTTTTTTCCTGATATACGAGTACTTCACTCGCTTTCTCAACATTCATACATCGTGCCATGCACTAACGTAGTTTTCTCTGACTCCTCACGTGGGCGACATTCAATATTTGATTTGTTTTATCATGCCAGCAATAAAACCTCATTTTAATACTTAATCAGTTGACAAATCGCTTTGGCTAGTTGATTGCAAAAAAATAGCATTTGTTGTCGAGTATTTGTACGTTCAATCATGTAAAATGTAGCAAATAATTATGATACAAACTATAACTGAGCATAGGATTTATTGTCATGCATAACACAATAAAAGTCCTGGTTTATAACATATGTTTGTATAGAAGTAAAAGAGATATCGTTATTTGTTTGTAATTTGCTTAAACTTTATGAAGTTTATGAAATAAAACTTTACGAGTAGGTTATAAATGTCATTGAAAGTGCCCGATGGTAGTTTCTCTAAGATATATTCATAAAATTTCAACAACTTTAACGTTTTCACTTCGGTTGGCTCAAAGTTACTCTCTTTTGTCACGAAATAACGAGTAACTAAAAAAAAGTAAGAACAAAGAAGTGTTGGAAAGTGATATTGAATTTTTATATTATTCCCACAAAATATTTTCATATTTTATAAATTCATTCCACTTGATATATAAAATAGATATATGTTTGTAAAGATCTTAATTAAATCCAACTCAAGAGTGGTTGGGTTAGGTAAATCCTTGGTTGACCTAACCATATCACCCTGAAGATGGAGACTGCAACGATTTCCGAAATGTCGGTCCAGAAAAACGAGTTACGCTAATTTTTCCAAGATCCCAAAAAAACGTATTACCAACAACCATGAAAATCTACGCAATTTATCTCTAAAAACATAATTCTTTTGTACAGGCGTATGTAGTTGTACTCCTAAACGGCTGGACCCATTTTAATGATTTTTTTGTGATTGTTTGAGTAGATTTACAGTTGGACTCGGTAGAGGACCGTTAAAACCTTCTGGGAAGTTCATGAAATATTGACCTTCTGAGAATACGTAGTTCTGTTTGTTTACAAGAGATTGTCGAATTCTGTATTTGAGCATGCGCAAATTTAAATCTACGTCACGCTACAAAAACCCAACTATTTTAAAATGTCAAATTCTATGTGAAATGTCATTTAATATACAGTTTATCGAAAATTCAAATATCTAAAAAAAATATTTGCTGAACCAGCTAATAGCAGGACCGGCAGGAAAACGTCTGTTGGGTCCGCTAGTATAAAATAAACGTAAAATTTTATGAATACACAGAAATGATCAGGAAAAATAATTGTGATATACTTTGACGATGTGAATGGAGTGCGTAGTCAAGGAAAATCAAGCCAAACCATGACCAAATCCAAGAATCCACATTTGTATGACTCGTTGTAGCTAGAGAGGTGTGTCAGGAAACAGTAGTGTAGCAGTTCCTTCTTTCAGCGTAGTCTTACGGGGAAATGGCGTGATGGTTTATGTAATTGTAGTTGAATATTAAACAAAATAATGCTTTACATGAAATCCAGAGCAAAATAAATGCGGTAGAGATGAGGTCCCCAAGACGTATGTGTGTAAATACTGATATAAGAAAAGAATGTAGAGCGGAAGAAGGCAATATGAACAAAATTATGAAAGAATCGCTGAGATGGTTCGGACATATGGAACGCATGGATGGAGAAAGAATGGTAAAAAAGTAAACGTTAATGATGTATATGGAGTACGGAGTCGAGGCAGACCGAGGAAAACATGGCACGACCAAATCAATCAAATTTTAAAGGTTGGTCATGTTAGTTGGTATGTTGTATGAATGTGGAGGAAGCTAGAGAGGTTTGTCAGGATAGAGTAGTGGGGCGGTTCATTCTCTCTGCCTACACCTGCGGAGAAACGGCGTGATGGTTTGTTGTTGTTGTTGTATGAAATACATAGGGATGTTTGAATTTAGTGATTAATTTATACCATTAATATCATTGATTGTAACCATTTATATGTTTTGAATAATATATCTTGTGGTATACTGTGATATCATCTCTCTAAATATGGAAGCTGCAACGATCTTCGAAATGTAGGTCAAAGAAAACTCAATTTTAATTAATTATGTATTAGTGTTGAATATATGTTATATAAATACAGCTATGTCAGACATAGTTGTTGTCCTGGGGTGTATGTGTGTGATCCCTTATTAATACAAGGTGTACGTGACGTGAGATGTGAGGCTAAATGGAGAGGTAGGCAGGGTTGGTTGCACCGCAAGTTTAAAAAAGTAAGAAAAAACATCATTGAAACTGATATTCTAGAGAAACAATTGAACCCGGTTATAATGTATAAATTATTTGTTTTAAGTAGTCCATTGTTTTGGCCGAAAAACTATGTTACTTCAACATTATAACTGTTAATTTTAAAACACTGTTATAATATCACAATTTATTTTTACAGTAAAAGTTTATTGTAACACCTGTTGATGCCAACATCGGTTGGCAAAACAGCTGCCGTGACACTCTCAGTGAATAAGAATAAATTGTTTAATTATAAGAGTATAATAAATTTTATTTGTTTTAATTTGTTTGAATTTAAACACTGCTTTCTTAGTATACGTTTTTAATATATTATGAATGTATTACACTTCCATCACTTTTGTTCCTTTGATAAAGTTATAAAAACTTCGAAATATGCAGAGAAAAATAAACGCACTAACGGAAAAAAATAAAATAAAGAAATGAGACGCTAAACCAATGTTGCCGATATCATGGATCATACGGCTAAATGAAAGTGGCAATGGACTAGGCATATAGTGGGATGACCTGATTGGGATAAGGCAGGGACGAGTGGAGAAAAATAGAAGAGCCCTTTTTCCAGCATTGGAGGGAAGAAAGCTCAAATGAACAAAATCTTCGTTAATTTATAAGAAAGAATTTTTTTCTTCAATGTTATCGTTTAGGTAAATAATTAATTCAAATTTGAAAAAAAAATGCTGAAATAAATATTTCATCATAATGACGTTGTTGCGACATCCTTTTACCTTCCCACCTATACTTGTCCTGAATAATTTGACACATGAATTATTGTTCCCCACCAATCTATGCGGGACTCTAGTCTTTTCGATAACTATTCACACCAGTATCAAATCAACCGGCAACCACCACCTAGCTGTATTAGCTCTAAGCGAATAAATTGCGAGAAAAGATCGCGAAAGTTCAGTGCTGTGGAAGTAAAGAAGAGGTCGGGTGCATCTAAGACCTTCGACATATCAGAGTGAGTCTCTTCCTTTTTTGTCCTAAGCATTTTCAATGCCATCCCACTCCAGGGCAGGTCAACGAAAGACCGCGTCTTTGCTAACCAGCAAGCGGTTTAGGAACCAACAGACGTTATGAATTTGGAAATTATTTTAATCTTGATTTGCAGTTGTTTTGGCTAGTAAATAGGTGCCATTTGTTTCGTTACCGGCCCTGTTGTGCGGAAGAGAGAAGATAGTAGAGAGAGAAGTTAGTGTAAGTGTGCGGGGTGTAAGGATGCGTGTGACACTGTAGACAAATTTACAAGGTTCTACCAGTCTCGCGAGTAATGCCGCTCTTTATTCACTAAAATAATTCACAGGATTTGTCCATGCCACTGCGGTGTGAAAAATATGCCGCCCTGTGAGACGGGCTCAGTTCGGCTTACACCAGGAGCATCTGCTGTTCCAATGTACCACCTGAATATAAATAATCCCACCTTCACTCAAAAAGTATCTCCCCCATCTACAAACTCATCAAATTAAGAGGACTCTAACTAAAATTTCGGTACATTGTATTTTCAGCACAAAAAGGCACAAGAGATTGAATATAGTTTTACAGGCTTTGTAGTAAGAAAAAAATTGCTTATATTGGTTTAGTTAGACAAAAACAGTAACAAACCATCACATCGTTTCTTCAGGACTATATGCAGAGAGATTGGATCGCCATCTATCCTGAAAAATTTCCTCAACATTCATACAGCGAGTCATACATGCTAGTCGATTCTTCCGACTTCTAAATTGACCGACCTTTAAAATTTATTAAAGATGAATTTATTTATAATAAACATTTTTGATAAATACTTAGTTATTGGGTTCGAATAACAGATACTATATAAAAATATAGAAATCAACGGGAAACCACTACATTAAAGGCCCAAGTGACTCCCAAAAAAACCGTAAATTTTCTGAATTTTGCTGCACATCAATCCGTAGGATTTAAACTTAAAAAGAGAATAACAAATTTTTAAAACTTATTTTTCTTCTTCTTCCTCTTAGTTTAGGTCGAATGCCCTGTTTGTGGTGGTTTTTGAAAACACTTTGTATAAAACCATTTTATTCTGAGTAAGAAGCGCCAACCGGTTTCACTCTATAACTAACTTCATCAGGGCTATAAAAAAAACAGTGTATATCTCTGATGAAGCTCTTTACAGAGTGAAACTGGTTGGCGCTCCTTTGTCATAATAAAGTGGTTTCATACAAAGTGTTTAATTAAATTTTTAAATATGTTAAACCACAAAGTAATAGCTTCTTACCAAAGCTAAAAAAATGCACAATTATTTAGAAAATAATAATTTTGTATTGTTATTTAATTTTAAGTGGGGCGGAGCACTGTGAGGTGACCTTAAATTCTAGTTACATCTTGTTTTGCGGGGGCGATTATTTAGAAATACTGTTGTTGGGGTGGACGTGGGGAGGAAGAGCGGGGGCTGGCGGGACGGGGGCGGGATTAAATACGTTGGATTAACAAATTATGTTAATTAAACATTTATGCACTGTTAGGTCCTAAGGCGCCACGCGCAATGGAAGTTTCGGAGTGTTTCACTGCTTTATGTAGTGCGATACATTATCCTTGAATTTAAACGATGCTTTGCTGCTTTTGTAGGCAATCAATGTATTAATTTGTAATTTTATTTTTATTAAAAAGTATATTTACGTATAATTATGAATATTAAAGCAAAAAATAGACATCACATTTTTTTTAATTGTATCTCAATAGAGACGAAGATGCAAACTGGAAATTGAATATGGTTGATCAAGGTGTTTACAGGACTTTTGACCTGTCATTGGTTGGGTTAAGCGCACGATTTATGTAATTACAACATTCCCCATTCCACCATTTTCTTTATGACAATGTAAGAAAAATTTTTGGAAGTTGTATATATGTTACAAATCTATGCCTAACTTCACATGTCAGTTTCAATATGCCATCTATGAAGACTTTGATTACATATGTTAGTCTTTTTAAGATTAATCTAAAAAAGTAAGTAGTTAATATAAGTATACATTCATAAAAAAAATAAAATAAAAAAAACACCACTAATGTTCGCCATACTTTGTGTTGAAGATGTTTTATATCAAAATCAAGATCAAATCAATTAAATATTAAATGTCGGCTAAGCGAGTATTTGGAGAAATCTACGTGCGTGCTTGATACGTTGTATGAATCTTGAAGAATCGAGAAAATAATGAATACCCTTTTGGAAGACGGCGTGAGTTTTTCGTTTTTTTTTTACTACGAATTATTAAGTGTTTAAATAAAAAACTTTGTTACAAATATCACAATTGATTATATTTTATCACAACAGCATGTTTTGCTAACCGATGTTGGCATCGTCAGGTTTTACAATCAAATAAAAAATACACCAGAAAGACTTAGTTCATATACAAAATTATTAGGAGGGGAAGAAACTATAAACAATATTGTAAACAATTTTAATATAAATGAAAAAAAAATGTAGTTAGGTTCGGTAAGAGAAATTTATTATTGATGAGTCAGTTAAAATTAGGAGAAATAAAGAGGGAAGCAAATTACATTAATAGAAAAGGGTTCAACAAGTGAAAGACAATTATAATAAAGTTAAACAAACGTATGAGTCATACATAATTGAGAAAATAAACAAAGAAATAAAAACGTAATATCAATATTTTTTCGTTGAATTATAATATGAAAATGTTTTTAATGTATTATATACAAACTACAATTAATGATATGCGCAGGCATTATCAATTTAATATAATCAAACAGTTAATAAAACAAATACTTGAGAAAATGTAAAACCCGAAATTTAATTGTATAATCGATTCTCTCTTTTAAGGACATTTTGATTTCAAATTCCGTATAATTCGAACAAAGAAAATGTTCTTGCCGAACAGCCTCGGTGCGTCGAAGGCTCGGCAACTTGGTCCCAGATCAAAGGACTGGAGCTCTAAACGAATAATTTTATAACGCCACAGATAATTGTATCGACAAGTTGTCAGGACTTGATAAGGGTTTTATTTATGGCTTGATATCTTAGCTTTAAACGGATCTTGCCCCAAAATATAATAACTTAAAAAGTGGTTTGAGAATGCCAAGCGTTTGTACTAGGTAAATTTTATGTTGTAGTTACCTACGCATTTTTATACTTAATATAATATTTGACATTTGAAACTAAAATATAAAATTTTGTTAACAATATTCGCGTTAATATTGGAAACCAACTTTCTTTTGACTCTTTCATCTTAGCTAAGCTACCAAGAAATAATTGTATTTTATGGAAGTGGCATGTTTTGCTTTGATAGAACATTATGAAATACACATTTTAATTAATATTTAATATAGAGTTTTATAATTGCGTAGATTTTCACGGTTGGCAGCAATATGTTTGATGTGTTTTTGGGTAACACCGTGTGATAACTCCTTCTCGACCGACGTTTCGGAGATCGTTGCAGACTCCATCTTCAGGGTAATGACGAAGGGACTTCAGGAAATTACCCTGAAGATGGAGACTGCAACGATCTCCGAAACGTCGATCGAGAAGGACTTATCACACGGTGTTACCCAAAAACCCATCAAACATATACAGTTTTATATCGTGTATGATAGAATATCAAATTTACACTAATAACATTGATTTTTATACAACAAGTCGTTTGAACCCAATTACTTTGTTTTATAATTTTTATTTTGGCTGTTAAATTGATTCTTGTCACATGTGATAGGTAGCTAATCTATCGCCATTTTATTGTCACGTGAATTCTACACCAGACCATAGACAGTGTAAGAAAACACTGCCATCGCCGGGAATCGAACTCGAGATAGCTAGTATGATAGCCATAGTTCTTGCCACTCTGCGACAAAGGTCAAAATACATGATTGAATACCTAATGATGAAGTAAGAAAGGAATGTAAGGCAGATGAATGCGCTCTAAATAAAATTTAGAAGGGTCACTAAGATGATTTAGACTTATGGAACGAATGGATGAGAGAAGAATGGTTAAAAAAATTAAATATAAGTAGTTTAAATATAATAAGAAATCGAGGAAGGTCAAGAAAGACATAGCATGACCAAATTAATTAATAACTGCTAGGCGGCCATGTTTAAAGAAGGATCAATCCGACGAGAGTGCATATCACGGTGTATGACTGTAAAAGTTGCGCCAGAGTTATGTCAGAATAGAAGAGTGTGGCGGTCCATTATCTCTGACCACCCCTGCAGAGAAACGGCCTGATAGTTAGTTAGTTAGTTATTATATTTTATCATACGTTGATAACGCATTAGACAGGTTAAACGCACAATAGATTATTTGACTTGAGGAATACTCCCTATATAGTCGATAGTATTTGTCTTCTGAATGTACTTGCACTAACGTGAAATACGTCAATCTCCGAAGTTATCATGTTCAGCAGTTTGATTGTTCTTCCCACCGACATCACCACAGGCAGGTTGGTTTTGTTTATTGGGAGAAAAAACGGATTTAACGACGTTGCTGAAGATAGCCGCTTCGAAGAAACTAATTGTTATTAATACTTAAATGGTTAATTTTATAATAATCTGTTAATGTCTAAAAAAATCATATTTCTCGGAATCAGTAACAAAACAGAGCACGCACAAAAAACATTTACAAACACAAAAAGAAAACGAAATAAGTATATTTCTTTCGAATTCATTTCCAATACTAAAGAGAGATCAAAGCGTTCCTTTGATATGAAAGAGAAAATAATATCCGAAATTCGTTTCCCCAAAGTAGTGTAATCTATTAAAGTCACGTCTGAAGCAAATGGTGTTTATCTAACGCTAAATAAATCAAAAAATCTTTTCTCTGTTCAATCAAGAAACGGCAGGACACGTTCCTTTGTTTTCAATGTAATAATTAGCTCCCTATAAAACACGGTCTGTCGAGAACATTATTTCACCGGGTTATTTATCTTGTTCATTTCCTCAGAACTAATATGAACATAATAATGCCCATATATTCCCAGCCAGGCGTTGAATAACCGACGTATTTCACATGTTTCGGCAATACGTTTTCTCTTTCACCTGTTCCTTTAGTTAAATAATCAAACAATCAGTGCCGGATTAGCCATATAGCAGCAGTAGCGAGTGCTATGGTCCTCGCGTTTCTGGGGTGCCCCCACCCATAGACTCTCATGTATGCAAGTGAAACATAAAACTGGCAAAAGACATTAGCCTTTTAATTTATAATACAACGATTTAAATTTTTTATTTTGTTATAAAAAAATTCATGGTTCATTGTTAATTATGAAAAAAAAAAATGTAAAAAATATTTTTAAAATATATATTTAGTTAAAATTACTTTATGCTCATGTCTTCGATAGGTTTCAGCACCTTGCTACCATCTTCTGGCCGAAACCGGTCAAAGGCACAAACATTAGGGAATACCTAAAAAAATTTAAAAGTATTTGTACACATTTTATTTATTTTCATTAACTAAGATTGAAAACCAAAGTGTAGCCAAAAAAGCTGATATGGTTGGTGAAATGATAATATGATACAATCTTCTTCTTCTTCCGGTGCCGTGTCGGGTCCCCCCAACGTTGGCGATCACTGCAGTAAAAGCATGGTTGTATTCGCAATAGTGATTCCTGGAAAAAGATGACCAGAGTGGTTTCCCGTTGCCTTCTTTGGTGGATTTTTCTGTCGTGGTAACCTTTCCTTAGCTGGTTGGATCAGGTTTAGAGGCGCCAGAAACTCGCCTTTCATCCTCTTGTTATCTGCTGTGATCACACGGTTATGAGTGTGATCCTATCCTCCTGCAAGATGTAACTCGCCGCGATCCTATTGTCAGTTTGAATCCCAATGGTGTCCGTGTAATGACTCTAATGTTTGGAAGTGAATCTTGGAATTAGCAAAAGAAGGATGAAACTAGAATAAATGCAGTAGAATGAAATCTCTTACATAAATGTGTAATAAATCTGTAATTAGAAGTGAATGCAGTGCAAAAGAAAATTTTATAAACAAAATAATGAAAACGAGGTTTGGACATACGGAAAGAAAGAATGCTAATGAAAGGATATGTTAACGATGTAAACGTACCAAGAAATATAGGCAGACCCAGGAAAATACGATATATTAAATGTCGGTTATGTGAAGAGTCGGAGAAATACAACGTTCATGCATGGGACGATGTATTAATTTCGTAGAAACGAGATAAGTATATCAGAAAAGAACAGTGTGACGATCTAACCTTTCTGCTTACCCCTTCGGAGACAACCTGAAGGATAATTGGTTACTTAAAGTTGTGTCGATGATGTGATTTTCTTATCATACAAAATCCACGGTCTTCTGGTAACACTTTCTCTTTGATATAATATTTTAACAAATATTTTGAAAACACTAATGATTTAAATATTATCAAATCAAATGAGTTTATTATCTTAACAGACATTACAAACAAGTTTAATTTTTAAGGCATCTATTGAGTACCGGTAAAATAGAATACAATGTAATAACAGGAACCCATGAGAGATGGTTCGACATTAAGAAGAGAAGTTACTCTCTAAAGTCAAGAGTATTTGTCTTTTCACTAATATGAAAGACGAAGTAACATTTTCTCCCGGCCCCGCTTTGGCCTAATCCGGCCCTGCTGACAATGAGTGCTTTTGATGTAGCTTTATTAATAATTTTACCTAATTTATAAATGAGCCAAACTTATTCGGAATAAATGATATCAATATGTTTGTTTTAAATGAGTAAGTATACGTAATTCAACCTGCTTGTTAGTCAGTACCCAATAAAAAATTTGCGATTTCAAATAAAAAAAAATAAGAACATTCATAGCTAATCCCCTTAATTAATTATATTTGAAGTAAATATTATAATAGTTGAGATTTATTTGCTAGAAACATAAAAAAACACCTGACAACGCTCACGGGACGGGCATAGGTCCATCTGGTTGCAAGCCCGAGAGCTACTGCCGCCGACTGCCGGTCAATGAGAACATTGAGCTCCTCGCGCTTCCACAGTGAAGTATGCAAGACTGAGATGCGGATATAGTGTCGCGCACTCAGCGCTACGAATTTCGTTTCCGATTTCACAAAATATCTCGGATGTATCCGATAAATTTTGATTATTATAATATAATTTTTTTAAACAATGCGTAAATATATTATGGAGGAATACCTAAAATCTTAACCTTCACCTTGTATTTATTATATTTATTAAGATATTGATGGTTATTAGAAGCAACGTGTAGAAGATCCCCATTACAGGGAAGGGAGGGTTAAGCAAATTTTCTGAAAAATATTATAGTTAAATATAACGATATTTTTTAAATTCTAATTCCACTTACGTCTTGAATTATATAGCGACCGGTTTTTTCAAACTGGCTGGCACCGATAGAATTTCTGAAAATTGAATTCATTTTAGTTGTTTTTTGATCTTTGATGTGAATCTTAATATTACTCATTGTAGAAAAAGCTTTAACAATATTTGGTAAGAGTGCAAAAACGAGTTTACTTTGAAACGCAGGGTTTAAAAAGAGTCATGCGCAAGCAAGTTCTCGCCAGACACGTACATGATCAAAGAAGATTTACTTAACGGAAAGTTCATTAAGTATACACATTCGTATGAATCCGGCGTGGGAATATTATCAATAAGAAAAAGAAAGACATTGTTCTTTCGTAAAGATTGCGTGTGCGGGATGTGAGGGCAGGTCAAAATATTAACAGTAGAGATGCAAAAATATATATATTTCGTTTTTAAAGAAGACGGTTGTCGAAAATCTTACTATTTATTTTGATGACAAAAAGAAAAGTATGTAAATCAAAAATAGACTAGGTTACAATTAATAAAAACATCCAGCATTAGTTGAATGGCCTAAAAAATTTATAAGATTAACGAATCATTATTATTAACTAATCATCATGCTGTTTTCCGAAGCGATAAGCAAAAACAACGGACCGCCACATTGTTCCTTCCTGAACTTCTTTCGCTTGCTCAACTTTCATATAAGAATAATGACATTAAAATTATGCCTAAGGTTAGTAAAGTTTTCAAAATAGAGCGTTTCTTTTTGCAAAAAATATATTTATTATACGAGTATTTTATAATTTATTCGTCATACGTTTTAGATTTTGTTTATATTGTAAGTTTTATTTGGCAATAAACTATATTGAAGTATTTATTGTTTCTTGAACAATAATATGAAACTACACATTTGATAATAATACTAATGAAAACGTCTGTCTTCTAGAAGTTGTAATATATTTCATGTTAATGACATGTTTCGCTTGTCTAAGGTGTTAACAAATATGACATATGATTATAACTTTTTGCGATTAAATGGCTTTTAATAATGCTTTAACCGGCAAAACATGTCATTCACATGAAACATTATAAAAATATACAAAACAGACGTTTTTATTTGTATTAATTAGTTAATTTTATTAATGTTTATATCGCGTGTGGAGTCTAGTTTTATTGTCAGAAAAGACGAATTATAATTGTTTTATTATGAGTTTCATAGTTTTACTGTTGCACGTACTGCAAATATTTTGATTCCCTCTCACACAAACGTTGAAAGAGAAAGCCTGCTAAAATAAATCATCGCAGAAATAACACCCTTTTTCCTCGTCCTCGGGATGCGTACATCTTTATTCTAGGGTGTATAGGAATGCTAAGAGAAAACCCCAGGAGCATCCTAAATAAACTGGATTTCCCAGGGAAGGGGCGAGGACCCGGTGGAATATGTATTCCCATGAAAATAAACATATTTCTTGTTTTCCATGCATACATCCAGGATATATGACTCGTCGTAATGCAAAAGCTGGTCATATATTATTCTTGTAGTATTCGAGAATCTTTTAAAATTTCACAGAGAATAGTAAAACGGCTTTTAAAAATTTCATTACCTCTGTTGGATACCGATTACTGATATTGTTATCCCACGTAGTACAATATTAAAAAAAAAGATTTTGTAAAAAGTTCATTATCCATCTAATTGGACTTATGAATATTTTTTTAATGAGTTGATATTTTTCGAATGCATTTTAACTTCATAAGCTGAAGAATAATATTATGTCGAGAATGTGGAGAAAAAAAAAACAAAAGAAGAAAAATACTGTGTTTAAATTATATTTAAAAAAAAAGTGATAAAATTCTTCAATGAAAATGCCTTACTGTTATAAAAATATTCGTGTAACTCAATTTGTTCGTCAAATCGGTTTCAAGAATTTTTACCACCATGTAGAACCAGTCAAAAATATCAGTGTTTATTTAAAAAAACGTAGTTTTATAAAAAAATGATGATGAAATATAATTTTGATAAAAGCTTCAGCTTTCTAGAAGTAATAATATATTTTTTTGAAGTAAATCGTTTGGTCTTACTAAAACATCATCTAAATAAACAACTTATGACAATTTGTTAATAATTATAAAATAAAATTATTATTAACATAATCGATAAATTTTGTAACTGATTAGAGATTTCGCTACATATAGTATAGTATATGTATACAAATGTGGGTGAATATTTTAATTCCATAATTAACTTATACTATTTATTCGTATAATCTACAAACACGAAGAGCTAAAAACAAAAAACGCCTAAAAAATGTTTTTTTCATCAAAAATCCATCGATTTTAGCAGGTAGGCACAAAAGAACAGGATCCGCGGTAAGCGAGGTCACGTGTAATCCCAAATTGCGAAAATGTCATCGATATGAACATGTTTTCAATTATATTCTTTAACGTGTGTGAATTTTATGTCACCAAAATCAAGAACGTACTTAGTTCGTATTTTATTGTACTTAACATATTTATACGTTTATGTTTGGTATTAAACAATTGATAATTAAAAACTTTGTGGACAATAACTAAAAATAATTAAAACACTCGTGTACTTCGTTTTTTCACCACTTTATTTTGTTTTATCAAACCAACCGGTTGCATTCCCGCCGCAACAGAAGGGTTACAAAAACAAGCTCTGTTTTAAAGCTCCGACGGGAGTAAAACCAGTTGGTTCTATATAAATTAAGTACGCCATATGAAATAATAAATCGCTAACTAATTAACATCAGGCACACCGTGTTTTAGAGGGTACTGACAGATATATTGTTCTATTATGATATACCTATCTAGATCCCTTTACATTAGATGATTTTTCGAGTTTGAGTATTCGGGTGCCTTTAAGTTTTAGATGTTTTTGGTCGTGGCATGTTTTTCTCGGCTTTTTCGCCTACTTTTTTCATTCACAATGATTGTAAATGTCCTTTTTAACATTTTTCTCATAACGCATATCCAAACCATTTAACAGGTCATTTCCTAACAACTAACTAGCTAACCTTCACGCCATCTACCGAAGGGGTAGGTAGAAAGAATGGGCTTCTATACTGTTATTTCCTGATATACTTCTCTCGATTTCTCAATATTCATATACCGTGTCATGCAAGCACGTCGATTTCTTCGACTCTTCACGTGGCCGACATTCATCATATCCTAATATTCCATAAAAAGAACAACTCGTTTTTCCGCACATTTTTACTTTCATCTTTCTTTTGCCAGCTCCAAGTTTCACGTTAACAAAGTTATTTTCAATTTCTATATGTAATAGTTTACTTATTGAACGCTGAGGCATTAACACCGTGGAATTCCATAGTAACATATCAATAATAAAATAACTTTCTTCAATCCACAAAATATTAAAAAAATTAAAAATATTTTAATAATAATGATAAACACCTGAAGATTTAAATTTCCTAAGTATATATAAAATAGTTAAATTTATTTTACAATAAAAAATATATTTAATATTTTTTTACCACTGCTAAGGTGTTGAAATAAAATAAATAAAACAAAATATCGCTTTTCTTATGTAACTTATGTAACTTAGGAACAGACTGGTCTGAATCGAAGAAACCTTGACAGACTGGTCTGTCACCAATCTGTCGATGCCAGCGAGCCTGGCGAAATCGGTCGCTGTCTAAATAAAGACAAAAGTGGAAGTAGTTAAAAAACATCGTCTGATTTAATTATTATATTATTATTTAAAATGAACATTCATAAAGAGATTTCAGTAAAATCATTTGATTATCTTTTAGGAATAATATTTTTATCTGAAAATTTTATGTTTAATTTAAAGTCTTTATAATGCTCTCAGTTGAAACTTCAAAACTACAATGTATTTGACATTTGCTCCGATTGCTAGAGTGTTATCAAGTAATCGCCGCTTATTAATCCATCGAAAACTGTTAACTAATTTTTCAATTATGTTTCAGTATTTAGAATTCAGTTTGAAGGGCTTCACATGAATATTGGATGTGTAGGTAAAGTTGAACTATTATATATGCATCAAGTTGAATATTGGAAAACTTACTTAATTACTTCTTAATACCGCTCTGCTACCTTCGCCAGTTAGGTTCTCACAAACTTTGTAATGAAACGTTTATGTTACTTCGTTAAATTTAACTCTCCATTATATCGGCATAAATTGATAAACTATTAGAATATCAGTCTCCGCATCGGGTTCAAAATTAAGTGTCTAAAGTTCTAGATGATAATCTTCGCTTCGTCTATTCTCCGTACACGCATTGATCCTTTAAACATTCTGAATAATGGCCTGTCCAATGACATTATTAAAAAAAAAATCAATGTACAACGTTGGCTTGACGGTGTTCTAAAGGACTTGCAATTGTTGGGAGTAGGTCCTGAGGAGTGGAAATAGAAGGTTCAGGAAAGGATTGGCTGGAGAAACATTTTGGAGGCGGCCGAGGTCCACCCAGGACTGTAGAGCCAGAGAGAGAGATGAATATACAACATGCATAGATCTCTAAATGGAGCTATTCGTCCTTTTCAGGCATAATTTTTTTTTAGAAACGTTTTGTTTGTAGCAATTTATAAGGAGAAAACAAAATCCTACAATAAGCTTCGTGGTTTGCCAAAAACGTTCTTGAGCATGCGCATCGTGTGCATTTTCAATAATTTGGATTTAGGTAATTTACTTATATCTTATTTTTTAAGGCCAAAAGCATTCTGTTTATTTCGGACGTTCGTCAGCCAAATTCTACTATATTCTTAGTGACCACGAAAATGTACTATTTCACGACATGATCGTGGGGTTTTCTCATTACGTACCATCGGAGCATTTATTCTAATAAATAGTACTCTATTACACATGTATATTATTTAAATTCAAACAAAATATATAAAAGTCTTTAATGTAAGCATAACTATAGCTCACCATTATGAAGATGAACAGTTGATGAATAGCACTCTATCAAAACACTTTTCATAAAAAAAGGATAATCTTTTATGTATATTATGCATTTATTTTGTGGTGCATATACTTGTATGATCTTTAGGATTAACCGATAGATACTTCCTAAAGATCAATTTAGTGGCTCTGAGGATGGGCGGGCTGAAGTGGCGATGGGCTGGCCATATCTGTCGGAGAACCGACGCGACGGCCGATGGGGGAGACGGGTTCTGGAGTGGAGACCGCGTACAGGATTCCGCAAAGTTGAACGTCCCCTTGCCAGCTGGATCGACGATCTAAAGATGATTGCTGGACATGGATGGATGGAAGCGGCAATGGATAGGGAGCGGTGGCTAGCTTTGAGAGAGGTCTACATTCAACAGTGGATGACAGACGGCTGATATTATTAAGCATAAATATAAGCTTATCATTATGAAGGAGGAATCGTGTTGTATATCGTGTCTAGGATTGAACTAAAGCCCTCTGAATCAGGAGCCAAGCTCTGTTCCCTAGATCACAAACCGGACATGATGGTCTTGTTTACTATAAAGCAGTTACTCCGCTTTTTGTGACACTATGAAGCAGTTACTTTGGTAGTTATTAAAATATAAAAATTAAAAGAGAACTGATACCTGAATAATTTGGATGGGTCAAACAGTAGTAATTTTGTAAGTTAGGTATTTGAGGTGTAGTTATTGTGTGAAATAATGCATATAAATTGTGTGAAATATAAATAAAGGTCTAATGTCAGCGTAAATTATTCGTTATTTGTGGAAGATATATTATTAGGTAAAATATTTTTTGTGCATGAAATGATATCAAATTACGCTATAAGACTTGATTCCACGAATAACGAACACAAAATAATTTTTTTTCTGAAATAGTCAAAGCCACGATGCATAATGTTATTTTATTTCTAGAGGATTCTAAGAATTTTTCTCTGTTTCTTTTTATACAAGTACCATGTTACATCTGTATCTGTGTTATGTTATGAAAATACCACAAGGATAGTTCCATAACGATATAATTTAAAATGCAAAATGAATATTTAAAACATAAGAATAAATTTATTCAATAAAAATACAATAATAACAATTATTAACTGTTAAAAATTATAACACTATTACAATATAACAATTTATATTATTTATTTTTTAAGAATAGAGCGATAGCTGTTTCGTCAACCGATATTGGCAGTTCAGTTGTTTGTAACACCTGATTATCTTCTAAAAGGTGATCCTTATTTATGTTGTAAACAATACTAATTAATTATTTGAGTGTTTAGCTTTGCTAATAAAGTAGTGTAAAAGCAAAATATAAAAGTGTTTTTATAATTATTTTTAACAAGTTAAAAAATACATATTAAAATTTTCCGATTCTAAGGAAACTCAAAGAACTATAAATTAAGTGATATTTAGGAAAGTATTACAATTAATCACAAAAAACATGAATAATATCACCAAAATATTTTGATACAAAATATCTTTATAATTATATATATTTTGAGTGTGCTTCCACTTGTGTTTAACGTCGACCGGTTTCGGCCGCTTGCTACAATTTTCTGGTCTCTCAACCAGAAGATAAACATAATAAAGACATTTTCATAATTTTTCATTTGTTTTAATTATTTAAAATGAACTTCAACCAAGAAATTTCAATTACAAAAACAATATAACATCTAAAACATTATATTCAGGACCGATTTCTAAAACTCGGTTGGGACGCTAGTGAACGTTTTGGGGCGAAATATTTTTTTGTGAGGGTATAGAACTAGCCCCACGATACAATTTGTTAGATACATTTTCTTTTAATTGTATTATTTATACCAGCGTTTCTTTTTTTTCAGTCTACTGTTGGCACAGATCCGAATCAGGGTCGGCGAGTACGACTTTTCCAACGTCCAAGAGGACTATCCCTACGTAGAAAGAGGCGCCGCCAGGAAGGCCGTGCACCCAAAGTACAATTTCTTCACGTACGAATACGATTTGGCGCTCGTGCGGCTGGAAGCCCCCATTGCCTTCGCGCCCCACATCAGCCCGGTGTGCCTGCCCGCGAGCGACGATTTGCTTGTAGGGGAGAACGCCACCGTGACCGGGTGGGGACGTCTCTCGGAGGGAGGGTCCCTCCCGTCTGTCCTGCAGGAGGTAGGTACCCTGTGCTTGTGCTTGTCACACGGACACATTTCTTTTTCTGTTTAGAAGAAGCTTAGGGAAGTATTTTATTTGGCCGTGACAGCGCATTTCTAGGTTCCTGCATTAAAATTCTGTGGTTTTGAGATTAAGTCGTGCTTGAATTAATAATGCTTTCTTGTAAGTGCAGTTGGAAAACAAAATAATTCAAAATTTCTTTCTAGTTCAAAATAGTATTTTTTTAAAGAGATTATACCTAACAAACATAGATATAAAATACATATCTCATAGACATTTGACTGTGTTTTGTGAGATTGGGACATAGAAGTGATTACAAGATAAAATTTGGCCTAGAGACCCTTTTGCCTTTTATTTTAAATTTTGCACTCCTCAGTTAACACGTACATAAGTCCCGTGTGGACGGGGGACGGGCATAGGGATTGTTTGAGCGAAGCTGATGAAAGGGCATCGCCGGGTCCTAAACCTTCAATGTTGTATAAAAATATTTAAAAAACGATAACAGTTGTACATATTAGCATGTTTTTTTTCTTTTTAGGTCCAGGTTCCGATCGTGTCAAACGACCGTTGCAAGAGCATGTTCCTGCGCGCGGGGCGACACGAATTCATCCCTGAGATCTTCCTCTGCGCAGGCCACGAGAGAGGAGGGCAGGACTCTTGCCAGGGCGATTCAGGAGGACCGCTGCAGGTCCGGGGAGCCGACGGACGCTACTTTCTGGCTGGTATCATCAGCTGGGGCATTGGATGCGCTGAGGCCAATCTCCCAGGAGTCTGCACGAGAATATCAAAATTCGTGCCTTGGATTTTGGAGACGGTCACGTGATTAACGTATACTTTCCAATAGATATAATTGAAGTATAAAAAACAGCAATCCTTTCCTGGGAGTCTGCATAAGAATATCGAATTTTGTGCCTTCGATCTTGGAGATGGTCACGTGATCAACGCATACTTTTCAATAGCAATCTGAAAAGATGCTGTAATATCTCTTTTCTTAATGCATTTTTATATTCATGAAGATATACGAAGAAATATAGATGAAAATACACATTAATCTGAATGAAATTGAAATATTCATGTTGTTATCAGAACGCTTTAATATTATTAACAAATCAAGTTTCGAATAACAAAAAAAAATTGACGGAGAAAATTTTCTGTTATTCAAATTTTTTTTTTGAATTTTAAATAAAGTGCTTTGTCAACAATATGTATGTTTTTAATAAACATCACAATTCAATGTCATATAAATAAATATTTACCACCATATTTTTTTTTGGAAAATTTCGCTGTGGAATTTGTATATTATACATACAAATATTGTTTGAAAACCTTTTAAAAAAAGGCAAACTTCTACGCTGACCAAAATCGTAATCCAAAAAGACTATGGAAAAAGCGGCCGGATAAACGAATGACGATTATCAAATGAATAATCTAATCGGTAATACCACATTTGATGTGAACTATTCCAATTGAAGAGACTATTGTGATATAGAATATAAAATTGGAACGAAAACTATTTTATTTTTAATAAATTGATAGTGACAATTAAACAATGTGAAAAGTGCGTTTAGTGACAATAAAATGACAATTTAATGACAATAAAAACAGTGATATATTTTCATCACGAAACGGAAATCCTAATGTATAATAATTTAAATAACAGAACAATCTATTGTTAATATTGATTAAGCAATTCATTCTATATAAATAACTGTTTTATATGCACACCATTATGAAATAAACGCATATTTTTTATGTAAATGTGTTTCAAAAATAGCATTTTTATGTAAGTTGAAACTACCTAGTTCATTTTATATGAATTGGTTGCACATAGGGCCAAAGTATTTGCATTTTTTACAATAAAAAATACTGCATTGGAAATATGTATCTGTTTCTTTAATATTTTCATGATATCTATTAAACATTGTATTATTATTTGTATCGTAAAAAAAAAAAAAATATTGAACTTTTAAATTCTTGTATCCATTTCGATTTATATTTTTTATACACTTTGTATTTACAACACTTTTATTAAAAATAAAATTATATAGACATGTTTCGGACGAATAGTCCTTCTTCAGTAAAGATACATATTTATAAAAGTATTATAAAATTGTTGTTGTTTACGCGATCTGACATATGTTATAAAGATTTATTTAAGATCATGTAAACAACAATTTTATAATATTTTTATAAATATGTATCTTAACTGAAGAAGGACTGTTCATCCGAAACATGTCTATATAATTTTATTTTTAATAAAAATGTTGTTAAAAAAAGTGTATAAAAAAGAAAAATAGAAATAAACCATCATAACAACACAAAGTATGGAATAACAATATAGAAGAAATTCTTGTATCCATATTTAAAAATATTTGTGTTAAATTATTATTTTATTTTATATTTATAATAAGGACTAGTTTCGTCTTGCGACGGCATTATCATTTATTTAGTTATTATTATTTTTTACATAAATATCTTGGCAGAAGTTTACTGTTAATAATGAAAAATAAAAATACATGTGAAAAATTTCCTTAAAGTACTCAAATATATTTAGTTTTAAAATACTGTTCTTGTTGCTTCAACCGATTTCGATAACTAACTGGTTCATCTTCATATTTATTTTACTATTTTCATTTTTTATTTGGTGGTGTGTGTGTCGAAGTATGATGAACTAGTCCTAAGTTTAAGCATGAAAAAAATAAATGTCTATATAGACACAGTGTTAATTTATTTGAAGTATCTGATTTTTCATAGATATCTTAAAACTCCAGATACTGATATTTGCAGTATTTTCACAATCATGAAAATGCCGACATTCGAAATGTTATAAAAATTGTCTGAAAAAATCTCCTTACTAGGTTGACATATCGATAATTTTTAATTTGTTTTCTTTGGTACATACAGAGATTCCTTCTGATGGTTATTAATTAAAAAAAAATACGATTACAATAATGACTTTCCGAAAAGGTTATTTAATGATAATCTAATGATTTTACTGAAATCTCTTGATGGAAGTTCATTTTAATACGAATTAAATAAAACGATATTTTTTAACTACTTCCACTTTTGTCTTTATTTCGACAGCGACCGGTCTGTCGATGCAGCGAGCCTGGCGAAACCGGTTGCTGTCAAAATAAAGACAAAAGTGAAAGGTTATTTTATTTTTAAAAGTTTTTTTTAGAAGTAATATATGTTCTTTATACGCCAATCAAAAAATCTAAATATATCAACCCAGTCTGGAGAAACGTACCTAGAGTTAGGTAGTTTTCAATGGGTTTTTGCAACCTACCAATTTACCTTAAGATATAAGAGTATAATCATTTTATGTATTTGGTCCTATAATACAAAAATAAGAAATTCATTAGTTAATTGGAGTCCATACTATCGTATTACTGACGCGGTTAATACTCCGTTCTCGGGTCTGAAAGCAAACAACGCTATATTCAGGTTATCCAAACGGTTCTTGCCTTTGATCCTAAAAACCGACACTTAACGTTGGTCTTCTACATGGTCACGTTTTCTTAATCTCAAATACGAGAGAATTTCGAGCTTTAGCTCGAACAGATAACTTCAATGACCCCGATACAGATTTAATGGCTTAAAACCATTCCCTCTATGTGAAATATTAATCATTTGGTATTTGAAATACAAAACTCCAAGTATGTTAATACATTGAAACTATTCCACTTCTAATATAAATTTACCGAATTCAAGCACTTTGAGTAAAAAATTAAGCTATTGTAAATACAGATTTTAATATTTTTTTTACTTTGTAAATAGTGATAAATTAAATGGTAATATTTTTTTTCCTACCAAGGACTGGATTTTAAAATGTAATTATTTTGAACAGCAAGCTTAATTTAAAGTCTTAATTAAGACATATGTATCAGTAGTAACGGCTATATTTGGCAACTATCCGAGTGTAAATACTTTATAAGTAACACGAAGTATTGTACTTGTAACAAGTTAGTGTTTTTTTTTATAAATAGAGCAAGTCTCAATATAAAAAAATGTTTTTTGTTAATATGTATCAATATTTTTTATTTTTGTATAAAGACTATTAGGTTAAGTTTTTAATCAAATTAATGATAAGTTTTAATATAATCGCGTGAAATTAATTACACTAGGTCCTCAGATCTAATGATTGAAATTATATATAACCAACTTGTGCTTTCTTCATTTTTAAGCTTATGATGATTTGTGATTGAGGGCGCCATGAAGCGCTGTTTTCGTGTTGAATAAAAAGAGGAATATCATTTTTGTTTTAATTTTGGAACCATTATAAAACTTTCCAGAAGCTTTTATCCGAGAAACTCTGTAAATTATGAAGTGAGACTGGAAGCGAGAAAGAGAGCCTGATCGAAGGCTGTATATTTTTAAACTTTTACAGAAACAGGACAAACTTCGCGCTCGAGACGAAATTTTTACCTATATATCTTTTCGGTTTTTCTTAGCAACAACTTTGCAAACAAGAAACTAGAAATAAAGTTTGCAGGTCTCTACTATGTTTCTTGTAAGCGAGACAATAAATACACCTGAAGAGAAACATCTTGAACGCTTTTTTGGCAGAAACTTACGGAGTGCATAAATATGACGAAATAAACTTCCCGCTTGAAATAAGGGCACATTTAAGTAGGTTGAATGCGCCCATTCTGTTTAAAAGTGTCCCAAAAGTTAAACACTTGACTAAAGAAAAAATAAACAAATTTTATTGAACATGTATAAAGTTTAATATTTTTATTTCTAACTAACCATCAGAGGTAGGCAGAAAGAATGGACCGCCACACTGTTCAGTCGTTCTCCACATTCATACATTGTGTGATGCACAAACGTCGATTTCTCCGACTCCTTACGCGACCGACATTTTTATTTGATTGATTTGATTGTGCCACGTTTTCTTTGGCCTTGCTCTATTTCTAGCGTATTATATTCTCCGTTCACGTCTTATACATATACGTTCTGTTTCATTATTTTCATGTGTCTAAACCTTCTTAATGATCTCTTCATTATTTTGTTCATAACACTTTCATTCGCACCGCATTCACTTTTTATATTTGCATTTGACACTTTATTATAAACAGATTTATCACCCATTTGTCTTAGAGATCTCATTTCTACAGCATTTATTCTAATTTCATCTTTCTTTTGCCAATCCAATGCTTTACTTCCATATACATATAAGGATCTGCACAAGTAACGCGTTTATTCAATATAAGTAACAGATTCAAATATATATTAAAAATATTTGTATTAGGTGAAAAAAACCCAAGGTCGTCACTGCCATATTAGTGTTAAGGAAACGTATTAAAAAAAAGTTGATATTTAGTATTGTGCTATTTATTGTCAAGCGTAGAAAAATAAACCAATGTATTTTTGTAGAAATCTCCAAAACGTTTTGACGGCGTTAAAGATAATCCGCGATATTCTCGAGTGGATAGACAATATATAAAATTTATTGAGCTTTAGAAAGCCTCTCTATAGAAATGATGTCAGTTAATATCAGGCGAGGTTCCGCATTGCCAGAGCTAGATTAGGGCTCTGAAAAACTTGACTATGTTCATAAATTGATTATTGTTAAAGTTAGATACAAAACTGTGATTCTTACATTTAATTTATTATATTTTATTTAATTTCATCATGTCTCCTGGCTCCGGAACATACGTGATTGAACGAGGATTAGAACAGAGCGAGGCGCTGTTAGAACAGCACAAGACAAGAACTTATACTCTCTAGTGACAGTCAACGTCGGTGAAACTGGGCCGGACACATTAAGGAGATATCGTATGTGTAAATGAAATATAAAAAAAATATATAACTTTGAATCATACAGTATAACTTCCTTTATTCAAAACTTTATAAAACCCATTGTATGAATATGAAAAAAAAATATTTGTTTTTATATAATGTAGATAATGTATGCACATACCTAAGTTTAGTTTTACTTAGTTTTGAAGATGAAATCAGGTAGGTGACGTCACCCATTCTCCATACACTGAGTAAACCGATTTCTGGCGTTTGTCACGACTCTTGCCAGCATATCAGGCGTTATCTTGGCAATTTCTTCCTAAATGTTGGTCTTCAAATTTTTAGGGGCCCTGGACGGACCCCATAGAAAAAAATCATGAGGGGACAAATCGGGAGAGCGGGCCGGCCACTCCAAATCGCTCCTAATTGAGATGAGGCACTTTGGGAAGTGTTCCCTCAAAACAGCCATCCCGTGACAGAAATCCCCTGAATAATATTCATAATAATAATATACCTTGTAGGCATGTAAGTCAGCATGCTACAATATTCTATTCAGAAACGCTTTTCTCTCGACTCATCAACATTCTCATATCGTGTCATGTATGCACCTCTTTTTTTCCGACTCCTCGCATGGTTGAAATTTCATGCTCTATTCACATGATTTAAATATAACTTTTCGACTTTTTTTATTGTTCATTCTTTCCATGTATCCAAACACGTCGATTTCTCCGACTTCAATGTATTCTTAATTTGGTCGTGCTACATTTTTCTTCGTTTACCTTTATTTTTTGTTTTTTCACATCGTTAACTTATATTTTATTTAATTTATATTCCACGCATCCACTGATCTTTTTAATAACTCTAATTGGGCACTTTAAACAATTCAATTCGAGCAAGAACTTCAAAATGTTATCAAATTTGGAATTTGGAATTTAATGTCATATAAATGAACCTTTCATAATTTCATTCTTAACGCTTTCAGTCGCATTTCTTAAAAAAAAATTTTGGCTTATCATTTAGGAATTTATCACACATTCGTCTATTACCAGTTCTATTATTTGCTTCGATTTAAAGGGGCATTAGAAGTCCATTTAAGCTATTTCGGTTTTCCATTTTAGCTATCTGTTATTATTATTTAGAGTCTGGATCTGGCTGTAGTTTAGCTTGATATAGGTGTGTGTTATCAAATCTGACGTAATGCCAAGAGAAGGATATTGTTAGTGTTCGTTTGGAGCTTTACCAAATTATTTATTTTCCTTATTAAATTTACCATTATCATTTATCACAGGCACATTGTTGTTCTAGTTCGCACCTCCGGTTTGGTTTACGGATGCGATTACGTTCGTAAAAGCTCTAAAGATGTGAATACTTGGATATCAATATATTTAATACTAACTTATACTAACTAACTAACCATCACGCCATTTCCCCAAAGGGGTAGGAAGAGATGATAGAGCCACAATGCTTTGTCCTGGCATAGCTCTCGGGCTTCCTATACATTCAAACATCGTACCAAGCACGCACGTCGATTATTCCGACTTCGAATGTGACCGCCTTTTAGTAATTGATTAATTTGGTCATGCCATGTTTTCCTCAGGCTGCTTGTGTACAACTTTTTCCACTCACGCTGCTTGTGTACAACTTTTTAACCATTCTACTCTCATCCATTCGTTCCATATGTCCAAACCATCTCAGGGATCCTTTTTTAATTTTATCCATGATGCAATCATCTGCCTTACATTTCTTTCTTATTTCATTGTTCGGTATTCTATCATACAACGTTTTCCCTCACATTCTTCTTAGTGATCTCATTTCTACGGCATTCATCCTTCTTTTGCCAGCTCCAAACTTCACTTCCATACATGAGGGTTGGCACTAGAACTTCATTGAGTACTGCCATCTTTGCTTCTGTGGATATTATATTTCTGGGTAACCTATAATTCGGTGGGGTAAATGATAACAAAAAATGACATCTTCGTGACTCTTGTTTACATTTTAATTTATCCGCAATTCGTTATTTAAATTACTGTGCAAAAAGAGGTCCACGCGTTAACTTGGTGTGTAATATAATAACTACACATAATGCTATGGTTTTTGAAACTAAATGAAAATTTAAAGGCAATAAAATAAGTAACATTTACACCTGAAGATGGAAAACCATGTTGCGAAATATTCATGTTTTTAAAAATATTTAATAAATAATGTGTAAATGTCCAGTGTCATATCCTACACATTATTAACATATTTTTTTAATCTAATACATTGAACTATGATTCGAAGCCATTCCTTGGTGGTTTAACGCATCATAATTTAAAATGAAAGTCCATAAATTGTAATGCCTAAACTTTAAACAATCCAACAATTTTATCCTACAGTCCCATTTTAAATATGTTTCCAGTAGTTAATAGTCACCCTGTTGTTATTCCTAAGTTTACTCTTTCAATTCTTCAGCAAATAATGTTTAATTAGTTTAATTATGTCTCACCGTGAGTGTAAAAGCGAAACAAGTGCAAATATACTGTTTGGAGATATGGGAGTTTAAAGACTTCATATTGCTTGGAAAAACTGTTTTTTTTTTTAAATGAACCAATGATTTTCGGTTTATAGGTATATTAATTTAAACTGAAAATCATTGGTTTATAAAAAAAAGCAGTTTTTCCAAGCAATATGAAGTCTTTAAACTCCCATATCTCCAAACTGTATATTTGCACTTGTTTCGGTTTTACACTCACGGTGCGAAGTATATCCCCCTCTTTTCTTTTATGTATATCCCACTCTATTTTCTTTTTCTTTTTATGCCGTGTCAGGTCCTTCCAACGTTGGCGATTACTGCAGCAAAGGTACCTCTGTCCTACACCACTTAGAACAGGTTCTGGACTCTGGTCTTTCCTGTCCAATCTTTTATATTCCGCAGCCTTCTACCAACTCCCCGACGTCCCTCTACCTTACCCAGTAATATTAGTCGAAGGAGGTGGTATTTTTCTCCCTACGACCTCCAAATAATCAACACTCGACAACAGCTCTCTATTGGCTCTGGCTCTCTGAAGTACGTCTGCATTATTGACCCTATCGGTCCACGATATATGGTGCATTCTGCGGTATATCCACATCTCAAACGCCTCCAAACGGTTCATTATACTCACTTTTAGAGTCCAAGTTTCACAGCCATATAGTAGAACAGAGCTTATATAACATTTAATCATTCTTTGTCTTTTACGTAACTCCGTATTTCGTTTGCCAGCCCTGAGAAAGCTCTCTATAGAGTGAAACCCGTTGGCTAACTACGTAAATGAATATCTTTCAACTTGTTTCTCATTATAATTACCTGCAATGTGAGTGAATTCTCAGTAAACAGGATGAAATATTAATTAGCTTGTTCACGTATACTCTGCTGCAAATATGCAAATGTATGTACAGGATGAATTGTACACAAGAGCGGTGTTTTGGCGGATAATAACCTAACCAAGTGAAAAAATGTGAATAATTTCTGTTCAAAATTTAATTTTCATAAAATCAGTATTGGTGTATAGGTCTTTAACAATGCTTATCCAAAGTAATGTCAAGATATACCTGTACAAGGCATGCGTCCGCCCCATCATGACTTATGGAATAGAGGTCAGAACCGATACCAATAGAACTAAGAACCTTCTTAGAGTAGCAGAAATGTGAACCCTATGCTCTATCGCAGGCTAAACCCTCAGAGATTAGATCAGAAATGAAACGATAAGATCTGTGTGTGGTATTGAAGACATAGTAAGAAGAGGAAGAAGCAGAAGGCGCTTTGGAGAGACCACGTTGACCGCATGGAGAATACAAGAATTGCAAAAATTGTTAAAGGTGAAAACTCAAGCAGCAAAAGACTACTCGTACCAGGAAGGCCGCCAAAAAGATGCAGAGATGGCTGGACATCATCATCCCAGGTCAACTCACCGCCACAAACAAAGAGAAAGAAGAGAAGTCTTTGATAATGATCACCAGATTGACAGCTATTATAATGACATATTTTAGGCCTTTGATACCGTCAACTATGATGTACTTCTGGTTAAGCAATCGAAAATTGGTTTCTTTTTTAGGTTAATTTTATTATAATGAGCTATCCGAGGAAGATGAAACAGTTTACATCATACGGTATATTTCAATCTGCACCTTTTTCTGTCTATTCTAGAGAGCCACAAGGCTCCAACCTTGGTCCACTTCTTTTCACTATCGCAAGGGTTATCAAATTTTCGCGATGTATTTTATTTGCAGATGATTTTAAAATATTAATCAGTGCCCTGATTTGATCGGGTTAGCAGTTTGGAGGCCGTTATTCTGGTCGCTTTTCTTTTACTTTGTACATTCTGATGAGCCCATCGTAGAAGTCCCGATCTATTCGGGCTATGTGCCCAAAAATTTATACAATAAAGACATTTTAGTAAAAGATGAATTATTAAATGTTTTATCAAAAGAGCCAGTCAAATATATATTATATTATAGTATATATAATCTATTAAACTGTTTTATTTACAAAATGTAAAACAATTGACTTGTTCTTTCTTGGCAATTTTCTCTTGATTCATCGACATTCATACATCATCTCTCCGCACGTGGTCGACGTTTGACTTTTGATTTATTTGATCGGGTTATCTTTTCCCCGATCTTTTTATATTTCTTGGTCCAACTATGTCCTTTACATATAAATTCTTTTTCATTCTTTTACATTCAATCGAAATTCATAATCATTTTCTAATACTGGTTGAAGCCCGCTAGGGTCTGTTTCTGTAGAGTTTACCGCGTCACACGATATGGACACCTCCCAGCTGTCTTTCCATCTTTTGGGGGGTCTTTCAGGCATCCTTCGTCCCTCTGGTTTCCCATGTGGTAGTCTTTGATGGTCCATTCTTCCCACATAGTCTCTCCAATAATCTCCAAATTGTCAATGTTCAATACATATAATATATTATTATTAGTTGTTCTCTACTTATTTGAAGACGCAGTACTCGTACAATTCATCCTGTATACATAAACTATATATTGTATGAAGTATGCTACGGTTAAAGTAAGGCTCCGCGTACTTAATATGTACATTATTGTATGTGTGCTCTTCCTTCGGATTTCCGGTCGCCTAGTTAGGGCGCCTGCTATGAACATCCTGCTAGGTAATGCCACATCATAAAGTATTGTGCTTCCTACTGGACAGGACGACGTTATGAGAATAGTTAATCATCTGGATTCTAGGACACAACGGAATTACAAGATACTTTCAGATGATGAACACATTGTATAGTATGTGAAAGTAAATTAAAACGAAGAATTACATTTTCATTGCATACGTATAGCTGCGACCTTGAGGTGATTACAGCACAAAAGAGGCATATAATTATTGTTATAATTATTATGAAGGAATATAAAGCGGATTAAAGTACTATGAGATAAATTATAAAAGGATCACTGCTTTTATTTTGACATATCGCACGCTTAATAGAACACTGGCTTAACTCAAAAAAGCAAGTTTTGCTCAATCTGTCATGAGTCGGTGTTTTAACAAAAACTGTCGAAAAACACTTACGAATGGATAGCGGTAACATTGTGAAAAATAGGTGGATAGCGTTAGCCTATGTTACAAGTTAACTCAATTATGACCTAAACCATAATCGGTCAGTTTACTATTAAACGTGCGATATGAAACGCATGGATGATGAAAGAATGGTTAAGAATGTACACGTTAACAATTTTAATGGAGTACGGAGTCGTAGGAGACCGAGGAAAATTTGGCATTACCAAATTTATCAAATTTTAAAGGTCGAACAATCGAATCGAAGTGAGTATTTGACTTGCTGTATGAATGTGGAGGAAGTAAGAGACGTGTGTCAGAATCGAGTATTGTGGCGGTCCATTCTCTTTGCCAACTCCTTCGGGGAAACGACGTGATAGTTTGTTGCTGTTGTTGTTGAAATGAAAATTTGAAAACTAATAAAGCACTATTTCGCCATTCATATACATTATCAAATATTAAAGGCTTCTTAATAAATACGTTTGCAAGGTGAAACACGTTTCCTTTGAGGAAACTACTCATTCTTTAACGTTATAAATTTATTTTTAATATCGACTCATATTTAATAATATTCTACCTAAATAACATTTTATAAATATGTAATACGTTTTTGATATTGTTTTGACCTTATTCATTTTAATAAAAATGTTATTAATTTATAATTCAATATGAAAATGTTAAATCTATATCGAGAAATTTATTTTGTTGTGTATAGAGAAGAGGCAGGCATTCAAAATGAAAGCAAACAGTAATATATTAGATTGCAATATAACTTCTGAGATTTATGTTAGATAAACATTTCAGATACCACTCAAATATAGGAAACTCAATATATAACACATGTATCAGTTGATGTTCTTAAACATATGTACATAATACAGAAAATAAAAGCATTCGTATATGTCACATCCATCATAAAAGAAAATGGGATTTTCTTCCAAATTGTGTGCAAGGAAAGTGGCGATGGGGACTTGGCGTAGCGCCATGACAATTAGATTTTACCATTTTAAAAGCTTGTCACTACGACTTTTTCGCTTCTCCTGAGTCACATTCACCAAGTTATGTAAAAACGATTTCCTGCATTCCACGATACGCCATTGCGGTAGAGTTTATACTACAAAGATTCAAAATGACACTAAATATATTTTTAGGAAACATTTTTCAAAAACTGTATTACGAACAATTTTATTCAAATTCACTATACCGTTGTAGTAAATTTCGCTTAATAGATTAAACTACAAAAACCTTTTTTGTGACAGATCTGTAGCGTTGCGATATGATACACTTAACAAAACTTCTAAGCCTTTTTATTGAAAGCGTTTTTTTAGTGCATTTTGAATGAGTTATTACGAATTTCGGGTGAGTTAACTATGACGCGTTGTTTTACCGCGGCTTAAATGGGTAGGGGGTTAATCTTTCCCGCCCACTTCTGAACCCAGGATATGTAAATAAGACACGTGTTAAAAAGCGCGAAAGTAACGCCGGCCGACATTAAAATAAAGTGAAATTCAGACATCCGGTCCCTTTGGTTGGGGCCCACCGCAGTGCCGCCATGTTACGCCGCATTACGTGTTAAAGGCGAAAATTTATTCTAAATTTGGAATATCTACACGGAATAAAAAATACATAAGTACTAAAAAGGATGTTCCAGAACACTTGAATTTGGTGTAATGATAACCGTTAAGGGCTAGGGCCTACTTATCCGGAGAATGACTTTATTCTACTATTTACTGAATAAAACTCAGCTCGTGAGTGTGTTATATCACTTTTTAATTTAATTTGTTCGTAGTACTTTTTTCGGAGATACTGTAATTTCCATCTCATATTTTCCATACCGAAAGTTCTGGGTTCGATTCCCGACAATAGTAGTGTGGTTTTCACTGTCTTTGGTCTGGTTAAGAATTCATTTATTCTTCTTCTTCTTCCTTATTGTAGACCTGTGTGGTCTGTTCTCCAGAGTGTTGCTCCTCCTGTGAGGTAGATTCCCAGCTATCCTTCCATATTTTAGGAGGTCTTCCACGAGGACGAGTCCCATGAGGTTGATTATGTAATGCAATATAGGGGAGTCTGGTGGTGTCTTTTCTCTAAGCATGACCGTAACAGTCCCTTTTTCGCTGTCTGCTCCATCTTATAATATCTTCAACCTCACATTTCTTTCTTATTCTGGTGTTCCTCATGCGATCCCTCAGTGTCTTGCCTGCTATCGTCCTCAGTGTCTTTATTTCGGAAGTCCTCAAAACTTGTTTGGTCCTTACTGTGTCTGCCCTTGCCGATGCATGCGAAGCATGCGTAAGACCAATAACATATGTCGATTCCATATGTTATTATTGGTCTTACGCATGCTTTATAGATAATGGCCATGTCCTTGTTTTTCCATATTGTGTATTTTAGAGCCCCAGAGATTGCCGCTGCCTTGTTTACTTGGGCTTGTATTTCTTCCCGCAGCTCCCCCCCACCAGGTCTATGCCTAGATACTTGAAGGTCCTGAGCTGTTCTATGGGTGAATTTTCTATAACCAGGTTACATGTTTTGGGTGTTTTGGAAAAGGTCATACATTTTGTTTTTTCGATAAGAATTCACGTGGCAATAAAATGGATCAGGAGAATCAATAACTAAAAAGTGTATGCAGTAAGTTGGTTCAAATAACCTGCTGTATACAAATGTGTATAGCAATGTGAAACTACTACATTAAAAGCACAAGTGTTATCCCAAGAACCATGAAAAATATTACACTATGCATTAAACCAATCCTTTAGATTGAAACTAGGGAAAGAATTTAAACAACATTAATAATAATTAAATAAAACGATGCTTTTTTAACTACTTACACTTTTGTCTTTATTAATTTCGAAACCGTCTAGTTTTCCAAATGTTATTTATGAATATGTCAGCTAAAATAAAATTTGAAATTCATTATATTGAATACGAATTCTCTTAAATAACTTTACTACCAATAGTTAAAATCAGTAAATTTTACATAAGTATTATTAGATTTAAAAAAAAAAATCATGTTTACCACCCCTGATCTCTATGTATATAAAATAATCAGTTTGCAATAGTGTCACCAGTCTGTCGATGCCAGCGAGCCTGGCGAAACCGGTCGCTATCGAAATAAAAAAATATGTGGATGTATAGTTAAAAAAACATTGTTTAATTGAATTATTATTTAAAATGAACTTTCATCAAGAGATTTCAGTAAAATCATTCGATTATCTTAACAATATTCATGGAAATAATGAAAAAAAAAATGAATCCATAATTAATGTCAATTGTTTTCTTTCAGCTGTTAATCGTTCCGAATTTCGTATAAGTCGTCGCTTTAAAATTTCCATTAGGAATAATTGTCTTTTCTAATTACTTTCGCTATCATTATCATATTTGATTATAACATTGTAAGTAGTTTTGTTGTAAAATTTGGTTACCAATTACAGCGTGAGCTAAGTACAAAGTTGATATTTCGAGTAATCAAATTAATACAATGACATTTTTTTGATGATTTAAAAAAAATGGTTTGATTCATGTGGTGCTCCTGTCAATTTGGAGATATTTCTTGTATAAGTGAATTGTTTTGGTCAATTTGATTGTTGCCGCACTTTGTGATAGTTATTAGTGACACAAAATACGTTTTCACTCTTCTGATGTTAAAAAAATACAAGTTTTTTCGTTTATAAAAATAATTTTGACAGGTGTCAAAATAAATTATTCATTTGTTCCAATGACAATTTGAATAAATTCTTCAATCAAATTTTCAAGTTTTTGCTGGTGTTGGATTGTTTTAAGTGCCTAATTAAAATTAAAACAGTGGAATAAAAAATTAAATAAACACAAATGTCCGGATCGTCCAGCTGACGACAAGTGCACCATCTAAAAGAACATTATGTGTTAAATTATTTTTATGTGTTATTTTATTTTATATCATTGTATTTTGTATAATTTGTTTTAGATTTATTATGTAGACGTTGAATGATTGAAGTGTGCGCGGGAGATGTCTATTGGTGGCGATGAGGTTCGCAACCCATCACACCGCGTCTCTCGCGTTGGCGAAAAGAGAAGAATGGAGTGCAGCTTCGATTAAAGTGTTGCAGTTCATTCTTTCTGTCTACCCTTTCGGGGAAACGGCGTGATGGTTAGTTAGTTAGTTAGTTAGACATTTTTTTTACAAACAAATGTTTTAAAAAGTACATATTTAGTTTAAATTCACTAATTTTTATATCTTCGAACGGTTTCGGCAGCTCTCAGCCATCTTTTGATATGATGTTCCATTAACTAGAAGATGGAAAAGAGCTACCAGTACCGGTCAAGGATGAAATATCATACCAGAAGGTGGCAGAGAGCTTCCGAAACAGGCCGAGGACACAAACAATAATGGAATTTAATATAGTACATTTTAAAAAGATTTTTCACAATTTAGTATTTTTATTTTCATTATTTAACATGAACCTGTACTATGAAATTTCAAGTAACAAAATGATTTGTTTATCTTTTTCTTATATAAACTTCTTTTAAATACTTTGTATAAACAATACTTAAAAAAAAAAAAAATTATACGGGTAAAGACATGTTTCGGACAACCAGTCCTTCGTCAGTGATACATATTATAAAGATACATATCTAAAATATTTTTGAATTGTTTACATGATCTGTCAGATGTTATAAAGATTAATTTATTTATATATAACATCTGTCAGATCATGTAAACAATTTTATAATATTTTAAATATGTATCTTTATAATGTGTATCACTAAAGAAGGACTGGTTGTCTGAAACATGTCTATGTAAATAAACATTTCTAATATATGTGTTGTATATACAAAGTATATAAAAAGAAAAAGGAAATAAAGCATCTACAACACAAAGTATGACATAGAAGAAACAAGGCTATTTTTTATAATTCATATATAAAGAGTTATAAGGTCTAGTGTTTTATGTGAAATTTAAATCCATTTATTTAAGCGTCGCTTTCTTAAATGGAAGTAAAATAAAAGATATATGCAAAAGCAAAGAAAAGCTCCTTTCAAATGGATTCTTAAGGCATTTGGTGTTTCTAGATCGAGGGTTTAAGTCTGGCATTCGTAGAATAAAGAATTTGTGGAAAATAAACGGAAAGAGCTCCGATACCAGCTTAAATGTTCGACAATTCGTCCAATCACGAAGCGTCAGGGACTTTGGTAAACATTTTAGGCAAAATAAGTAACAAAGTAAGAACTGTTTATGACTAATCAGACGCTGCAAATGAATCCGCGTTACGGCGGATACCGTAAAATTTAGATATTTTCAAAGAGAGAGAATGTTTGGAAATTTCAAAAACTTTCGGGTGAATTTCAACATTTTCAGAAATATCAGGAGTACTACAGATTGGCAATAAAATGGCGTAGATTTGGGTATTTACATTTTAAAAGTTTCAGGAATGGATCAAAGCCTGGTAATGACGTAAATAATACGAGTTTTAGTTTTCTTTTTTTGTTACGAATGGTACAAATCTATAATCATAAAAACATCATTTGTTTTGGCCGAAACACTTTTATACTTCGACAGAATTAAATGCTTACTTTGAAATACTGTTTTAATACATATCAAGTTTTTTTTTTTTTTTTTTTTGATATTGTAGCGACAGTTGTTTCGCTAACCTCTGTCAGCATCATCAGGTGTTACAAACAACTGTATAACATCTGATGATGCTAAAAATAGTTTGGCGATACATCTGTCCCAAAAATCTCGTACAATTTATAAAAAAATATTGATTCGTATAAAAATCGTGTTTCAAATTAAAAAAAATCTTTGTATTTAAAATATTATATGGAATTTGCATAACAAATGCTAAACAAATATTTTAGTAATCTTCTTTAAAATTTGGTTTATAACAAGCAAAAATTCTAAACTAACTAACCAACGTCTCCCCGAAGGGGTAGGCAGAAAGAGTCGACTGCCACACTGTTCTTTCCTGACATATTTCTCTCACTCCCTCAACATTCACACATTATGTTTTGCACGCACGTCGATTTATCCGACTCCTCACGTGGCCAATATTCGATTTTTTGATCGTGCTCCGTTTTCCTCGGTCTTCCTCTATTTCAGTTCTATTAACATTGTTAAAATATATATTTTACATAATTTTTTATTCGTTATTTCCGAGTTTTCAAACCATCTTCATGTTCCTTTCTTTATTTTGTCCATAATACTTTCATTCGTACTACATTCGCTTCTTATATTTCCAATCAAAATTCTATCATACACCGATATACCTGTATAAATATACTTATGATAAAAAAATTATAAATTGTTTCTTTTAATTTCACTGTTTTTTGTTGATTTGCTTAACAAAGTACACAAACACACAAAAGCTTTCAATTCAGTTGAAATGTTGTAGAGTTATCATTTCCGCTTTGTAAATATTGTACATTTGTACAGAGGAAAGTCTGCAACAGATATCCTGTATGAGCTTCCTGTTAAAGGTTATTTAATTACACTCATATTGAAATCATTTCGGCATTTTGATACACGCGCATGCTCAAAGCCCCCAATCTTTTCACAATTACGCCCACGCGATAATTCTTTTGTGATAGCCAAATTTAGCGGCAGTGGTAGGTGGAGTTTGAACGAAAATACCAATCTCCAAGTAACATATGTACATCTGCTTATGCCCAAACAAGAAATAAAAATCTGGAAAATTATTTTGCCATATCAATAAGAGTTTACTTTATGTGAGTAACAATAGAAAACAGTGCCGGTAAAAATATATATACGAGTATATTTTTATCATTGGTTTTAAAAGTTTTTTTTTTCAATTGATACATCGTTTTATTAGATGTACTTTTAAGATGAAAATAAAAGAGTGAACAATTAAAAACGTCAATAAAATTCATGACTAATGAATCCACAATGTTAACTTCATAAATTTATCAAAAAATAATTGTATTTTTATCCGTGGAATTGAATATAAAATGCTGTTTTTTATTAAACTTTTATTTATTAAATATTTTTATAAAATTAGAACATTCAAAACACTCGAAGGGGACCTCTATCATCAGGTGTAAATATATACCATAAACTCAGAGTTTGGGAATGCACTCACAAGGGGAAGGAAAATTGTAGCTATTATTTATATATACGAGTATTTTTTATATATTGTATAATAAAAAAATAAAGTCAAACCAAGAAAGAATTTAATAAATATAAAGTCTCTTTTGTTGGACATTTAGTTAATATTTGGTAAACTTAAGGCGATAATGCTGTAGAATTTCATTACGACGTTTTTTTTATGAAATTAATACTTTTTTTTTACTTTTGAGATTTTTAAAAAGTTTGCGGGGTTAACAAACCACACAAGTGGAGGCAATGGACTCAGACTGATGGTACCAGCATATTACAATGGCGAAATACATTGCATGGACAATCAAACCAACTGACACAATAGATTCTCAGCGATGACTGAGTGCGAAAAATGATGAATTAGGGCCCGGGTTCATACACAAAGGTTACTAGAGGTTGACCGGCAGAGTATCGTGTGCAAAGGAAGCAAAACATATAAAAGCCGTACAGCCAACCACCATACACGTTAGTCATTATTCCGACTTCTAACTGACACGAGTCTACGTTATCAAGTCTACGTCACAAGGGATCTCGGACTCCCTCTCGCCGATCTACGATGCCACTCTACGACGTCACCCAGCTTCTGGCGAGTCTTCGTTTCAGCTGACCGACACTACCGCCCAGCGTAACATCGTCCTCAGCTGCTCGCCGCCCGGACTCCACCCCGCTGCTATCGACACCCTGTGAAGTTATTCCGCCGTGCATCATGCTCCGTTACGAGTACATAATACTATTAATGTGTAATTAATTGTGATTGAGAATAAACGCCGAAACCTCCACTGTGTTCAACACTCTCACCACATGACCCCCAGAGTTTTTTTAGCGTATTCTTGATAATGAAGATAACCTTACAATCTCATAAAAATTAATTGTGATATGTAAAATAACAGTTTTTCAAAATTTATACAATAAAAATTTTTTAATCATTAAGCTGTTTTGGTCAAAATCATGGATTATTTTACTAAATTTTGATAATCAAATTTCAAAGTATTAATGCCATAAATAAAATAAAAATGTTTCGTTCACTACCACTGTGTTGAGGTGGCCTACATTATTTCTAGGTCTCGTTAGATTATATTTCTACCACAGAGTTGTGAAGTGTAAATAAAGCGCCCAGACTGAGGACGCTTGCCGTAACCTATGTAATATTCGAAATTCTTAGAGCTTCTCCTACCCCACGATCTAATATCCGGACTTACCCTAATGCCGCTGCGTTTTTGCCTGAATTGGCAAGCCCACGTTACTTAAAATATTACGGCTCCTATATCGGGCACCAACGTTCCCTTTTTGAATATTTAAAATGTTGAAATTTTCTAAGGTTAACGAACTGTAAGCCCTTCAATATATGATATTACAAATTTTCTACCGGAAATTAATAAATGATAAGTAAGGATAGTAGAAATGAAGTTTGATTAGGATATGTAAAATTTTTTTTTTCATCTTCTTCTTTAACTTGCTGTCAACTTGAGAGCTTTCTCGACAAGCGACGACCTTCGCGGCAAACTGGATAGAGCTATGACTGCCACACCGAAGCCCCCGGGTTCAATTCCCGGATGAAAGTGTGATTCTCACACCGTCTTTAGTCTGGTGTAGAATTCACGTGACAATGAAATTAAGATATATTAGCTACATTTCACACGTCATGGGATTTAATATAATATATAAAATAACTGTATACAGTAATTGGGTTAAATTATTATTATAATAATTAAATAAAACGATGTTTTTTAACTACTTCCACTTTTGTCTTTATTTAGACAACGACCGGTTTCGCCAGGCTCGCTGGCATCGACAAACTGGTCCAGTTGATGCTTGACCAGTCTGTCGATGCCAGCGAGCCTGGCGAAACCGGTCGCTGTCTTAATAAAGACAAAAGTGGAAGTAGTTAAAAAACATCGTTTTAATTAATTATTATTTAAAATGAACTTCCATCAAGAGATTTCAGTAAAATCATTTGATTATCTTAAATTATTATTATTTTGATGACTTATATTTTAATTGCCCCTAGGCAAGCACACTAGGAAATGACTGACCGTGAGAGTGCAGTCTTTAGAAGTTTCTTAAATTTAACGTCACTATCCTCATATTTAATACTAACATGGAGGCTATTCCACGCCAACGGACCCGCAACGCTGAAAGCACGATCATAGAAACTTGCTTTATTGGCTCTGACTGGAATTGATATGTTGTTTGCACTTGTTTCTGATCGAAGTGAACGCTGCCTTTCCGTTGGCATAAGTGTCACGCAGAGGTCCGTAATGTACGTTGGCGCTCTCTGGTGTCGAGCCTTAAACACTGTCAAGCACAATTTGTATTTTACTCGCTCTCGGATTTTAAGCCAGTGAAGTTCCTTCAGGAGCAGCGTGATATAACAGTATTTTTGTTGCCCCATAATCAATCGGGTAGCAGATTATTTGGCAATTCAGCGAACATTCCGTTAAAATAATCTAAACGTGACACTACGAAATAATATAAAAAAACCCCAAAATTATTATTATTATTATTATTATTATTACTATCATTATTATTGTTATAATAATAATAATAATTATTTTGTTGAATCGCTCTTTACATCATGACAGCATGAGCGAAATTGATATAAATGATATTATACCTATCATAGTGATTCTCGTGACATGTTATAGGTAGCTAATCTATCGCCATTTTATTGTCACGTGAATTCTACACCAGACCAAAGACAATGTGACAATCACACTGCCCTCGCCGGGAATCGAACTCGGAACCTTCGGGGTGGCAGTCAATGCACTTACCACTCGGCCACGAAGGTCGTCAAAATAAAATACCTGTGGAATACAACAACAGAAAATAATAATAATTCATGTAAATGACCAAACAAATGATAATAATATTCTACAGGTAAATGACTTGTGGTATACAACAACAGAAAAATAGGGTATTGTTACAGGATTTTCTTTCTGTGATGCTGAACTTCAGCTATTTCCCCATGGTTCTGGGGGTTGTCCTTGGTGGACGCTGTCCATCTCGTATTCCAAGAGGAATGTGTGTTTATGTTGGGAATATTGGGTTTAGGAATCATTTTCTGTACGTGTTAGTGTACCAGTACCATCGACATTGTCGCCCCTATCTGACTAAATCTTGAACTTCACGGGTCTATATATTTTTCTTGCTTAAGTTCTGTCCGTGATTCGTCCGAGGTTCCTCTCCTGTTTTGTGAGCGTTTGCAGTTTTATAATCTCAGGTAGGCTGCTGCCTGTACCTGAAAATCCAAAAAATTATATATTTAAAATGTTATACTTATTTTTATTTCACTTGTTGCAACCGGTTTAAATAGTTTGCTGCTGTCTTCTGGTGGAGCTGCCGAAACCGGTCAGAACAAGACGGACAAGTGGGGTAGGCAGACATAATGCACTGCCACACTTTTCATTCCCAATATTCTTCTATCGTTTCCTTAACATTCATCAAATCAAATCAAATCAGCTTATTTTCTCAAAAGATATTAAAAACAATTATTATAGTTAAAGACATCTATTGAGAACAGGTAAAATACAATAAATATATAATAAGAGGAACGTACGAGAGATGGTTCGACATTAGGAATACAAGATACTCTCCAAAGTCAAGAGTATTTGTCTTCTGAATTTTTTTTCGCGAAAAAGAAAGACGTTGATCTCCGAAGCGATCATGTTTAGCAGTTTGATTGCTCTCCCCACCGGCATCACCAGAGGCAGGTTGGTTCTGCATGTTGGGAGTTAAAACAGTCTGTGCTGACGCTGCCGAGGATAACCTGTTTAAATAATATTTCCTCGTAATGTGCTTTTCTGTAATGTAATTTCTCTATAATATATTTATTTCTGTAATGTACTTCTTTGTAATATATTTCACTGTAATGTATATCTCTGTAATGTAATGCTTTCAGGTATTTCTCTGTAATATACTTCTCTGTGTTGTACTTATTTGTAAGGTACTTCACTGTAATGTATTTCTCTGTAGTGTAATGCTCTAAGGTGTCTCTCTGTAATGTAATTTTGGTGTAATTTGACGAAATTTCGTGATATGTACTTGTGTGTAAGTGCATTATCATGCATTTAAATGTAAGTGTATGTACATGTCTGTGTTTTATTATGAATGTGTATGTGATAATAAGTGTAGTTATATTTTGGATAGATATTGAATATGTATGCTACTAGAAAAACAGTGATATTATTTGGATTTTCTATTTAACATGTATTCGAACTGTGTTCATATTTCATACCATCCGCAATTGTGTAAAATTAAAAACTGTATGATATGATGATTTAGTTAATTTAATGGAAGTTGAGTAGAAATTTCATATACCTAAATGATATTAGAAATATAGTTGCACTTTTAACATCAATTTTATTAACGTGCAATTGCGTAAAATTATTATTTTTATATGGTTTTTGTTTTTCATTTTCATATGGTGAATACTATTAAGTTAATGGAATTCACTATTTAAATATGTTCATATATTTCATTTAAATAGTGCAATTTATGATGTATTAAAATGATAAAATATTACGTAAAATAATTTTATAAAGCAACAAAATGTTCATATTGTAAAATGTTTTAGTTTTAAGTCAATTTCTTTTTCTGTTTTCTGAATGTCCATAATTATTTTTATATGTAACTTATCCCTTCTGTCCCATAATGAGTTTTCTACTTATGGGAATACAATGTAACTATTGTATGTTTATAAATAAATAATTAAATAAAACCGTCCGTAACATAAATATGGGTAGCTTCCAAGATGACGGAATTACATCGTGCATCGTGCCATCTATACATCGTGCAATGTACGGACGTCGATTTAGATGGCCGTTTCATTTAAATAATGCCTTAGCAAGGCGAAACATGTTATTCCCATCAAATAAAATAAAACTTCTAGAAAACCGACGTTTCCATGTCTTATTGTAGCGTGCGTAAAATGGTAATGGGTTTTCATAATATAATTAGTTAGACTCATTAGCTGATTCCTCGGTACTTTAGTTAGCTATCCGTAATTAGGATTAGAATCAATAGCTATTGATCTGCGCTTACGGGTGTATGTGGGCTCCGTAGTAAATCATTACAGTTGTAGCCCTTACACCCTGATAAGGCTTGTATTTAACCTTTCGGGTATAAACTATGTGATTTTATTTCCAATAGAACTTACTTAGCGGTCTCCCGGGTTGGATTAAGCAGATAGCGAAGTATTAAGGATTATAACGGGCTCTACGGCCGAAATTATTCGGGCTTTATGAAAGTTGTGCTAGAATCCAAACCTGATTTTGAGCAATTTTAAGTGTAAAAATCCTTTCTTTCATAATCCCCAAGAAAGTAAGGAGGTATTTATCTAGATTACGCAGTTGATTCTGCTAAATAAAATATGTGTCTGTGCGTAAAGACTAAAAAGGCAATTCAAGGGTAATTTATAGGCGAGGAAGGCGATATAGATTTTTATCATACAACAAAGAAACGCTGTCATAACCGTAAGCTATTTTCTCTGAGGTCGTTTTAATGGTCAGTGTGGGCACTTTAGAATATTTATGGCACAACTGGTTTTATCGAAATGTAAAAGACATGTATAATACTTTCCGATCAAGTTGAATGTAATCGTATGATCAAATAAAATTTATAAAAAAAACATATCGTAAAAAAGAGTGGTTTCGATTTGGGAATCTAACTAAAATTTATCTAAACTGCTTTAAACTTAACTTTTTAAATCAAAAATTTTTTTTTAGGGAAATAATTTTTAATAGTTTTATACATTTAAAAAAAATAAGTGCTAAAACTTGACATTATCTGATCAAAATTGATATATAATTGGTTAATAAAATCTATTCTTAATTTTCTGAAATTCTTATTTTATTTCATAGGAATGACATGCTTCGCCATGCTTAGGCATTATCAGATGTGATAATAGCTTAAGAATTTCAATAATTTTTGACCTCCATGTATCTCGAATTTTATGTTCTACGTATAGCAACTGGTATAAATACAAACATATATTTATACCAGATACGAAGGTTTTTTATTTTTAAATTTATAAACATGTGTATTATTTAGAATTATAATTCCAAAAAAGTGAATCCACAATACATAGTGAGGGAGAATATCCAATAAAACTACCAGCTTTAAAATTATAACGTTTTGCATTGATGCAGTATTATCAAACTTAAACGATGTCAAATAGTGGCATATAATAATATCCCATTTAAAAAGGAAGAAAAAAACTGTTACTCCCATAAAATATTAAATGTTCTATAAAACTGACATTTTCATTAATATTGCATATGCTATGTGGAGCTTTTCACCATTGTTTAAGAAATAATACATGTAATCTAATGATTTTAGAGAAATCTCTTGATGGAATTTTGGGATCTTGGGAAAATCCGTACTCGTCTTTCTGGACTGACGTTTCGGAGATCGTTGCAGGCTCCATCTTGAGGGTGGTTATGTCACAACCACCCTGAATATGGAGATAGCAACGATCTACGAAACGTCGGTCCAGAAAGGCGAGTTATACAGATTTTGTCAAGATTCCAAAAAAACATATTATTATTTTGTTGAATCGCTCTTTACATCATGACATCATGAGCCAAATCGATGTAGAGGGTATTATAGCTGTCATAGTGATTCTCGTAACATGTGATAGGTAGCTAATCTATCGCCATTTTATTGTCCCGTGAATTCTACATCAAACCAACGACAGTGTGACAATCACACTTCCCTCGCCGGGAATCGAACCCGGAATCTTCGTGGTGGCAGTCAATGCGTTTATTAAAAAACGCTGTCTTATTTAATTATTATTATATAATAAACTTTTTATTTTTATTTTACATTGATTGAACCACAAAAACAGCGATTTAATTTTCATATATTCGAGTATTTAAGAGTAATGGTTTGAGTTAGGTTTTAGTTAACAAATTTATCTGAAATATTTGCTTTTATCTATTTGGTGGACTCAGCGGATTAGGGTATCTTTTGAGCGTGGGGTAGCAGCGCAAATATTTCTAATCAAATTTTATAACGCGGTCCATTCCAGAAACTTGTCCTCCGGTACGCTGTATTAACCACGCCTACTCAGAGAGCAGGTAATAAAGAGAGCCCTTTGTCCTCTGTAATTTCATCTTATTTACAGCACGCCATTCGGGCAAAAGACTTGTGGAAACATCGAGTTCATATCAAAATACAGGTGAAAAAGTGTTCAACCCCCAAAAATGTATAATAATTAAAAAGATATTGACTAGGATTTAGTTTCATCGATTATCATATATTTTTATTGTTATATGAGCTAATCTATTCTTCATTCTTCTTCTTATAGTGCCGGAACAGATTCCCGTAATGTGGAGGATCACCGTGGCGAATTGACTTCCTGGGAATCGACTTACAGGAGTGGTTGTTTCTCATTTCCTTCAGTATCAAGAAGATTTAAAAATAAACCATGTTTATTTAAAATAATAAATTACTTAAAACTTGTTTGTTTTGTAAACTGGTAAAGATAACGTGGAAAGTATCAGTAAACTACCAACTTAAAAGGCCCAAGTGTCATCCCACATAATAGTAAAAATGCTATAGTTACTTTGCCGCAAACTAATCCTTTTTAACGAACTGAAACTAGCAAAAATTGTTGATTAAAATATAGGAGACATATTTTAATATGATAAAATACTTAAAAACAATTATATTATGAACAAAATAATGAAAAGATCATTGTGATGGTTTGGACACATGGAAAGAATGAACGATGAAATAATGGGAAAAACATATGTTAACGATGTAAATGGAACTAGAAACTAGAGGAAGACAAAGAAAAGTTGGCACGATCAAATAAATCAAATATTGAATGTCGGCCACGAGAGGAGTCAGAGAAATCGACGCGCGTGCATGACACGATGTATGAATGTTGAGGAAACGAGAAAAATATACCAGGAAAGAAGAGTGTGGCAGTCCATTCTTTCCAGATGGTTAGTTAGTTAGTTAGTTAGTTAAGTACTTAAAAAAAAATTGGAACAAAATTAAATCGTTGATTTGATTTGATATTTTATTAAAATGTTAACAGACAATTTTTATTTCAGATGAGCAACAGCAATACGTCAAAGATGTCACTTGATTAGTATATACTCTGTTTATATTTCCATTTAATAACTTTCCCATCCATTTTTATCTACTAATGTTTTATGCATTTTCCGAGAGCAATTGGGATTCAATTTTATTTTCGATAGAGCGTACACTTAAAAAGAATGCGTAATTTTAAATTTATTTAATGCGTCGTTTCAGAGTTTAGCTCCGTTTGCCTTCTCAGGGTCGATATATAAAATTGTGGTGTCGCGTTTGTTGGCTATAGCAATAAACATCTTCCTCGAATAAGCCCGGAGATGGTAGCTTTATTGCTCGTGGGGCCCAATCATAAATTTTACGTAACAACCAATTTAGCTCAGTGTCAATTCGTTCCGGTTTACAAGTCCTCCATACATCTGGAGGATGGAGATTATAGCGCCTATCCCGGAGATCCTAATGATTATTTTTCCGTTCGGCATTACGATCCATTAAGCAACTTGTTTAACTTTTGTTTAGTTCATAAGGCCAGGGAAATATGGCTGAGTATACTTTTATTCTCTTCTGCCCATGTCACAGAGGATTCCCTTTTATTAGATCGGTGGTAGGGAAACTCGTTTACCAAAAGAGCCAAATATCTGCAATACAACTTTTTAAATTTCTTTTAAGAGTAAACTTTCTTTACAACAACTCGGCCAAAACTAATAGCAACGAGCCGCAGTTTGCAGACCACTACAAATCGCTGCGTTTTTAAAATATCAATAAGTAATAAGTTAAATTGTAAGTTAATTTTGTGACTTGTCGATTGGCTTTTTGTGAATGGTTGTAACATTCATTTTACATACTTGTCTACAAATCTCTATTCTAATTATGGTTTCATATTTTCTTTTTTTATTCTTACAAAGTTTTAAAATTTATTTCCGTAACTACAAATCAAAAATGAGATTGCTATCGTTCCTCTGAATTATTGTATTGTCAATATCGTTTTTGAGAATTTATTAAATATATATACTAAACATTTGAAACAACTCATTCAAGCACTTAAATCTCGTGATAACTCCCAAAGCGATAAAAATATCTCACGGTAAACAATATTACCTACGTTGAAAATCATTGCTTTATAATTTAATTCAAATACAAAACCATACTTTTAAAAATTAATTTATATCGGGTCCACATATCCACTCCGTAAAAAATATTAACCTAAAGTATATTTTTGTTCGGAGTGGAGTTATAGACCCTAAAAATCATCGTGGATACATCGTATAATGCTACGAATTCCATGGACCGATATGGTTAACAATAATGTGCTATAAAGAAGAAGAATATTTAGACAGGATATCAAAATCATGTATTAGGTGTATAACTTTGCTTCCGCCGTTTTGCAATAGATGGCAGTAGCGGTAAGTGGTAGTTGGAAAAAATAGATCATAGATGTCATACAATAAGCTTAAGTATTTGTAAACATAACGCCATCGAAATATTAGTCGATTTGTGTCTGTATCATAAAGTTATTCCCGATTAAACATGTCAGCTTACGAGCCAAATTCTCGTCATTTGCGGGAAGTTTTAATTTTATGCTTTAATATGAAAAAATCTGCGGCTGAGGCTCATCGAATGCTCTCAAATACCTATGGTGAGGCCGCTATTAGTGAAAGAACGTGCCGAGAGTGGTTTCAACGCTTCAAGAACGGTGATTTTAACGTCGAAGACCAGCATGGCGGTGGAAGAGAGAAGGTTTTCGAAGATGCAGAATTGGAGGCATTACTTGATCAAGACTCGTGTCCAACGCAACAAGAATCGGCAGGATCATTGGAAGTGACGCAACCAGCCATTTCAAAACGCCTGAGAGTCATGGGAATGATTCAGAAACAAGGAAATTGGGTGCCGTACGAGTTGAAGCCGAGAGATGTTGAACGGCGTTTGTGTGTTTGTGAACAGCTGCTTGCAAGGCAAAGACGGAAGGGATATCTGCATCGCATTGTGACTGGAGACGAGAAATGGGTTCATTACGATAATCCCAAGCGCAGAAAATCGTGGGGATATCCCGGCCATGCTTCCACGTCGACGGCCAAACCGAATATTCACGGTTCCAAGGTTATGCTCAGTATTTGGTGGGACCAGCTCGGCATAGTATATTATGAGTTGTTAAAACTGACTGAAACAATCACAAGCGATCGTTATCGAACGCAATTAATGCGTTTGAGCCGAGCATTGAAAGACAAACGGCCGCAATACAACGAGAGACATGATAAAGTGATTTTACAGCATGACAATGCTCGACCTCATGTTGCGAAAGTGGTCAAGACATACTTGGAAACTTTGAAATGGGAAGTCCTACCCCACCCGCCGTATTCTCCAGACGTTGCTCCCTCGGACTATCACTTGTTTCGATCAATGGCACATGGCCTAGCTGACCAGCACTTCCGGTCTTATGAAGAAGTAAAAAATTGGATCGATTCGTGGATCGCTTCAAAAGATGACCAGTTTTTTTCAACGCGGGATTCGTATGCTGCCCGAAAGATGGGAGAAAGTAGTGGCCAGCGATAATCAATAAGGAGAAAGGTAATCTATCTTTTACAGGGAGATACGGCTCCTCCACAGATGCTCGGTCCATTGTCTGAACTTTTTGAATCAAGGCATTAGGCTTGTGACTAATTTATAACACCCATCTCCGGGCTTAAAGGATTAATTGTATAGATGTGTTTTTTTGATATCTTGGTATATGTTCCAGCGATTTTTGATGTTATTACTATTATTTATTTAAATGTTGTCATTTTTAAGCTTTTTCAGCATCAATTAATATTTTGCAGAATGCTAAATCTTTTCATATCATATAAGATAGATTAGAATAGATAGAAATAATATGCTGCTACAGTAATTTAAGAACTGATTTAAAAATGAAAAAAAATGGGAAGAATGATTGCATTTTACACATTCCTGCATATTTCTACACTGATATATCGTCCAATTCCGCCCATATGTGATATTTTTATATTAGTTATGTTTATATACTCAACATAATATATTTTATGTATTAGTAGAATGAATTTTTTAAAAAGAAAACCGTGAAATTAAAATCATACAAGTAAATATAGCCAGAGTGAAATTTTCAAATAAAATTTTGCATTTGCATGTATACCTCTAGACCTTACGTTACTCTGAAATATTTATGAAAAGCAATAACGAGGAGCGAAGGGGTGATGTAAAATTCATATCTATTAAAATGAAATTTGAAGACTTTCTAATGAAAAATGTTAAATTAATGGAATTCATACTCGCCGGTGAAAAAACATTCAAGTTTCCAGTCAGCCATTCATTTTTAAATCAGTTCTAAAATTGCCTTTATGGCGACTCTGGATTATGTATTATTCAGGGACATTAGGCGGCGGCCGTACTTTGAGGGACCAAAAAATCTAAAAAAAATGTTTTGTGCTCCACATTTCTACATGAAACCCGTTTTAAAATTTAAAGATTTGGTCTTAAGTTACGCTTGCCGTAAACCTCTACGACGTAAATCCTTTATTGCGGACCTATTCGCTGCTCTGTAGATTAAAAAAACGTATCTCTACAAACTTTATTAATATTTCCTGAAGGGCAGAACAAGTGAAAGCTCGGGGGAAAAGAGACGAAACTTAAATATCCTAAAAAGTGTTTATATCCAAATTTATGTTTTCACCGGCGATAATAAAATTTGAAGAGGTACAAGGAAACATTTTTTACGATTCATGTAACTGAGTTTAAAAAAAATACAGGAGTTATTTTTTTATTATGCAGAACGAAACCTTTTCTTGCCTGTATAAAGAGTATTTACTTATGTATCTGTAAAAACGAAAACACTGTTATAATATATTAATACGAATGAAAACATCTGTTTTGTATAAGTTTTATTATAATTCATCTTAAATATCTTAAAATAAAGGCGAAACATGTCATTCCCATAAATTATAATAAAACTTCTAGAAAACAGATCTTTTTATTTGAATTTTTTTTGTGAATGTATAATTATACTTGTATACGAATACTGGATTTTACCCACCGTGAGTTATCAATTCATGATTTAATTGTATCTCAATAGAGATGAAGTGACGAAGTCGACATGTGAAATCTGGCCTAGGACTTTAACATATATACAACTTCCAAAAAAAAAAATTTCAGACATGGTCATGAAGAAAGGTGGAATGGGGAATGTTGTAATTACATAAAGCGTGCGCTTAACCCAACCAATGACAGGTCATAAGTCCTGTAAACACCTTGATCAACCATATTTGGTTTTTATTTGTATTCAACTTTTTCTTTCAATGTTATGTCAGGTCCCCCCGACAACGACTATCACCTGACAGAAGGCGTATCTATCCCTGACAGTCCGAAACAGCTCCTCAATGTTTTTAAGCTAGTCTAGTTCCTTGTGTTGTGGAGGCAAGAGATTTGTCTCCTCACAACACGCGTCAGCCCTATACTTTGCCCTAAATTATCAATTGCAGTAATTTGTATTTATTTCACTTAAGCACATGACCTAAATATGACACTTTACGGGTTTTAACACGTTCATTGTGGTCAATTTATCGCATACACTCACGGAGTGCTGAAAAAAAAATTTCAAAACGATAAAACAATATTAAAAATAAAAAAATCTTGGTTATTTAATTTGTAGATGTATACACTGTCGTTTTTGCGAGTATTAATTATTTAAACTAACTAACTAACTAACTAACCATCACGCCATTTCCTCGGAGGGGTAGGCAGAGAGGATGGATCGCCACAATGGCCTCGGGCTTCCTCTACATTCATACATCGTACCATGCACGCACGTCGATTATTCCGACTTCAAATGTGGCCGTCTTTTAGTAATTGATTAATTTGGTCATGCCATGTTTTCCTCGGTCGTCCTCGGCTTATTTTCCCACTCACACTGTTTGTGTACAACTTTTTAACCATTCCATATGTCCAAACCGTCTCAGGGATCCTTTTTTAATTTTATTTATGATGCAGTCATCTACCTTACATTTCTTTCTTATTTCATCGTTCGGTATTCTATCATACAACGTTTTCCCTTAATTATTTAATATGAAGTTTAACAGCATTATCCAAGAAACAATAAAGAAGATGATAATGCCTCAGCTTTAAAAAAAATAATGTATTTATTTATTCTGTGTTTCAATTTAAACTAATAGAGAACATTATCATAAGGTTTCGAAAATTAGCATTTTCTTACCTCTCATCAGTATTCCCCCGAGCCCAGTTCAGCGCTCGTTATGGACGCTCGGGGTGCAGAATTCTTTTACGATTTTTCTCGTAATATGTTAATATGTTGACGACATAAACTGCGAATTTGAGTTATAAATCTCTGCGAACTGACTCCCCGTTAATGAAATGCAAATTGAAAATTGTAACAGGAACGCATTAGCCAAGTTTTTTTCATTCTATTTGGGCAAGTGGAACCGTTATTTATCATGCTGGCTAACGGCAACTTGGACAATTAGCTTAAAAGCTATCCTAGAGCTTAGTTTAAAGAATTACTTTGTAAAACACTTATTACTTGCAATGTGGCTACCAACCTACATGTACTATATTTACAAAGCATAATTATTTATCCTTTCGTGAACTTTGATGTGATAAATTTTCTTATGAAGCACTCACATTTGGTTTGGATATTTTAAACTTATAGATATAAAATGATAAAACTCTTTGTATTTAACCACAGTATGGTTATTATAATTGATGCCATACCGTCGCTTGGACCCAAGATTCATTACGGTAACATAATAATAATATATTTAAGTTATACAAAGCGTTTTTTTTAATTTTATATCTATAAGTTTAAAACGACGTGAACCTCCATATTTTTTATAATATTTTTTTCAATAAAAAACTCTATTTTATAGAAATTTTGTCATATTTTATTGGAATCACATATTTCCTTCTTGAATAGTGTTAAATGACAATAATTTTTAATGCAGAAAGGCGAAAAATATAATTCTCATAATATTTGATGAAATTTAATTTCATTATTGAATATTTATTTAAGGACTTGTTTCGTTTTATTAAGACGGGTATCAATTGAATCTTCTTTTGAAATAAATAATAAAACGATTAATGAACGCAAGTTTCTGTTAAAAAAATAAACATAGGTAGTGACTCATTTTAGTAATTCAAAACAAATTATCGTTTTAAACTCTAATTCAATTCAATATGAACTTCCTGAATAAAACACTTATTTGGATAAATTAACAAGTTAACTGTTATATTGTGGGGGTTGTCAGTTAATGTAGGTGCTATCGGGAAACGTAATGAAAACGTGTCTAGCATATTTCAGGGGTTGCCTCTTTCTCCATTAACTTTTAACGTTTGTGCGGATCATTACGTCACATACTTTACGAGATCAATTGCGGACATAACCTCAAAGTACTTTCATCCCTTTAAATCGAAATCTTCCGTATTACAAAAGAACAGGACGACTTACGGAAAGATTAACGTGAACGATTTTGACTTTTCAATTAAGTTTCATGTGTAAAGGATTTTGGTTATTTCAGTACAAATTTGATTTTAGTAACTAACTAACTAACTAACCATCACGCCGTCTCCCCAGAGGGCTAGGCAGAAATAATGGAATGCCACACTATTCTGTCCTGACAAACATCTCTTGCATCCTCTACATTCATACATCTTGTCATGCACGCACGTCGATTTTTCCGACTCCTCACGTGACCGACATTTAATATTTGATTGATTTGTTCGTACCACGTTTTCCTTGGTCTTCCTCTATTTCTAGCTCCGTTTACATCGTAAACATATTTACAATTGTTTTAATAAATTTTTTTTCATTCATTCCTTCCATGTATCCAAACCATCTAATTGACCCTTTCTTTATTTTGTTCATAACACTTTCACAAGCACCGCATTCACTTTTTATATTTAATTGATTTGATCGTGCCACGTTTTCATCGGTCTTCCTCTATTTCTAGCTCCCCTCACGTCATTTACATATACCTTCTTCACCATTCTGTCTTCACTCATTCTTTCGATGTGTCCAAACCATCTTAACGACCCTTTCATTATTTGTTCATAACACTTTCATTCGCTCCGCATTTACTTCTTATACATGCATTTGACATTCTATCATATGCAGATTTACCACACATTCGTCTTAAAGATCTCATTCAAACTGAATTTATTATACTTTCATCCTTCTTTTGCCAGTTCTATGCGTCACTTCCATACATAAGGGTCGGCACAATAACACCATTATGCACTGCCACCTTAGCATTTTTGGATAGGCTTTTGTTTGCGATGACAACTTTAAGTGCACCATTTACTCTGTTGCCTTCCTCAACCTTTCTTTCAATATCCTTCTTCACTCTTCCATCCTTTGTAAACATTCTTTCTTAATAAACAAATTCATCATTTTGTTCCAGATTTTCACCGATTACATTAATGTTTTAGTATGTCATGTTCTCTTATTTTTCGAAAATCATTACTTTGGACTTATTCACATTCATCATCAAATGGTATCGCTTGCATACCTCAAACATACTAGACACCAGGGCTTGCAGTTCATGATCGTTGTCTCCAAGAAGCACAGCGTCGTCCACATACAACAGACAGCTTACTGACACACCGTTCATTTTTGCACATGCTTCCAATCCTTTCAGCACTTTCAGACACTTGTCCATAAGATTTAAGTAAATAAAGAATAGTTATTAGACTTGGTATATTATTGTAACACCTGATGATGTCAACGTAGGTTGACGAAACAGTTGTCGCGAAAAATAAAAATAAATTTGTGATACACAAAATAAACTTTTTTAATTAAAAAAATTATAAATAAATAATCACAGCCATCGACGGGTATCGTATCTGGTACCGTCGGTGTGCAAGTTATAGCTTCATTTTGCCACTCTGCCTCGTAGGCTGTCTCTAGTGTATTTTAAGTGAAAAAATATTTATCAAGTAATTGAAGGAATAACTTCTTAATCGTATTTTAATCTATATAATAAGATTGCATAATAATAAGTTCTTGTAATAACTCTTATGTATGAAACACTATTATTTCAGATTTAAATAAATGGGCAAAATCTTAAATGGCGGAGCCCAATGGTGTACCTGTATCGACCTTAATGTATGGAAGTAAAACATGGAACTGGCAAAAAAAGGATGAATGTATCGTCGGTTCAAAGGTAAAACTCATTAAGTAACATTTTGGTAAAAAAAAAAATATTTTTGCATTTTCTGCGTCAAATTTGTAAATTCTAATACTTCAGGAAATAATCACCAAGTATATTTATTAAAGAATAACTGTTATTCTTTAATAAATACACGTGGTGATTATTTCCTGACGTAGAATTCACAAGTCTGATACAGAAAATCCAAAAATATTTTTTATTTTCCAAAATGTCACTTAATGAGTTTTACCTTTGAACCGACGATATAATGTTTCTTCTTTGTTCGCCATAACTTTGTGTTGTAGATGTTTAATGTTTCTTTGTTATATAATTTGAATACAAAATTCAAATATATTAAAATTTTTTAAATAAATTAAAATATCAAACATGTTTAGGACTAACCATGGGTGATATTATAAAAATATTAAAAATATTATAAAATTGCTAACAAATATGATAAGTTTTGAGGGAACTTATAATAATAACATCTATCTATAAATAAAAGGCAGTTTCTCTCTGTGTGTGGACTGATTCCGGGGTTATTCCTGCGCAGATCGTTTTCAAATTGATACACTTCCTTAATAGATAGACGGCGGTGGTCATAGGCATATTTTTGTTATTAATCGAGCTCTAATTAACTTTGTAAATTTATAAATTTTCGTAGTGCGAGCGAGTATAGACCTTCATGTTCGTATCACCTGAGTATCGATCTTTAGAGTCTATATTCGCTTGGCGTTATAAGATGCAAATTAGTTGCTTATTTGACTCTTAGCGTGGCGTTCTTTAATAATACACGCACGTTTTGCATCGCTATTTTGACTCTTTGTGTGGTCATCGTTAGTAGGGACGGGCAAAACGACTCATCTCAGGGATCTGATCTGAACGAATCGCTCAGCAAAGTGAGTCGACTCTTTTTCACGACTCACGACTCGCTGAGATGAGTCGTTTTGCCAAGTGAGCCGACTCTTTTTAACGATCCACGGTTCACAATTTTGAGTTGAAATTATTTTGACCTTTTTTTTTTTTTGCTCCTCGACCAAAAAATTTGATTTCGATTGTCGGAAAAAATTATTGGTGACCTTTTTTTTTTTTTTTGCTCCTCGATCAAAAATTTTGATTTCGATTGCCGGAAAAAATTATTGGTGACTTTTTTTTTTTTTTTGCTCCTCGACCAAAAATTTGGATTTCGATTGCCGGAAAAAATTATTGGTGACCTTTTTTTTTTTTGCTCCTCAACCAAAAAATTTGATTTCGATCACCGAAAAAAAATTAATCGGCTCACTTTGTTGAGCGAAACCGTTCAACTCAGATCCCTAAACAGCTCACTAAAAAGAGTCGACTCACTAAAAAGAGTCGAATATACGATTCACCCAGCGGATCATTGAGCTGCCGCTCTTTTTTTATGGATCATCGCTCATCCGCTCACCAAAGTGAGTCGACTCAAAGAGTGAGCGGATCGCACATCCCTAATCGTTAGTCGCGTCATCTATGTAAACGATGTCTGTCATCTATGGAAGTGAACGGTTTTGTTGAATATTTACGGTGAGTATTTAAATAGTTACTTTTGCCGTTGAAATGAATACAGTTTCTTCTGTATTTAAGTAATATTACACACTGGCTGACAAATTATATTTCGTTATTAACTGCTTTTAGCCGTTCGATTGGTTACGTCTTCTCTCATCTGTCAAATTGTACGTCGTAGAATACGTAAGTATTTGAAATGAAAACAGTTTCTTCTGTATTTAAGTAATTATATTGCACACTGGCTGACAAATTATATTTCGTTATTAATTGCTTTTAGCCGTTCGATTGGTTACGTCTTCTCTCATCTGTCAAATTGTACGTCGTAGAATACGTAAGTATTTGAAATGAATACAGTTTCTTCTGTATTTAAGTAATTATATTACACACTGGCTGACAAATTATATTTCGTTATTAATTGCTTTTAGCCGTTCGATTGGTTACGTCTTCTCTCATCTGTCAAATTGTACGTCGTAGAATACGTAAGTAAAGCCGTTCGATTTCAAATTGTACGTCGTAGAATACGTAAGTATTTCATATATATCTTCAAATGAATACAGTTTCTTCTGTATTTAAATATAATTATATTACACACTGGCTTTCTATTTCGCCTTTGAAATGAATACAGATTATATTTCCGCAGTGGAGTACATCCAGAAGAAGATACTGAAGGGACCATGTAGCCAATAAAATTAAAAATCAAATTTTATATCTAAATTTATATCACTGAATTATGTAAAAATAAAATTACATTAATTTGTTAAATTTTGGTTTTAGGTTGACAAAATGCCATACAAACGGAAACTCATTGGAAGTCGTACCGTAGCCGCTAAAAAAAATAGACAAAATAGGAGAAATGAAACTGAGGACCAATCTGCTCGACGAAATTCACAAAATCGAGCACATATGTTCCAGTCACGTGCTGATAGATCCACACAACATGAATCAATACGAGTAGGTATGAGAGAAATACATGCGGAGCAAAATGTACACCGTTCCAATAATCGATTACGTATGCCAACGAATCGATTGAATCAACTGTCTATGTTCAATCGTATTGCTTTTCAATATATTCCTGAAATTGGATTTAGCTCGCATCCAGCTGTTGATATCGGAATGATGAATAAACTGTGTACAAATTGCAAAGCGTTGAAATTCAAAAATGAACCACCTGGAATATGTTGTTTAAATGGTAAGGTTAAATTGCCAATATTGAATGTGCCCCCCGAACCATTGATTTCATTGGTTGCTGGTACTACAACACATTCGAAGCATTTCTTGAAGAACATACGAAATTATAATACATGCTTTCAAATGACGTCGTTTGGTGCAACAAATATAATGACTAGCAATTTCATGCCAACATTCAAAATTCAAGGTCAAATCTATCATAAAGCAGGTTCTCTTCTGCCCGTTCCGGATGCTGAATACAAGTTTTTGCAAATTTATTTTATTGGAGATTCACGTGATCAAGTTAATCAACGTTGTGAGATTATTGAAAGCATTATTTATATTTCACTATGTTAAAGGAAGTGCTTTGATTCGGCGGTTTATCCGGCAAGCAAAGTTTTTAATGGAGGTGGTTTTCCAAGTTGAAGCAGTTTAATTTTTCCGGTGGCGCAACATATGCCTTTCATTTCTCCATTAAAATTATTTTATTGATTCATATGTTGGTGTGTCGATGAGACTGTCAATGACAATTAGGTAAAATATAATATGCTTATTTTATAACACTCAATATAACGTATGTCTTACAAACGTTTAAAAAATAAAATTTTATTTACAGCAGATGACGGTGGCAGGGCAAAGATGGATATCATTTTAACATCATCGCCTATTTGGGGAAACACGTTAGATGTATTCAGCTGAAATTCCTGATTCAAGTGTTTATCCTCAACGATAAAGGATCTTGGTATCGTTTATGAAAGTAGGCTGACTTTCCATGCTCACATCGAGAGAATATGTGGAGTTGCACTGAAAATGTTGGGATTTATTCTCCGAACTGGTAGAGTTTTCAAGAATCCCTATGTTTTGCGAATTTTGTACAACTCATTGGTCCGGAGCCGGCTTGAGTGTGGCTCGGTGATATGGAGTCCCCACGAGGCGAGATACTCGCTCATGTTAGAGAGGGTTCAGAAAAGATTTCTGAGATATCTCTACATGAGGGAGTTTGGTAGCTATCCGTGGCTTTATCCCACTGCATTCCTCTTGGGCATGCTGGGGACCAATAGTTTACAGATAAGAAGGGATGGGTGCACACTTACCCATTTCTTCAGACTTATCAGGGGATTCTTTGAGAACTCCGTCATCTTGGAGGCTATCCATCTTTATGTTCCGGATGGCTATCTTCGACAGCGTCAGCACAGACTGTTTTATCTCCCAGCATGCAGAACCAACCTGCCTCTGGTGATGCCGGTGGGGAGAGCAATCAAACTGCTGAACATGATCGCTTCGGAGATCGATGTCTTTCATATTCGTGAAAGTACATTCAGAAGACAAATACTCTTGACTTTGGAGAGTATTTTGTATTCCTAATGTCGAACCATCTCTCATGCGTTCCTGGTATTATATATTCCTTATGTTTTACCTGTTCTCAATAGATGCCTTAAACTATAAAAAATGTTTGTAATGTCTTTTGAGAAAATAAACTGATTTGATTTGATCCTCAATTGGCTGAAATTGTATCAAAAAATATGATTCATGGTCCATGTGTATATGGTTATAATTATGGAATTAGGACATTTTTCGATAACCCGCCATGAGGTAAAATATAATAAGCTTATTTTATAATACTTGTGATGGTATTGAACCATCGTAGAGAGAGATGCGTGAATTCAGATGTAATATGAAAATAAATTCAAATGACTAGGAAATATAACACCTAACCATGTGGGGGTAGATCTAGGCGCGGGGAGCAGAGGAGACGCAGGGGGAGGAGAGAGGGGAGAGAGGGGAGTTGAGCCAAGAGGGGTGTGGGCCAGGGAGAAAGATAGCTCGAGGCAGTTGACTTTTGGCCTGACGGGAAGCGGTCGCTTTTGGTATTAAATTCAGTGGGTGTTTGTTGTTTTGATTATCAAGAACTTCATTTTATTTTGTATACAAGTATAGTGGTACAAGGGGTGCGGCATTTGCAGATTTAAAAATACTATAGAATCAGTTTTCCTGAGCTGGTTTTACGACGGAAAAGCTAAGTCTAGAATTAAGAATTTATATTTCAGGAAATTGGAACGTATGCGTTCGGCTTACTCCATGATTATACTATGCTTACGTTTATGTATTACATACATGTACCTAGATATATATATGTATATGATATATCGATACCTTTCCTATACTGCACGTAATATAGTTCACTAACACTCGGGCCAACAACGCATCGCGCCCGAAACAGGTATTCACTAACTCATCGAATACTGAAATCTTAGTTATGGACATGTAGCGTTCTAACAAAATTTGCCATCTTCTATATAAATAAACATATAAACTTCGACCCATGCAAATTATGCTATATAAATATGGTTGACTGCTGATGAATGAAGACAGTTAGAGAAGTTGGGAAGCTCACTTCAAGAGCCCGCGCCATATACAGACTCATATAGATAAGTAGGTGGAAGACCCTACTATCGCGTCTGCGGGAATTCTGTCGTGGGTGGGCTAACTTCGAAAAACCCCGATAGGGTGATGGCCAGGTTCATGGGTTTGAATCCCCAGGTCCACTGATTAAGGGTTGGGAGGTAGATCGGCTGGTCCCCAGACGATTCTGCTGTGGAGCAGTGGAGAAAAATCATCAGTCTGACGAAAAGACTGGTTCCCCGCGATACTAACACTATTAAATCTGAATCCCCTACAACTCCTTATATACTTAATATATTATATTTTGATACCGAATTGCTATATAATTGTACCTTTCAGGAAGCTGTTCTTTATTGCATCATTATTACACTACGTTCTGATTTAAATTACTGTACATCGTATTTGTTCCAAATTATTTGTGAATGTTTCTTCCAGGGCTGCCACATTTTTCTGAGATAATATTTTGAATTTATATTTTGTAAACTTAGAGTTATTTTAGGTTGTTTGGTTTAGATGTTCCTAGGAGATATTGAGCGACATATAGTTTGATTACACGTGGGTTTGTCAGGATTGCTTAGAATATTCGGAAGGGTTAGGAACGATTAGCTTTAGAATGAAATTATCAGTATTCGCCAAATAAAAGGGCTTGGATTACATCGGTCATAACGAAGGGTCATACGGTATTATTTCTAGACGATCACGAAGGCCAACTCGCGTAGGGTAAAACACCTGTAAGCTCCGTACAGGTGGATGAAGAGGGAATGACTGGAGGAAGCTCCACCATTCGCGGAGGAAGGTTAGGACGGATTAATTCCTCATGGACAGCTCATTTCACCACATACTCAATATAACGTATGTCTTACAAACGTTTAAAAAATAAAATTTTATTTACAGCAGATGACGGTGGCAGGGCAAAGATAGATATCATTTTAACATCATCGCCTATTTGGGGAAACACGTTAGATGTATTCCGTTGGATGGCATAAACGAGGCTCACCGCATGCCCACATTTTGATTTGGTTGATCAATAAAATAAGACTTGAATTTGATAACGGTGATTTCAGCTGAAATTCCTGATTCAAGTGTTTATCCTCAATTGGCTGAAATTGTATCAAAAAATATGATTCATTGTCCATGTGTATATGGTTATAATTATGGAATTAGGACATATTTCGATTACCCGCCATGAGGTAAAATATAATAAGCTTATTTTATAATACTCAATATAACGTATGTCTTACAAATGTTTAAAAAATAAAATTTTATTTACAGCAGATGACGGTGGCAGGGCAAAGATGGATATCATTTTAACATCATCGCCTATTTGGGGAAACACGTTAGATGTATTCCGTTGGATGGCATAAACTAGGCTCACCGCATGCCCACATTTTGATTTGGTTGATCAATAAAATAAGACTTGAATTTGATAACGGTGATTTCAGCTGAAATTCCTGATTCAAGTGTTTATCCTCAATTGGCTGAAATTTTATCAAAAAATATGATTCATGGTCCATGTGTACATGGTTATAATCATGGTCCACAAAAATTATTCGTCATGCATGGTTAATGAAAAATACAAGAAATGTTATCCAAGAACATTGCTTCTAGAAACTAATACAGGCGATGATGGACATCGACAATATCGCCATCAATCAAATATATACATAATTTATAATCATATTATCTACGTGCCTACCATCAAATCCAACAGATTTATGGGGAAAATATAAAGATTTTATGACTGATTACATTTTATATCGCCTACGTATAAGTTGTCTTAATCATGAGTATAATGAAGCATTCATTTTGATAGAAGCATATATTTGACAATCACGAATAATGAATTGGTACAATTGGGAATGACATCACCTAATCGGTTGGTTAATCACATATTTGATAGTGATTAAAACGAGAAAAATGCTTTGATATCAATGAATTGAGTGTATTTGTACATTCAAAGATTACTTCCACAACAAAAACAAGTGTATGATGCCATAATGCGAGTCGTACACAATCTAAGTGGTGGATTGCATTTCTTAGATTCACCTGGTGGCACAGGGACAACATTTCATCTTATTGGTATTGTCAACCATATATTCAGAAAAAAAATACATTGGCAATCGCTTCATCTGGAATTGCTGTGACTTCAACAGCGCATCCAGCACTTCAATTGACATTGAATATAAATCTTTACACAAAAAGTTCTAACAAGAATACAAGAAAATTCTAACAAAAAAACTCACTAAAATTCGACTTCTATTCAGGAGTAGCTACAGTACAACGAGTATAACATGCCTCTGTACTAGCCTTTGTGGATTATCAAAAAGCTTTTGATTCAATTGAAGTATGGTCAATGAACCAAGCACAGATAGTGTCCAGATATTCCAACTTAATCTGCAGTATATATGACAAGACTACCCTACAAGTAACTATTAATGATTACTGGCTAACTGCAGAGATACCTATACCAAGAGGAGTCCGACAGGGTGATAACATATCTCCAAAATTATTAACTCTCATTTTTAAATAATTTAATTGGGAGGACAGAGGAATACTCATAAATAAATAATACTTCAATCATTTACGGTTTGCGGATGACAGTGGTGATTAGCAAATATCCACGATTTTGGAAAAACTAAATAAAAAATCAAAGGAAATAGGACTATGCGTGCATTTTGGGAAAACAAAAATCATTGTACCTACTCCTGTACAAATCACAATAGACAACACCGTAATCAAAATAGTCGATTCATATATATATATATTTGGATTACACAATAGTACTGAGTGGAGAAAATCAAACCGCAGAAATCGAACAAAGCATATTTTGAAAAGCCCACGAACCCCATCAACCTTAAACTGAAGGTGTTGGATTGCTGTGTCCTGCCGGTGTTATCTTATTGGTTTCAAACCATAACGTTGTCTCAGAAAAGCGCTATTAAATTAAGAATTGTCCAAAGAGCTATGAAAGTTGGGAATCAGTATAATGGACGGGGTAAGAAACACCACTATTAGAGCCAGAACAGGAGTGTCGGACATCATCGGAAGAGTGGCAGCGCTAAAATGGCATGCCGCTCGCAGCCCTGATGATAGATGAACTGCAACACGAAACCCAGGACGTCCTCAACTTCGATGGAGGGACGACATTGAAGACATTGAAGCAGATGGAGGAGGCCTACTCCCAGGAGTGAACGGATATGAATTGTATATGTATGAATGTTTTATGCAAATGTGATATAGTATATTTATTTGTTTTTTTAATTTCACTTAAAATATTAAGGAAAAAATTTAAGACTGGACGTTTAATGGTTTAAACATAAAGCTGAAAAAGATAAATATTAACTTTTTTTTGGGTGACATCTTTAGGGTAACGTTTGAACTACACTATATTATTTAATCATAACGCGCTTTTGCACAGCTACGTTTAAGACCAATTGGCATCAAAAACTCATTTCAGACTTTTTGTAAACTTGCCACCTTGGTAATGTCCAGCCTTCAATTGTTCAATTCACATTAGTATTATTCAAGTTCACAGCAAGTTTGCTTGGATTAAAAAAATGTTTTAAAGATATGAACTGAATTAGGATACACACACTCTTGCACCTATACACATGTCATTTTATCCAATAAAATAATTGATATTGAACTTTTGTATTTCTTTAATATATATTGGGTGTACTTATACTCCAATCTAGCAATAGCGAAGCGTTGCCGGGTCAGCTAGTATATAATATAATAACATCTGTCAAAACTGACTTTGTAAACAATTTTATAATATTTTAATTTTATTTTTTAATAAATGTGAGTGTTGTTTACAAAGTACTCGTATATAAAAAAAGGAAAAGAAAATAAAATAAATGAGATCTCTTAGATGTTTGGAAAATCTGTATGAGGTAAAAGTCGAATGAACATATGCAGTGTGAATAAAAGTGTTATGAAAGGACCATTAAGATAGTTTAGATACGTGGAAAGAAAACTCAAGATTACCAGGAAGGCCACCAAAAAGATGGAGAGATCCCTGGACATCATCATCCTAGGACAGCTCACCATCGTAAACATGTCATAAGACTTAAAAACTAAGAGAAAGAAGAAGAATAACAAAGAATGGTAAATAAAGTATATGCTAACGATAACGGAAATAGAAATAGAGAAAGATCGAGGAAACTTGGCAAGATCAAATAAATCAAATATTGAATTCGGTCACGTAAGGAGTTGGAGAAATTGACGTGCGTATATGACACGATGTATGAATATTGAGGGAGTGAGTTAAGTATGCCAGAAAAGAAAATAGTGGTGGTATATTCATTCTGCTGTTAGTTAATAACATGTTCTAGATAGTGTGAAGCTTACCGAGTATTTGATGAAGCCCTTGTTCTATTTTTTCGGCCCCAAGTATGGGGCGGCGGCCGCTGATTATTTTCAGCACATTAATTCAGCGACCGTAACTTTAATATATCTCCGTCCCTCGCCACTTCCCAGCGGACATAACTCTCGGATGAATTTCAATAAATCCCAAACGGTATAATACAATTAAATGTTATTACTGCGCGGTGATGTTGGTAGTGTCTAAGGGCTAACGACCTGGAGAATTAACGCTGCAAGCCCCGTTCCTAATTAAATTAAAATATCAACGAGATTTGAATTCAAAACGAGTGCGATAATGTATATACTTGTTTTAATTGTATCTCAATAGAGACGAAGACGCAAACTGGAAGCTGAACATGGATGATCAAGGTGTTTACAGGACTTATGACCTGTCATTGGTTGGGTTAAGCGCACGCTTTATGTAATTACAACATTCCCCATTCCACCTTTGTTATTTGTGATCATGCATGACAAATTTTTGGAAGATGTATATATATTTCAAAATCCATATTTATCTTCACGTGACAGTTTCAGTCAGCCATCTATGTAGATTTGTTCCTTTTTTATGAATACTAGTGAAAACCTCTGCTTTCTAGAAAGTTTTATTATAATTTATATGAATAACATGTTTCGTCTTCCAAAGGCATTATCAGATGGATACATTCGATAATTAATTAATAACAATTAGACGTTTCATAATGCCTTAGTCAGGCGAAACATGACATTCACTCATTATGAAACTTCTAGAAAACAGACGTTTTCATTCGTTTTAATTATATCGTTCCTTTGTATTTATTTTTTCTTTAACAATTATGTGAATCTCCATATTAATTAATTAATGTGATTGAAAACGTCTGTTTTCTAGAAGTTAAAGTATATATTGTAGGAATGACATGTTTTAGAAAGGCAAAACATGTCATTCCTATAAAGTGTATTATAATGAAACTTCCAGAAAACGGAAGTTTTCATTTCCATTTATTTTTCCATAGTACCTACTTATTTAAATACATTTTATTGTTAATATAATCCCGGTAACGGATATGCCTTTTGTGTTATTTATGAATTGGGGGTATAAATAAGCTCTCGCTCTTTTCCTTATTGAAATTGTAATTTTTTATGCACACGTATGGCAATAAAAAACCTCATTTTATTTTAAAGCCTAACCTTTAACCTCAAAACGTTAGTATGTGTTGAACTGTCAAAAGGTAAAGAACATTTTTACATCGCTTCAAACATATTGGTAGTCGTACCAAATAAAACATTTTATTTATTACATTATTATATAATAATATATCTAAAACAAATCTGCAGCAGAAGCCCATTGAATTCTTGTGGATACTTATGGCAACCATGCTCTATCAGAAACAACCGACAGAGATTGGTTTCGATGTTTAAAAGAAATAGATTTTGACCTCAAAGATAACGAGCGTTCCGGCGCCCCGAAAAAAATCAAAGACGAATAATTGAAAGGATTACTTGATGTGGATCCATGTCAGATACAAGTAGAATTTGCGGAATCATTAAAAGTTAAACAGCAAACAATTTCAAAACGTTTCAAAAATTTGGAAATTGGGTTCCGTATGAATTGAAGCCGATAGATGTTGAACGGCGCTTTTTGATCTGCAAACAATTGTTTCAACGACAAAAAAGAAATTGTTTTATTATGTTTCAACATCAATAGCAAATCTGAATATCCATGGCTTCAAGGTCATGCTCTGTATCTGGTGCGATCAGCTCGGTGTAGTGTACTATGAGCTACCCAAACCCAGTTAAACTATTACAGGAGATCGCTATAGACTGCAATTGATGCGTTTAAGCACTATTCGAGAGTATTCAATGCTAAAGCGCGACAAAGTTATTTTGCAGCATACAATGCCCGACCCCATGTTAAAAGAGTTGTCAATATTTTTTTGGAAACGCTCAAATGGGAAATTCTACCTCACCCGCCTTATTAACCAGACATTGCTCCTCCCGACTACCACTTGTTTTGATCGGTAACACGCGACTTGGCCGATTACCAATTTTTTTCTTATGAAGATACCAAAAAATGGGTCGATGATTGAATTAAATCAAAAGACGCATCGTTATTCCAATACGGATTTCGAAAATTACCTGAAAGATGAAGGAATTTAATAGCTAGCGATAGACAATACTTTGATATAGATATTCTTTCAGATTTTTTAAAATAAAATTGATATTTTAAAGAAAAAACAATGAGAACTTCTATGTACCCCTAAAATGATAATCTTTTATTTAATTTGTATAATTGTTGGATTAATAATGACAACAAGCCTCCACTTTAAGTTTATAATATTAGGGATGTGTGTTTTTTTTTAAATTAATTAATTTTACTGGAAGCTTAACATATGTTACGCTTGCTAGTGTGTAAAATATGCCTCGACAAGGCGACTTTTTTACTTTCACAAAACATAATAAAAACTCTAGAAGATTAATGTTTACAAATGATTATGAAACAATGGAAACCCCAAAAAATCTTTGTCATATATATTGAGTTACACTTGTTCATCCAGTTTTGGCCAGAAATGCTGACACCAAATACAACTTTATACGTATTATAAAGAAACATTTTTTATATTTTTGTTTTCTTTGTTTACAAGAAATAAAACAACACTCAGCTTTTGGTTAGTCTTTTAAATTTATAAATAAATAAAATAAAATGAATACATTGTATATAAACCACGTTATTGTCATTATACTTGACGCCAGCCGGTTTCCCTTGTACCAAAGCTTCGTCAGTGCAATATAAAATTCGTTTTTATATTGCCCTGACGAAACATAACATAACGTTGTTTATATACTCGTACATACAATATGTCGATTTCATTTTACGTATTGTATTAATATAATTTTAAATAGTAAAATTGGGAACATATCTCATTATTTGTATGTATTAAATTTGTCTATGTATGAATAATTTATTTAAATTATAATATGAAGGCGATTGTTTTGTCGGTTTTAAAGAGATTTATTTATTTATATAGAAATAAAAATAATAGTGACAAATTAGTTTTGCCATGCGTGGGCATTCACATTCTCAAAGTAATTTGAAAATGGGCTCGCAAAACGAAACAAATTTGCCATTATTATTGCATTATATTTTATAATTAATTTTTACAAACTAAAAACCTCATCCATGAATAATAATAAATTTATTTATGGTTTCACTAGAAGTTTGAAGAGATTGTTTCACACGAGTGAAAAGGTAGAGCGTGATAAGGACTCAAAGCGTTAAAGGGCTAGAAAGGTGGCAGTCATTATCTTCGACAATGGAAGGGCAGTCGGGCGCTGGAAGGCGGTTAAGGGATGAATGCCCATCTTTAGAGATATCCTCCGAGTTAAACTGTTTATTATTCATTTGCACAAAGCGAGCCCTATTAAGTCCCGCCGGAATTAACTCGCCGGCCCGGGGAGAGAATTACCTACGTTGCGAGAAAAGTAGTGGGAAATAAAATTAGGTATTATTTATGAGATACGCCAGAGTTATGGCGACCAGAATGCAGTGCTCGTTAATTAACTTGTGAATCATCAGTTTCCTTTCTGTAAGAATTTGTATGATTCTGCAACGGTTATTCTACAATGCAATAATTAATATGAATGAAGACTTCTGCTTGTCGAAAATTTTATTTTATTGTATGAGAATGACATATTACATCATGCTGAGGCATTATGACCGGGTGGTGGTCTAGGGGATAGAACGCTTGGCTCCTGATCCAGGGGACATGGGTTCAAGCCTGGACACGACCAAATTCCTTCTTCATAATAATGAGCTATTTTCTGCTCACATTGAAAATTGTAAAATAAATTCTAATATCATTGATGTAAATCCTTGATATTAGTCTTTAAAAAAAGTTATATATATTAAAACTCTTTTGACATTTACATAAACTAAAATAAAACAGACGTTTTCATTCATACTAATTATTAAATAAGGAGTTTTACATCATTGTTCAAGAAACAATAAATAGCTTGTTGTCTATTACGTACAGCCTGATGTTCCTGACGATCTTTGTGGCCGAGTATCAAGTGCTATGATTGCCACACCAAAGGTTCTGAGTTCTATTTCTGGCAATGGCAGTGTGATTCTCACACTATCTTTGACCTGGTGTAGAATTCTAGTGACCTTAAAATGGCGGTAGATTAGCTACCAATAACATGTCGTGTGAATCAATATGAATGCTATACCCTTTACATCGATTTTGCTCGCGTTGTAATGATGTAAAGAGTGACTCGACAAAATAATAATAACAATAATAATTTCTATATTTTAATATACACAGAATATAAAAATTAATGAATAAATCTGTATTTCAACAAATAGCGCAACACATCTCTCTGAACAAATATTTCTTTTTATTTGTCTTTATTTATTTATTTGGGGTAACAAATAGCGATTACAGTACATATATAAAACACATAGAAACAATCAAATAAGGCCAATTACATGCTACTACAATTAGTTGTCTGTCTTATTATATTTACCCTGTATTGGTTTTCATCTTGTAGAATTTCATAATGATTCAGTGAAATATTACAATTCTAATTCTGATTTTGAAAATTTGGTTTGGTTCATTTGGTGCTCCCGTGAATTTGGAGAAATTACGTGTATAAGTGAATTGTTTTGGTCAATTTGATTGTTGCCGCACTTTATAATAGTTAATTGTGAGACGTAATACGTTTTTACTGTTTTGATGTCAAAATTATACAAGGTTTTTCGTTTATACAAAGAATTTTGACAGGTGTAAAAATAAATTTTTCATTTGTTTCAATGACAATTTGGATAATTTCTTCAATATTCTTTTAAAGTTCTTGCTGGTGTTGGTTGGTTTTAAGTGCCTAATTACTGCCAAATAAAAAAAGTGGATACGTGGAACATTAATTAAATCATATAACAGCTAATTTAAAAAACGGTGGATACGTGTAACATAAATTAAATTAACACAAAAGTCCGGATCGTCCATGTCAACATGTGCAACATCGGAAAAACATTATGTGTTATTACATTATGTGCTAAATTTAAAAAAACGGTGGATTCGTGGAACATAAATTAAATAGACAAATGTGCACCATCTAAAAATAACATTTTGTATTAAATTATTTTTATTTTGTTATTTTATTTTATATCATTGTATTTATATTATTTGTTTTAGATTTATTTTGTGGATGTTGGAAGATCGAAGTGTGCGCGGGAGATGCCTATTGGTGGCGATGAGGTTCGCAACCCATCACACCGCGTCTCCCGCGGGGCGAAAAGAGAAGGATGGAGTGCCGCATCAGTAAAAGTGTGACAGTCCATTCTTTCTGCCTACCCTTTCGGGGAGACGGCGTGATGGTTAGTTAGTTAGTTAGTATTTAAATATTATTTTATTCACTGAAAAGTAAAAAATACTTTAAGATTAGTTTAGAACAAAAATTAACTAACTAAAAATTAAAGAACAATCTAATAATACTTTACATCATATTAACATGTGATATTAGAAATCGAAATTTCACACAATACTGTATTATTTTTGTATATAATATTGTATCCAATATTGATTAAAGCATTTATTTTAAGAAGTTTTTATTTTCAGAAAATAATATTGATGAAAGCATCTATTTTAAAAAGTAAAAATATTATTAGAAAATGTAATACAAAAGAAATCGTAAAATCCATTCGTTGTACCCATGTAAACTCATCACACATTTGTTTAAGGAATTTTTTATTTACCAGTTACAATTGTTTAGTAAACTTAAGTTGTTAACACTATGTTATTCTATAATGGCGATTTTTTTTTTATCAATTAAATTACTTAAAGCTTGGGTCCAAGCGAAACTAGTTGGCATCAATAAAATAATCCTACCGTGGTTAAATACGAAGTTGTTTTATTTATATAATTATTCACAAGTATTCGTCCCCTGAACATACCTTCACTAATATGAAAGACGTCGATCTCCGAGGAGACCGCGTTCAGCAGACTAATTGCTCTTCCCACCGGTATCACCAGAGTCAGATTGGTTCTGGTGGCCGGCAGGTAAAACAATATGGGCTGTCGCTGTCGATGAATTCTATCAGGGACAAAAAGACCAACACACTCTACTAGCACGGCCGCGTTCTCTAAATATCCTCTGATTAATTTACCGTTTTTTCCACTTTTCATATTATAAGATGGAGCAGACAGCGAAGAAGGGACTGGTACGGTCATGTTCAAAAAGTGGACAGCACCAGACTTCCCTATATTGCACTACAAAATTAGCCTCATGGGACTCTTAGTAGAAGATCTCCTAAAAGACGGAAGGACAGCTGGGAGTCTACCTCACAGGAGGAGTAACACTCTGGAGAATAGACTACATAGGTCTACGACAAGGAAGAAGGAGAAGAAGATTTTATTTTTCTCGACATGTTTCGCAGGCTCACTTTCATCATCGGGAGAAGGATATAAACTGATGATACTGTTTATATTATCCTCCCGATGATGAAGGTGTAAATTCTTCGAAGCACGCCGAGAAAAATAAACTTAAAAGTAGAAAAAAAACAGTGTTTTAATTCATAAAAAAATCATCATTACAAATTTGTATCGATATAACCGAATATTTATCATATTTTTCATTACATTAATAAAATAACAAACGAGAAAAGGACGACGAAGGATACATTGTAATAATCTAAGGACATCCTTGACTCGTCGACTTGATAGTGCAAAACATCATTCGTTTCTTATTGGAGTTGAAGGCTTTTATCTTTTGTTGAGCCGGTACAAAAGATAAGACTCGCTATTGTCCTGTTTCCCTCGTTCCTCGTCAGAGGTACGGCGCCAGCCACGCTTATTATTATCTTTGCAACAAAGAGCTTAATACAAACAAATTTATGGCCTTATTAGTAGTCAAAATTAGCTGTTTCAACAAGTACCCGCGCGCTGGTTCAAAGTAACGCTTCATGCTCTAGATTCTGCAAAAGAATTCTGTTGGTTATTTTGACAACAACGTTTGTAATAAACGAACTAATCACAAATATTTCCACCACATTTTTTAATTCCATGATACCACTGAAAAAAATTATATATACACCAATCAGCGTGTCTCCAATCAACTGACAACATTTTATAAATTAGGTTGTGTCACATTTTCTCTACATTTCGTTTTCCATTAATATCCATAGCGTATATTTTTAAAATACATTTATTGTTAACCCTTAAAGCAAACTTTACCATTTGTCGTCGTCGTTTGATATTTTAATAAATATCTGTATATTAAAATACAAGTAGAATGCAATATTGTTCTTCTTCTTCATCTTCTTTCTTATTGTAGACCTATGTGGCCTGTTCTCCAGAGTGTTGCTCCTCCTGTGAGGTAGATTTCCAGCTGTCGTTCCATCTTTTAGGAGATCTTCCACGAGGACGAGTCCCATGAGGTTGATTATGCAATGCAATGTATAGGGGAGTGTGGTGGTGTCCATTCTTTGAACATGACCGTATCAGTCCCTTTTTTGCTGTCTACTACATCTTATAATATCCTCAACCTCACATATCTCTCTTATTTTATTGTTCCTCACGCGATTCCTCAGTGTATTGCCTGCTATCGTCCTCAGTGTCTTCATTTCGGAAGTCCTCAAAACTTGTTTGATCCTTACTGTGTCTGCCCTTGCTACGACGCCATATATTATTATTGGTCTTACGCATGCTTTATAGATTCTCATCTTACTCTTATCTCAAGATTGTTCAATTTACAATAATAAACTAAAGTAATAATAATATACAATATACAAGTATAAACTATAGTAGGGTATATAGTGAGGGTTATTATACTATCATCAAACACGAAATAGCTTTGATTATACCAGTTTAAAGATCATATTAGTATTGCGAAAACAGCTTTATCCGGACGGCATCAACCTATAAAGCCGTTGTATCAATAACGCCGCTCACGCGTCTGAAGAATGCGCAGGCGCGATACCTGATGGCTTCACTTCGTATAAGGACCACGATATACGTTCCACTTCATATACTTCAAATCGTACTACTATTGTAAATACATCACGCAAATAGGGCAATACTTAATTATTTAGAATTAATTGTATCTCAATAGAGACGAAGATGTAAATAATTTGGAAACAGAAAATGGTGGTCGAGGCGTTTATAAGACTTATGACCTGTCATTGGTCGGGTTAAGCGATCGCTTTTTGTAATACAACATTCCGCATTCCTCCCTTCTTACGACCACCACGTCTGACAATTATTTTTGAAAGATGTACGAGTATATACGCTACTATGTTGAGAAACATTTCACATATTTTAGTATGACACTTTTTGTTTTGAATGTATACAAATACTTGTAGGCAAATACTGAATTTTACTGTACTGTACTGTATTTTACTGTACTGTACTGATATTACAAAAAATTTAATTTTTTGATTTGCTTAACCGTCGCGTTGCCATGTGGTAAATTGAGTTTCCACTGCCAATTTAAAGTTGATTTTCTTAAAACCTATGGACCCTAATATTATAAAAAAAATTGTAATCCTCCATTGAAGTGTTCTCAATATTTCGTAATAAAAAAAAAGCAAAAAATTACTTCCTTCATCCCAAAAAAATATATTTTCTAAGACTGCCCTCACCTTCATTCGTGTTAAGGTAGAATTTGTTTTGCTAATATTTACAACTTTATCAAAAGTGACAAATACTTACTCGCTGTTTTGAACGTATTATAAATTATATCTTTGGCTTTTTCAATATGTACGTAATAATACCGACTGTAGACGGAAACGCAGGACGCAACTTAATAATATCAGAACTGTGAAAATATTAACACTTTACCAAAAGGGACAAATATTAATACCTACTCGTTGTCTTGAACGTACTATACATTTTGCCTAGGTGCCTTTATCATACGTAAAATCTCGTAAAGTCTAGCCGCGCCGGCCGCCGCGCGGCGCTTGTCTATACTTGCGTGTCCAGTCACTCGTATGCTATGACGCATTACATATCAGAAATCGCATGGTTCCAGAAAAAAATTAATAATGATATGTTTTTCAAATAATCCATGTATGTTATAGATATCGATCTATTCCTAATGAAATTCCCTACAAGATGACATATATTAAATTTTGATTCATCGAGTCATATGCTTGATATTTAGATAAAGTTAGCGGTAAACTGAATTTACCACATGGGAGCGAGCGTTTTGTTTTGAACACGGTACGTTAAGGGTTAATAACGAAACCAAAGTCTTTAATTATGAATTGTTTGTTTTAAGTATATAACTACTTATAAAGGTTTTCTAGAACTGATTGAATATTACTTCATCCATTATGGTCATACGAAATACGAATACCATTATCGTTTGTCCGATTGGGCGAACAGAAAGGGTTAGGCGAAATGTCGGATTTAATCAGGATGAATTGAAAAGGGTTTTTTGCGCGGAGCACGCTTGGTTTAGGGTCATATTTGACAAGCGAAGTGGTTAGAAATCTACCATTAACATGGCCGAAATATTATATATTATGGTTATTTGACGATTTAAGATAAGCGAATACTCGTATATTACAGTTGACTTGCAGATTACATAGACTATGTTTAACCATTGTTAGGTTAGTTACATTTATTTATTTTGTTTCTTCTTATTCCTTGCTACATACAGTATTTGGTCTATTTTCCAGAGGGTTACTTCTCTTTGTATGTTGGAATCCAAGATGTCCTTTAATCTGTTAAGAGGTCTTCCACGAGAACAAGTCCGCGAGGCTGATCGTGCAGTGAAACATAGGGGAGTCTGGTGGTGTCCATTATATATATATTTTCTTAAATTGAATAAATCTTTAATCTTTTATAAATATGCATTATATATTTCTATAACTCAAGTAACTTATCTGATTCGTATAATTTGTTAAATATAATAATAATGGGGACATTTTTTTTCAAATCACATAAAGGAGTTGTCATATTGTGGTCAAACATGGTCTTGGAGATATCAGGTTTGTCAGTATAAGAAAAAATACTCTATGAGTTCAGGGGTTTTTAAAATAATTATTTTGGCAGGATTAGGGTGGTCTCGAGATCAATTTTTATTTATTTATTGATAATTTACCAAGTTTGCTTATAGTTTTAATGTCCCCAAACAGTCCACAATATAATAAAATACGTAAATAGGAAGATATAACTACTAAAATAATGGGTCGCTATAATGTATTATGAATATATTGGTGAAAAAAACAATGTTTTGGAATTATGTGGTTTACATGTAGTTTTCTTTTTCCCATGAACCAACGTACCTGCGTTCTTCAAAAGCTAATATAAAATTAGTGATTCAATAGCTTTCTCGTGTTTGCTCAAAATATATTTTAATTTAAATAAAGAACATCTCTTCACGCATTCGTCGAATAAGGCATTAATTAAGTAGGTATCCACAATCACAATATAAAGTATTTATGTACATAGACCGCAAGTACCTACACCATAAAGTACTGGCTGATATAAAATTAGTGACTCAATAGCTTTCTCGTGTTTGCTCAAAATATATATTATTTCAAATAAAGAGCATCTCTTCACGCGTTCGTCGAATAAGGCATTAATTAGGTACTAGGTGTCCACAATCACAATATCAAGTATTTATGTACATAGACCGCAAGTACCTACACCATAAAGTACTGGCTGATATAAAATTAGTGACTCAATAGCTTTCTCGTGTTTGCTCAAAATATATATTATTTCAAATAAAGAGCATCTCTTCACGCGTTCGTCGAATAAGGCATTAATTAGGTACTAGGTGTCCACAATCACAATATAAAGTATTTATGTACATAGACCGCAAGTACCTACACCATAAAGTACTGGCTGATATAAAATTAGTGACTCAATAGCTTTCTCGTGTTTGCCCAAAATATATATTATTTCAAATAAAGAGCATCTCTTCACGCGTTCGTCGAATAAGGCATTAATTAGGTACTAGGTGTCCACAATCACAATATCAAGTATTTATGAATTTATGTAAAAAGGATCCCTGAGATGGTTTGGACATATGGAACGAATGGATGAGAGTAGAATGGTTAAAAAGTTGTACACAAGGAGCGTGAGTGGGAAAAGAAGCCGAGGACGACCGAGGAAAACATGGCATGACCAAATTAATCAATTACTAAAAGGCGGCCACATTCGAAGTCGGAATAATCGACGTGCGTGCATGGTTCGATGTATGAATGTAGAGGAATCCCGAGAGGTATGCCAGGACAGGCCATTGTGGCGATCCATCCTCTCTGCCTACCCCTCCGGGGAAATGGCGTGATGGTTAGTTAGTTAGTTAGTTAAGTATTTACGTACATAGACCGCAAGTACCTACGCCATTAAGTACTGGGTAGTCTGCAAGTTGGTTCAAGTTGCCTACAAGACCGAGCGTTTGATGATCCTTGTTGCTTAAGTGACTTCCGAAAAATTTAAGCAATTAACTAAAGATATAAATTTGCAATTTAAACAGAACATTTAGCGCGGAGCTCCTTGAGGAATTTACAATTTCCTCGCAAAGAACTTAATAAACCTTTTACACTGGAGCACAGAATAAATACAAGGATTATACAAATAACTGTTCTTCTACTTACAATACGTTACAGAGGCGCACAATCAACTCCCCTTTCTTACAGACTTATGTAATATTACGAATTGTTTGTAAGAGTTTTCAAGTTTTAATCGCGTACCCACGAACATAACAAATATGAAGACAAATAATTTTTCATGTTCTAAGAACAGGGCTTATATTTGTAATACACGTACTCTCCTTAGAACTCGACAACATAATATATACGAGGTACAAGCATACTAAATACGTAAACTAATGTAAGATTCTACATATGTAAAGTACGTGTAAAGGATTTGAAGTTTATTTCATTTCAAGCTGTATGATCACGTGCTGGGGAATTAATTTGAAAATATAATACAATTTTTAGTGCACACCAATAAGCTGAAAAAATATTATTATTATCATTTTTTTAAATGTATAGTTAAAATCCACTAATGTTTGTGTCTTCGACTGGTTTCAGTAGCTCGCAGGCATCTTCTGGTGAAAATAGCAGCGAACTACCGAAACCGGTTGAAGACACAAATATTACCTTCGACCTTCGTACAAGACCTTCGTGGCCGAGTGGTAAGTGCAATGACTGCCACCCCGAATGTTACGGGTTCGATTCCCGGCGAGGGCAGTGTGATTGTCACACTGTCTTTGGTCTGGTGTAGAATTCACGTGACAATAAAATGGCGATAGATTAGCTACTTATCACATGTCATGAGAATCACTATGATAGCTATAATACCCTTTACATCGATTTGGCTCTTGCTGTCATGATGTAAAGAACGATTCAAGTAAATAATAATAATAATAATAATAATAATAATAATAATAATAATAATAATGATAATAATAATAAAAATAATGATAATAATAATAATAATAAAAATAAAAATAAATTTATAATAATAATAATAATAATAAT